>NQVE01000217.1:0-600000 GCA_003260385.1 Cuscuta australis | reverse complement strand
ACACAAAGCTTCAAACTTCCAATCTGGCAATACAATGCATAATAGCCGCACATTAGGAGGGGTCAAAGGAAGGTGAGCTAGGATGGAGGCTGAGGTGGGGTGCGTTGGACAGTTTAGGAAGGGGATTAGAAGGATAGGAATCATCAATTTTATAAACGGGACGCCAGTGTCAACAGAATCTTGCTGATAAAAAATAACTAAAAAAATGTTGGCACGAGGGCAAAGAATCCATTCCAAACTTCTCCATATCCAGTGTTCGAGTCTCACCACTGCACTTAAGAAGTTGAGGTTATAGGATTAAACATATAGGCTTTGTTTGGTAACAGCGTTTTCGATTAGCGTTAGCGTTTTGGATAATATTTTAATGGTGCAGATGAATTCAGAAAACGCTAACGCTAAAGGCTACCGTCAGATAGCTTTTTCAAAACGCTAACGCTAATCTCTGACGCTGATGCCAAACGGGGCCATACTAAAGTGTGTGGGCTACTAAAAATAAGAATAAAAAACACAAAACTTGCTAAAGTAAATATTACTTCCGTTTCTGTGTATTTTTCCAGTTTGCCTTTTTCGAGACAAATTAGACGAACTTTGAGCTTCAATTACTTTCATATTGTATTGCATATTTGTATGATGAATTAAAGTTTTAAAATTTTCAACAAGATAAATATAATAAAATCATTTTATAAAAAAGAATTTAAAAAAATCATGTGGAAAGCCCACATACAACGTATAGTACTTTAATACGGTTCTTAAATTAAGTTAGAAGCTAAGCATGCATAATGTCTGTCTACCTTAATTGGAATGATTCCTATATATATGGTTCTTATTTTTATTTTTATATTTAATACATATTCTATATATGCTGCTTGCACTTTAAGCTTGTTCAAAACCTTTCTACATACTCCATATAGCATAATATTTAGTTACTCTATATATGTTCACTTTAATTAATCATTTTTATAATTTTTATATTTAATTTGAATCTTTTGTGATACGAAGCATATTAAAAGTTGAATATAAGGCATTCTTTTACTAGCTAGTACTAACTACTACCTCCATCCCAGAATATTAGTAAAGGCTATTTTTTATATTTTTTTAAGTCAATCGTTTTCAATGTCTGACTTATAATTAAATAAAATATATATTATATATTAATTAGATAAAATAATATTTTAAAAATATTTTATATAATAAATCTTATAAAACTATTTTGTATCAAGATCTAATATCATTTTTATTTAATTTGGGGTCAAAGTTTACCAATTTAGATCGAAAAAAGTCAAAAGTAGACAAACACTCCAGGAGAGAGGGAGTATTACATTTCATCACTTTGTACGTAGTCGGTTCAATACGGTTGCTCATACATTATCGGTTAGAACTGCTACATTACAGACTGTTTCCTCGAGTGCACATCACTAGATTGTACGAGTATTATTCATTTTATTTCTTCTGAATGAAATTATTGATGTTTGCATTCGGAAAAAAGTTGAACGAATTTACATGTACATACGTTATATTTAGATTCATTTATTTTTAATACATAAAAATATTAAAAATGAAAAGTTAAAATCAAAGAAAACACAAGGAATTGAATTGAAGAAGTATTCCTTTTCTCTTTCAATTTGTTCTTAGCTTTGATTGGTGAACTAACATAACTACCTTTGTTTCTAGAAGGCAGAGAAAATGACAAAACAAAAAAAGAAAGAGAAAATAAAACAAAATCATAAATGCATGTGGGTTGTCTATATATGTGTTTGACCAATTATATATATTTATATTAGCATGCAGCATGCCACAGCAGTGTTTGTGATGGAAAATATATGCTCTGAGCAGTGATTCTGATCTCTTTATAATTTGTTGTGCTTTGAAATGTTGTTTTAGAAACCACCAATAATTCAAGATCATGTGTTGAATTTCTGCATGCATTTAGCAAAACAAATAAAGTCAAAATATATTATAAGCACAATCCAATCTTGTAAATTAAAGTCCACTAGTGTCATGAGTCCATGACCCCATTGTGTGTGTGCTCATATGACAATTGATGACAATGTTGTGTTGCTTGAGTATTTTGGTGTGATTCAAATTTTGTTTCACTTCAAAGATTATTATTGTAGTCTAGCTAGTTGTTATTATTATAAGTGGTGAGGCAAAATAGAATAGCACCTAAACACGTAAGGGCTAGAAAATAGAATCAAAATCTCTTCAGATGAGAACTTACATACATATTTATAGGTCAAAAGACGATGTCAATACAATGCTAATGTCAGCTACTTTGACAAGAGTGTTTTGTACCGTGCAATCATATCTAGACAATCATATCTAGTCTTACTTTCGGTGTTGTCAAACAGCGTGTACGTAGGTTTTAACCACGCGTAGTCCTTGAAATCCTCAATTTGAGCCCATGTTTTGGTCGTAAGTTGTTGGGATTCATCCCACATCAAAAAAATAATATAAACGCTACTCCCATATAAAGAAAAGTGAAAAACTGTCTATTACCGCCTTAAGTTTTTGGATAGAAAGTAGATCCGAACTTTATATTGGTAAGTGGTCGATCAAATATACTTAATACTCTGCCGAGATCACTCGGTCCACCAAAATTCCAACATGGTATCGGAGCCAAGTTTGATTCATCCTGATATTCATGAGGCTAGCTATAAAAAGATTGAGATGTTAGATCCATTCATTCATCCAAGTAGTAACTAGACCACGCTAGTTACCACTTGAAGGGGGGGGTGTTGGGATTCATCCCACATCGGAAAATAATATAAACACTACTCCTATATATAAAGACACCAAACCAAAGCCCAAAACATTATTAGAAATTAGATAGGTAGAATCATTTTATTTTGGTTCTTCTTTGTTCTCTCCCACCGGCCACCATGAGACGAGCTTGTTGTTATTATTATTATGCTCAACAAATCTCACCCTCTCAGGCTAGAACCACACGATCCTGCAGTGACCTCACAAATTTTCTTACCTCATGTGGTGAGAAAAGTATCTTTGGGAGAGAAAAATAAATAAATTTACAATTTTGTCCTTAATTGTTAATCTTTCACCATCCCTCTAAAAAGGACAAAAATATCTTTTTTGTTGCATCACATTTTTTTCTTATCACTTTTTTATCATCATCCAAACGAATATTACTCTGTCTTACTTCTTTTTTCTCTTCTTAATTTCTTATCATTTTCTTTTCTACCCTTGTCTTTTTCTCATCCAAACAAAGGGTTAATCTCTTCTAGTCTAGGAGTAGATAAGAATCTTGAATGAGTTGTCACATTCTGAAACACCGTGATTCTATTTTAACAATGTCTCGTACTACTTGGATTGGTAAAAAAATTTCCCAATTCAAACCCGTTCTGAACCGGTTTTAAAGGGAACGAGATCGAGACAAATAGTTTTTTTCTTGTTCCGTCGCATTGTCTCATTATAGATATACAATATATAAATATACTCTCCTCCGTCCCTTAAACTCCTTATTGTTTTGATTTTTTTATTCAAACAATTACACGCTTCGATCATAAATTGTGAAAAAATCATATTTATTTATGATATAAATTTAATATAATTAGGTTCACATTAGAATATAGATTTGATAAAAAAAAGTCAAAAAATGAAAGAATTTATGGGATGGAGGAAGTGCTTATTTGATTATTTATATAAGTGAGATAATAACGAAAAATAACATCACATTTTTTGTTTATTTTCGAGATATAGACATTAATGTCTAGACTAGACTAAAATATTCATCCACATTATTTTTTATCCATCTTTAATTTATAAGTTTTGCAAAGTAAAACGTTACTCTTTTGAATGTGTAAACATGTTTCTATTCCACTCTATTTGAGAGTTATTTATTAAATATGTGTGTGTGTCTAAGGGTGCACCAAAATGGTTTAAAAATGCGTCATGTCGAAAAGCACCAAAATCTTTTGAAAATGCACTATCTCAAAATCTGAGTGCATGATGCAATCCGAGCCGCACGATGTATCAGATCCAAAGGCTAGCTAAATTTTATTCTTATTTGTTTCACCAAAGTACATTCTCACCTGAACCGGCCCCTATGTGTGTGTGTGTGTGTGTATATATATATATATATATATATATATATATATATATATATATATATATATATATATATATATATATATAACATTTAAATTATTCTTTAGAGGTTACATATTACCGTGTATGTTTGGATTTTATAAAAAAAATTTGAATAAAGACATCCCGAACCATTACTAATTGTCCTGGCTTTTTGGAACTTTAAATTTTTTTTAAATATAGTAAGTTGAGTCCATGATTTTAATCTTGCTTGCAATTCAGCCTTTTATTTGAATTTGGATCTAAAATCAACCAATTAACACAAATTAGTCCATAATCACAATATTGTTCAATGACATACAATTTAATCTAAAAAAAGTCAAGAAGTCTAACAAAATATAATACTCTATAACACATACATAAATAATAGACTTATCAATAATCTATTTTTTATATAACCAAAATTTTATTCCTTAGATAGGTTTTGGCGATAGGAATTCAACGAATATACTTCACTTTTAATTATGATAGGACCTACCTTACAAATTCAAAGCTACAAGAGTGTTTAAAATACAAAAAACGCTAAAAAAATGTACTCTATTTACACACCAACAAATCTCTACCACACTTCTGATGTGGATAATTAAACCCGTACAAACAAGGATCCGGGGCTAGGCTTAGTACAAATTATTAACCCATTTACATGAGCGGGCTTGGCCTGGCCCGTAAATGATGAGCTAAACTCTTTACCCATACCCGCCTACCTTAGCGGGCCAAACTGTCCACGAGCCGCCCGGCCTGAGAAAAATATCAAGAAAATCTTTTTTGCATAAAAACATCAAGAAAAACAATGAACTCTTTATAAATCATCAGTCGCTGCACTTACATAGAAAGCATAATAGAATTATTTTTGCACAATTAATAAACTCATCATAGCAAAGACTATTGATTTTTGTTCAAGAGAGGTAAGTGAATTGAGCCATTATACATGTATAGAAAATTTTAAAATGTATACGGGCTAGGTAATTAATAATAAAGTAAATGTATTTGATAATAATGGGCGGACATGTTGGCTCAGACGGGCTAAACGTAACTTCTAAATCCGCCCATATACAATTCAGGATCGGACCGGCCCGCTCATGTAGGTACTAAAGGTTATACATATCCGCCCTTTTTGAAAGGGAGGGCTGAACGGGCTTTCCAAAGATCCTTGTGGAAATGAAGAGAGAGAAATGAATAAAAAAAGTATGGTGAGGAGCTTGGTAGTGTACAAATGGGTTATACTTTGTATACTAAAGTATACAAAAAAATTACATCTGAGTGGCGCGAGTTTTTTATAATAACTTGCAAGTCCCTACATTTAAAAAAACATTAATGGCCTTTAATTTTTTTGTAAAGACTAGGAGGGGACATGTCGTCCACTATTTCATTAATGACCGTTAAAAAAATACTCCCTTCGTCCCTGAAACATCTTTCTCTTTCGTTTTTTCTATGTCCCACAAACTCATTCCTTTATCTATTAAAAAATGATTTGACCCCTTATTTTTCCATATCCTACCTATCACATCATACCTTTTTACTAATAATCTATGCATCACATCATACCTTTTTACTAATAATCTATCCATCACATCTTACTTTTATCCATCACATCAAGGGTATTTTTGGAACGTCAACACCAAAATATCCCTCCCTTAATTTTCCAAAAAGTCAATAAAGGAACATCTTTCGGGGACGGAGGGAGTATATGTAGTCATTTATTTTCTTATTATGTTGTACTGTAGTCATTTTTATTACATTTATTTTTTATACTAGACAAACATTTTTGAATTTTTTTTAAAAAATACTTACATAAGGAATTGAAAAAAAACTGTATGAAAAAGAAAAAGATAAAGAAAAAAACTAAAAAGTGAAGGCATTGGCCTTTATTAATTAACATAAACCATTAAGGAAAAAAATAAAAATAATACATTTTTGGAGTGTCATTAGCCAAATACTACTATCTCATCTCAGTCTTTACAACAAAATGTAAATGCATTTACCTATGAATTATTTCAACAAAACTTACGTCATCCGATAGTAATTTTTTCCTAAAGTATACCCCTAACATTACTCTTAAAAACATTACCCTTCATCCTCCAATCAATTACACTCTTTAATCTTTAAAAATAATGAAAAGTTTTATATTTACATTGATTTTTTGATAAAATTATATATTCTTGACGCTTTTTTTTAATAAAAATTTTAATGTTTTTTTTAAATATGCAAATTCTTTTTTTAATTTTATACAAACCTAAAACTATATTGAATTAAAAAGTTTGATTTTTTTTTCGTTTTACATGAAGTGTAATTTATTTAGAGACGGGTATGATCAACTGAAAAGTAAAATGAATTTGTCAAGGATTAAAAAACAAAATGATGACTTTAACCAAACAAACAAACAAACAAAATGATGAGAATGATCACAATTCAACCAAATGAGGGTTGCATTCCGATCTGTATCCACCCCGATCCATTGATCAATGAGTTCCCAAAGGGCGGTGAGACTCTACTCTGATTCCCGACAATTGGGCTGGAAGACAATAATATTAAGCATATGGCTGCAAATATTAAGTGCATGCTCCACTCTTTGTCATATCAAAGTCTAATTTACTTCTCCTAATAACCGTCAGACCAGGTCTGAGGGATCCTTTCGTGATGGAATTCATCCTTTTTTAAATTAAATTGATCAATGAGTTCCCAAACAGTAGCGGCTTGTGATCATGTGAAGTAGCCCAGTCAGTTCAGTGGATCTCGATTGCTCTGTCTCTGCTGATTTCCTTTAATCCTCTTTCTTTAATCCGGGCTAATCTTTTTTCTTTTCTTTAATCCTCTTTCTTTAGGTGGACCCATTCATAATAATGCGGTAATAATCACTGAGGTTAATCTTCCCACCACACTATTCTTCCCAGGTACCACTTTCTTTATTCTATACAGGTTTTAGTGAAAAAATTGTTATTTGTATGCAAACATATAATCCGAGTTGTGTTTTTATTTTCAATTTATTTGTGTTCTTGAGCATAAAGATTTCATTTTTCATCTCAATTTCATTACTATTTTCCTGTTAAAGACTATTTTTGACATACTAATTATTAATGTGCACTTGAAGTTACTTTTTTTTTTACAGCTTTCTGCTTCTTTTCTGTTCACCATCCGATCTTAAAAGAAATGCATTGTGACATTTCTGGGTTCTTGAATCTGGAATGATGTAGTTATTGTCATTTCTATGTTTGGAATGATTGGGACAGTATTGGAGGGTTTAACTTGATCAATGGGTTCTTGAATTTTGTTTTTGCAGTGCTTGGACAAGTAGAAAACTCGAATTAGGGTTCTTGTTTTCTTGAAGATTAGATGGCCATGGATGGAAATTCAAGTGGTTCTTGTCAGAACACTTCTGGGTTTGATCTACAGGACGAAATGGTGAAGCTTTACCTCAATGGAGAAGCGAATGATGACACCTATTTCGACCCGAATTCCGTAGCCAAGAACATAGGCAATGAAGGCCTGAATCAAAATTCTTGGAACAAACAGAGCTTTGATGGTCATGAGGACTATGATTTTAGTGACACGGTGCTGAAGTACATTAGCCAGATGCTAAGGGAAGAGGATATGGAAGAGAAGGCTTGCATGTTTCAAGAGTCCCCCGCCCTTGAAGCGACCGAAAGGTCTTTCTATGAGGCCATCAGTGAGACATACCCGCCATCCGCTGATCAAATGGGTAGTTTTGGTAATGGCAATGTCGGCGATTGTGATTTGAAGTCATGCCCGAATCGGGACCATGATTCTCTGTCGTCCCTCGGTTCATCATCCAATAGCTTACAGATCATGAAGGAAGGGTCAAAAGGGAAGAAAAATGTGCACTGTGAAGAAGAAGAAGAAGAAGAGAAAGATTCAGATAGAAATTACAAGCAGCCAGCGGTCTCGTCACAATGGACCGTTAAACCAGAAGTGTGCGACATGATTTTACTGTCGAGCGACAATAAAAACGAGTCTGATCTTCGACAGTCTTGGCATCCGAAAGGGTATAATAAAGAGAAGAGTTCCCAGGGTAGGAAACCAAAGAACGCCAAAAGAGTTGAAGTGGTGGACTTGAGAATGCTATTGACGCTTTGCGCGCAAGCGGTTTCTTCCAATGACCGGGGGACTGCAGACGAGTTTCTGAAACAGATCAGAGAACACTCGTCCCAAACCGGAGACGGGATGTAAAGGCTGGCCCACTATTTCACTGACAGGCTTGAGGCGCGGATGGCGGGTTGTGGGACCCACATACACAAGACCCAGATCCGACATGTTGAAAGCGTTCCAACTCTTCGTAGCCGTGTGCCCGTTCAGGAAGATCTTGTACTCTTTCTCTAACAAAACGATCATGCATCTAATATCCCGGGATGCCACGTCACTCCACATCATCGATTTTGGCATTCTTTATGGTTTCCAATGGCCAAGCTTCATACAACGTCTCTCGTGTATGCCCGGTGGGCCCCCGAGGCTTCGTATAACTGGCATTGACTTCCCGCAACCCGGGTTCCGACCCGCGGAGCGGGTTGAGGAAACAGGTCGACGTCTGGCCGACTATGCGAAATGTTTCAACGTTCCGTTTGAGTTCAATGCCATAGCCCAGAAATGGGAAACGCTTAAGCTTGAAGATCTCAATATAAACAAGGGCGAGTTACTTGCGGTGAATTGCCTAAATAGACACACATACTTACTCGATGAGACCGTGGTTTCGGACAGCCCGAGAGACGCATTTTTGCGCCTAATCCACAAGTTGGACCCAAACGTTTTCATAATGGCCACCATTAACGGGTCTTACAACACCCCGTTTTTCCCCACGCGTTTTCGCGAGGTGTTTTTCCACTACTCGTCCTTGTTTGACATGCTCGAGGCGACCATGCCACGCGGGATTCACGAGAGGATGCTCCTTGAGAAGGTGTTCTTTGGCTCTCATTGTTGTCTCCTCACATTACTAGCTTAGGCATTACTATAACTAACTATCATGGAGGTAAAGGTAAAGGTAAAGGATGTGTTTGGATACAATATATACTACTCTCTCCGTTCTCAAAAACACTTCCTCTTTCATTTTTTCTACTTCCAACAAAACACTTCCACTTTCTAATAAAAACCCACTTTTACCCTTACTTTTTGATACCCTACCTATCACATCATACTTTTTCTTTAATAATCTATCCATCACATCTTACTTTTACCTATCACATCAGGGGCAAAATTAGAAGTTAACTATAATTTAACACTTCCTTATTTTTGCTCCAAGTCAAAATAGGAAACCCTTTTGCAAAAGGAGGGAGTACTAGTGTAACTATCTACTGGTACGTTGCGTAATTAAGTTGTTTTCTAATTACACATTGTTTGGACACCACAGTTTAAATACAATGTAATGCAAGTGTCTCTTTGTGCTTTTGGTTAATTACGCAAATGTGTTATTGTGTGCATATATTAAAAAGTTTGTTTAATTTCCCTAGGAAAGTTCATCCCCTAAAATTCACAAGAAAGTTAACCCGTGTTCGAGCTCCAGCGGGAGTGAATGCATTGGTTTATTGTGCGTTATAGGTTGAGAGAATATTATTAACAAATACTACATTGCAATTGAGTTTATATCGCTAAAAAAATACTCCGTATTTGATTCTGATTGTTTTATCTGCACAAACAAATAGAGTAGTTTATAATTTTAAGTGACGAGTAAACTTATTTAAGTGCGCTATGCGTGTGATGTGTACATTTAACATTTTTTCTATTAAGGTTTTGTTCATTTGGATCGTAAAAATAGATTTAGATGTTAAACACTTTACCCATTGTTAAATTACTTTTAATTCTCTCTCTCTCTCTCTTATTTTCAATCACTTGTTTTTTATAATTTTTTTTGTATCTTTTCATTCATTAAAAAAATAATCTTCACAAAGTTAACTCGGGCCTTTTGAGATAGAACGAATGGAGTACTCATTGGGAGAACTCCATGCATATGAGTAAAAAATGAAAAATATCAAAATAGAAGCCTCAAATCTTTTAAGGTCAAAATAAAAGGTTCACAATGCTATTGTTACACTAACATACTTACAACATTTTTACATTGCAGCTGTTACATTATCATTGTTACACTCTCAATCGTCTTGTTGCCGACATTAATGGTGGTCCTCTGGAAGTTGAGTAACTTGTTCCAAAAAAAGCCCCCCATTTGGTTTTGGCATAAATTTTAAAAAAAATAAAATTGTTTAATTAAAAGTGACGTAAAATAGAAAAAAAAGTTGGGTCATAGACTGTCTGTTGATCATAACAATGAAAGTAGTTCCTCATCTCAGCCATTGAGGTTCAGATAGCATTCAACGGCTGTGATTTCCTCGAGTCCCGCTAGGGGTACACCACTTGTGTACCCCATGTGCGTACACCATATACTCCTCCCTCCCCTCTTCCCTACTCCCTCTCCTCTTTTTTCACTTCCCATCCAATTTCTCAATCTTATCTCTCCATCTCTCTCCTTCGGTTTTCTTCTTTTTTTCTTCAACTTTTTGTAGATCTAATTCATACACTCGGTGCTGCCATATGTCTTCCCACCCGGCGCCCCCTGAAAGTTGCACAGCGTGGGCTCCCCGCAGGCGCCCAGAAGCGTCAAAAAGCCGCCATCATCGTCGTCGCCGCCGTCGAGATTTGGATCGAAGTAGGGCGACGAACCACGCCTTCAATTCTTTCCCCACCACCTGCTTCCCCGTCGTCGCCCACTCCTCTATGATCATCGCCGCAACTTTCTTCGTCTTCAACAACATCGCCGGAGTAGTTGATTTTGGCAGAGATGGTGGTGCAATTTTCACTCAGAGTACACAGACTATGTTCAAACAATTACAGAACTTTAGTGCATGTGTAACTAAACAACGTTGATTGTTGTTTTTTTCTTTTCTTTTAAACACAATTAAATTTGTGAAATGCTCTTGATACTCTATTATTTGGCGTATTTAACGGGTGAAATTTTCATTCAGGTTACACAGATAATAAATGTCTATGTATCAAGTATTACATATATTTAGTGTCTATGTAACTAAACAGTGGTAATTATTGCTTTTTTATTTTTTTTACAATCTAGAGAAACTTGTGAAATGTTCATTATGCCCCATTATGTGTATATTTGTTGGATTAATTTTTATATAGCTTAAACAGACAATAAACATTTGTTTTTAATGAATTACATTTGTTTATTGTCTATTTGGCCAAACATTACTTTGTGCATATTTACTTTATTTTTACAATATAAGAAGAAATTGTGAAATATTATTTGGTATATTTGACAAATGCACTTTTCATACATTAAATACATATATTACAATAATCACAAACTTTTAGTGTCTGTGTGACCAAATTTGCCTTATTCTTTTTTACACTATTAGTCTTCTGAAACACTACAACTCGCCGCCGAAAATTCATCGTGTCCTACCTGCTTTCCCTGCACACCGCCGTTGTTGGATATCTTCTAAATCATTGCCGGTGCTCTAGCCGGAGGGTGTTTCTCACCTACTGTTGTTGGATATCTTTCACCTATTGTCGTTGTCGATGTCCATCAACCAAACCAATTTTTATTTGAATAGTATGTTGGTATATGATCTTTTGGATACTTGGTATTTGGTACGGAGTATGTTTTTGTGTGTGTAATTATCTTTCACATAGACATATACCGTCTGTGTCACTGAAATTACAGACACCTAGTGTCTGTGATAGTCTTGATGAAATGTTCTTGATCAAGAATTACATATATATAGTGTTTATGTCTCTATAGCTAAGCTGTGTTAATTGTAATTTTTTTACAATATAGAGAAATTATGAAATGTTCTTTATGTTCCATTACATGGTATAGTTGATGGATTTTTACATAGACAATAAACATCTATTTTTGATGAATTACAGACAGTTTTTGTCTATGTGACCATAAAACACAATAAATAATATTACAAAGAGCCAAGAATTAGATATAGTAAAATAGGGGGAGATGTAGTTACAATAAAGTGTAAGTTATAATATAGCACAATGAGATATTGTTTTCAAGAATGAGAAACAAACGAAGCAAAATTAAATTTTCCTTTTCAATTCCACAATTAAAGCAAGCAAAAGAACTAAAAACATCCAAAATTGTAACACCCCCAAACTTTATATACCAAACATTACATCCTTCAAAATTTTAGAATAAAAAATTCTAGTGACATGTGATGATTCCATCTTTTCCATCACCAATATTGACTTCGGCCATTCTCTGCAAGAAGCAATCTTTCAGCACACAACTTCAACACATCTTGTTAATGTTGTAAAATATTCCTTTCTAGATATTGTAAAATATTAATTTTGAATCCTTAGGCCCTCCATGGCAAAAATCATCAACACCTGAAAACATTGTTATTTTTAAGATCCATAAGCAAAAACTAACAAACAAATGATACTCTGTACTAATAAGGATAATAAATCTCCAGAAACAAAGACTACAAATCTGCACTGCTCAGCAAACAGATCACAAACTTATATCCCTTAGGAATTGTTGAGAAAAAGATCGAGATTCACGGATTGCCAAAATTAATCATCACATCTTGTTAATATTGTAAAATATTCCTTTCTATGTACACTTCCTAGATAGTAGAATTCATATTCCTCATGTGCCATTGAACCAAAGTAAAACACGAGTAATTTATTGACTGACAAATCTTTAAGCTAATAATACACACTCGAAATACATTTCAAACTATTAATTAAGATACAGGTATTTCACACTTATAAAAAGCACTGAAGCACTTCAAAGACATTTCATAGCAAGTTTTGAAATTGGGCACCCTTATTTGGAAAACAGACATTCTATGCCAGTAACAAACACTTCACAAACACTTTCAAAACAAGTTTTGAAATCTAATATTCTTAATTAGAATACAAATATTTTACACCAGTAAGAAGTACTACACAGACATTTCGTAATAAACATGAAAAATGCCCAATTACAACAAGTTATTACTGAAAAATTAGCACCTGAAAAGATTCAAAAAGGAAATAAACAACTTAACAAGTTCAAGAAACAATGATTCACAAAAAACATAAATAAAGGCTAATTTCACAAAAGGGAAGGATTGAGCGTTTGAATCTAGATTTACAAAATAAAAACCCAAAAATTGAAATATAAGTATTTATTATTACCTTTAATTTGTTGTTTTACAGTGTCCAGATGGGTGCAACCGATCGAAGAAGACGAAGGAGGCGCTCTTTGCCAAGTTGGATCTTTTACGGATGCACTCGATGGAGGATGGCGAAGTAGGGGTTGCTACAGAGGAAGAACGAGGAAGACCAAAAAGGAGCTCTGGGAGGACTGGTCTTCCGGTAGTCGCTCGCTCCTGCTTCGTCGGAAAAATCTGAGATAGAGAGAGAGAGAGAGAGAGAGAGAGAGAGAGAGAGAGAGAAGGGGGGTTATGGAAAGATGGGGGAGGGAGGAGGAGGGGGTTATGGAAAGGGGTATGTATGGGTAGAAGTGGTGTACCCATATGGTGTACACATAGTATTTCCCGATTTCCTCTCATCCTCTTGCTTTAAATGTTATGGACACCATAATTATGAAAGGTGTACCTCATATGTCCCTCACCCCCTCCTTATCCACATAAATTAGCAAGAAATTCAATAAATAAATAAATAAATAAAAATCATATAAAAATGGGTGGCAGAAAAGGGGGTGGTGTACATTTGGGGTACACGTACCCCTAACATTGCTCTTATCAATGAGATTTATCTTCCCAGCACTATTCCTCCCATCTTCTCTGGACCAACCAAACATCTTTCCCAGGTATCACTTTCTTTATTATCCTACACAGATTTTAGTATAATTTCGTATGCAAACACTCATAATCCCAGTTGTGTTTTTCGGTTTATCTGTGTTCTTGAGCATAAAGATTTCATTTTTTCTGCTCGATTTCATTACTATTTCCACTCAAAGACTATTTTTTGATATATTTCAGTATTTCATATTTCTACTCCTTGCAATTATTAATGTTGACATGAAGTTAGTTTATTACATTTTTCTGTGTTAATCATCTGATCTTTAAAGTTGATAGCTATTGATAAACCATGTTTCTACAAGGTTTGTGTCTGTATTTTTTTCCTTTTCATTAAATATTACATGTATTATGGATTATTATTATTATTATTATTATCATCATCATCATCATCATCATCATCATCATAATCATCATCATTCTCCCATTAAAAACAGATTTCTGGGTTCATTTTCCCATTAGAATTTGGGATTGAGTAAGGGTCAATGGACTAGGCCATAAGAGACTTGCCATGAACTACACTAAAACAATCGATCCAATTGATTACTAGTTCAACTCAAGAGCTTGTAATTTGTAAACCGAATATTTTGTTCTTTATTTTCCGATGTGAGATACTCTAACAAATGTTATTATGATTTCTATGTTTGGAATGATTGGGGATGTTGCAGGGTTTGATTAATGGGTTCTTGAATTTTGTTTTTGCAGTGCTTGGACAAGTAGAGAACTTGGATTAGGGTTCTTGTTTTCTTGAAGATTAGATGGTCATGGATAGAGATTCAAGTGGTTCTTGTCAGACCACTTCTGGGTTTGAACTGCAGGATGAAATGGTGAAGCTTTATCTCAACCAAGAAGCTATCTGTGGTTTCGACCCGAATTCTATAGCCAAGAATGCAAAATACGAAGGCCCGATTCCGAATACGTGGAACGAGCAGAGCTTTGATGACTCCCAAAATTTGAATTCTGAATGCTTCCCGTCTTTCGGGCATCCAAATCCGATCAACGGGTTGAATTGCGGTGGTGTTCAAGAGGACTATGATTTTAGTGATTTGGTGCTGAAGTATATTAGCCAGATGCTAATGGAAGAGGATATGGAAGAGAAGGCTTGCATGTTTCAAGAGTCCGCCGCCCTCCAAGCGGCCGAACGGTCTTTTTATGAGGTCATCGGCGAGAAATACCCACCATCCGCTGATCAAAAGGGTAGTTTTGGCAATGGCAATGTCGGCGATTGTGATTTGAAATCATCCCTGAATTGGGACCGTGGTTCTCCGTCGTCCCTTAGTTCATCATCCAGTAGCTTATGGGCTGTAGTTGATTCACCGGTTAGTACTCTCCCGATCCCCGGCAGACCGGGTTACGGTGAATCCGTGGTACAGACAGTACAGCTCATGAAAGAAGGGTTAAAAGGGAAGAAAAATGTGCATTATGATGAAGAAGAGAAAGATTCAGATAGGAGTTACAAGCAGTCGGCGGTCTCGTCACAATCGACCGTTAAACCAGAAGTGTTCGACATGGTTTTACTGTGCAGCGGCGGTAAAAATGAGTCTGATCTCCGTCGATCTTGGCAGAGTGTTTCTGGTAAAAATGCAGGGGATAACAATGGCCATCAGAAAGGGTGTAAATGGAAGAAATCCTTTTGGAAAAGAGAAAACAGCGGTGAAAGCGACAAAGTCGTGGACTTGAGAACGCTATTGACGCTTTGCGCGCAAGCGGTTGCTTCCAATGACCGGAGGACTGCGGACGAGTTTCTGAAACAGATCAGAAGACACTCGTCCCAAACGGGAGACGGGATGCAGAGGATGGCCCACTACTTTGCTGACGGGCTCGAGGCCCGGATGGCGGGTTGTGGGACCCACATATACAAAGCCCTCATAACGATGCCCACGTCAGCTGCCGACGTGTTGAAAGCATACCAACTCTTCCTAGCTGCGTGCCCGTTTAGGAAGATCTCGAACTTCTTCTCCAACAAAACGATCATGAATCTAATACCCCGAGATGCCACGTCGCTCCACATCATCGATTTCGGCATTCTTTATGGCTTCCAATGGCCTTGCTTCATACAACGTTTCTCGTGTATGCCCGGTGGGCCCCCGAGGCTCCGTATAACTGGTATCGACTTCCCGCAACCCGGGTTCCGACCCGCCGAGCGGGTCGAAGAAACGGGCCGACGCTTGGCCAATTATGCAGAACGTTTCAACGTTCCGTTTGAGTTCAATGCCATAGCCCAGAAATGGGAAACGATTAAACTCGAAGATCTTAATATAATCAAGGGCGAGTTACTCGCGGTGAATTGCCTATATAGACTTAAAAACATACTCGACGAGACTGTGGTTTTGAACAGCCCGAGGGACGCGGTTTTGGGCATGATCCACAAGCTGAAACCGGACGTTTTCGTAATGGGGACCGTTAACGGGTCCTACAGTGCCCCGTTTTTCATCACGCGTTTTCGAGAGGCCCTTTTCCACTACTCGTCCTTGTTTGACATGCTAGAGGCGACGGTCCCACGCGAGATTCACGAGAGGATGCTCCTCGAGAAGGCGTTGTTCGGGAGGGAGGCGATGAATGTGATAGCGTGTGAAGGCGCCGAGAGGATCGAGAGGCCCGAGACGTACAAGCAGAGTGGGGTCCGGAACACGCGAGCGGGGTTCCGACAACTCCGTTTGAACGAGGAAATCGTGAGGATGTCGAGGGAGCGTGTTAAGGTGTACCACAAAGATTTTATGATTGACGGGGACGGAAAGTGGTTGTTCTTAGGATGGAAAGGGCGCATTATTTACGCCCTCTCCTCCTGGAAAGCGGGGTAGAAAATGACGAGATCGACCCTGTTCGTTACCGGTCTATCCTTGTCTACAACCTCAAGAACTTGGGGGTATTTTTGGCCTTAGATTGTGCTCTCATTGTTTGCCTGTGGGCATGACTATTACTTTGTAGAATTCCCATATTTCAGAGAAATATTGCCTCTGTGATGATGGGGGATAAACTTTAAGGGTGTGTTTGGATACTAGTGTAGTTACTAATAGGTTGTGCAATTAGACGGTTTTGTAATTGCACAAATTGTTTAGAAAACCAAAGTAAATACACAATCTAATGTAATTATGTTTTGTACTTTGGGTGCACAAATGTGTACATATTATAAAATGTTTTTGTTTTAGGCAAATTGGAGCATGTTATTAGACAAATTCAGACTGCATTGAATTACAGACTTTTACTCAATTGAATGGATTGTACTCCGTAATGGTCCCTCCGTTCCAATTTAAATCGCCCGTTTCAGTTATGATGTTTGACTATTCACAAGGTCAAAATTTATATGTACTCCCTCCGTCCCAATTTATAGTGTTTGTTTACTATTCACAAAGTCAAACTTCATTCAGGCCCCGTTTAGTACACGGAATTCAAACTCTGAAATTAGAACTGAGGACTTCAATTCCAATTTTGGTGTTTGGTAGCACATAAATTATGTAGATTTGGAATTGATAGTGCAAAAATGAATTGGAATTGGCAGAATTCAATTCTATGGAATTGAATCCCATGGAATTTCAATTCCAATTCCATCAATTCCGTATACCAAACGGACCCTCACTTTCTTTCTCTATTTTCATTAACAATTTGATAAAATAAAGTACTATCGTCACTACTAGTTTTGTAGATCTTTTGATGTAGTATTTTAATATGTAATTTTTATGTTTTAACTCTATACCATTTGTCATATAAAATAATTTGAAAATAATTTCAGTCAAACATCGTAAACCGAAACAGGCATTAGAAATTGGGACGGAGGGAATAATTTTTAGTTTTTAATTCTATTCTAATTTGACCAAGGTATGTACGATGGGGCTTTGACCAAGGTAAGGACTTCCGGGGGCGACTCAGATTCTTTCTCGGTAGGGATGGGGTTGCACCAGGGGTCTGCCCTTAGCCCTTTTTGTTCGCCTTGGTGATGGACGTCCTAACTCAAGGTGTTCAAGAAGGGGTCCCATGGTGCATGCTTTTCGCGGATGATATTGTGCTTATCGACGACACACGTGAGGGACTAAACGATAAGTTGGAATTATGGCGCCTTGCCCTTGAGACTAAAGGATTCAGAATAAGTAGGAACAAGACTGAATACATGGAATGTCGTTTCAGCGGTCGGGATACAGAATCAGAGAGGAAGTCAGGATTGACTTTCATCTAGTACCTAAGGTAAACATGTTTCGATACCTTGGCTCGGTAATCCAGGCTGATGGGGAGTTAGATGCGGATGTTGGACATCGTGTTGGAGTGGCTTGGGCCAAATGGCGGCTAGCTTCAGGGGTGTTGTGTGATCCAAAGATTTCGCCTAGAATAAAAGGTAATTTCTATCGATCAGTAGTCAGACCTTCTATGTTATATGAGGCAGAGTGTCGGGCGATTAAGAAGACTCATGTGCGTCATCTGCATGCGGCGGAGATGCGGATGTTACGATGGATGTGTGGGAAGACAAGGTTGGATATGATTTCGAACGAAGTTATCCGACGTCAGGTAGGCATGGCACCGGTGGAAGATAAGTTGCGGGAAGCGAGGTTGAGATGGTTTGGCCATGTGAGACGGCGGGATGCTGACGCCCCTGTACAGAGATGCGAGAGGATTACGGTTATCAGGGGAAGTAGGGGAAGGGGTAGACCTAGGAAGAATTGGATCGAGGTGATTAGGCAGAACTTAGCACTTCTCGACCTGACTGAGGATATGGCCCTAGATAGGAACCTTTGGAAAACTAGGATTAGAGTAGCTGGATAGGAGCTCGGTGTTGTAGAGATTGTTTTGTAGTGTGTTGTATTTGTTAGAAATCTTCTGCTATTGCTTGTACGTGTTGCTTGTACTTGGTACTTTATCTGTGTTATATTGTGTTCCCTTTCATTTTTTGTGCAGGTGGAGCCGGCCGGAGATCTCTTGGAAACAGCCTCCCTACTTCTGAGTAAGGGCAAGGTCTGCGTACACATCCTCCCAGACCCTACTGTTGTGGGATTCACCTGGATTGTTATTGTTGTTGTCTAATTTGAATTGAAAATAGTTTCCATCGAACATCGTAAACTGGAACAAGCAATTTGGTTTGGAACGAAAGAGTTACAAAAAAGTGTTTCAATTTCAATGTATGTCAAAAAAGTATTCTAACTTCAAATCTTATAACGAAAAAGATCTCCTGCCGATTTTTATGTCACCAACAAACAACAAAGACAAAAATTGAATTTTGTCATCTTGTTTATGTTTCAATTAAGCCCATAATCATTATTTTATCCCAAATTGTTTTCTTCTTCTACTAAATCCTTCATAGTTAATGTGATTTATATTTTATTTATATTTTAGTTTTTTATTATTTTATATACTCTCTCCCTTCCTAAAAACATTTTTTCACCCAAACTTTTTACATTCTAAAAAAGACTAATAGTTTCAATTAAGTTTTTTTATTATTTTATACTCTATCCGTTCACCCATCAAATTAAATGAACTGGGCCAGCTCAAAGCATATACTGGCCCATATCTGATTACGAGCGCTTCAAAAAAAACCAATCCGAGCCCATTCACATCCTTCCCGCGCATTCCAAAAACAACAACCACTCACGCTCCGCCACGTGTCCTTCCCCGCCTGAAACAAAACGACCGCCAGCTTCAGCTTCCACCCTACGATTCGGACCGAGTCAAAACGTCATTAGCTTCCAAAAGAAGGACGGCTCTGTATCTATATATAAACATGTAGAGACACACCAGATTGAGAAATGGACACAGTTTTTTACTAGCGACAATTCCTGTTCCTGAATAATGAAGAAGTTGAGGAGCGGAGATTATTGGGCGGCGGAGGCGGAGGAGGGTTGCAGGACGCCGAGGCACGACGGGTGTAGGCTTCCGCCGGAGGCGAAGGTGTGTCCGCCGCCGCCGCCGCGGAAGAAGCCGTGGAGGAAGAGGGAGAAGAAGAAACCGCCGGCGGGAGGGTACTTTCAGCCGCCGGATCTCGATCAGCTCTTCTTCGCCCTGATTACACCGAGGAGGAAAGCTGTTAGTTTCATTAAATTAAATTAATTACTGTGGTTAATTAATTAATATTTCACTCCTTAAACTTGTTTTTGTATATTGCTCCGTACAATTGTAACTTCATCGAATCAAGTTGCAGATTTGTGCAAGTTAATGTTATTTGCTTTCTCTCAAGCAAACCAAAATGAATTTTTTTTTTGGGTCGTTCAGTTTTTATTATTTTTATTATCCGTTTGATAAAAAAAGATTATTACGTAGTATTATTATTGTTATTACAAAATTAGTAGATTGCGTGTTTAAGATGATTCAAAACTTGAATAAGAGACTCTCGTGTTATAGCATAAAAATGTTTCATAAGTCTTTAATTGTCAGTTAATTCTTTAAATTAAATTCATTTGATAGGTAAACTTACCATAGTACTTATTTGATTTTTGGACATGACATGACATATTATGTCATGATGGTCTTTGACAATATACTCCCTATATTACACACGAAAATTTTTATGTTCAACAAAATACTGGAATAAAAGTTAAATCCTCACTCGTAAATAGTATAATTTTATCTATGTCGATGTCTTATATACTTCCTCTAACCTCTCTTATAAACTTCTCATCCCATCCCGGCCTCATCCACGTCAATTGCAACTCACAAGTTCGGTTGACTTTGGAATTAAAAAAAATTGACCTCAAAGTTAATAAAACTTGCATGGTGTAATTGATGTGGGTAAGAAGACGAGTTGAGATTCGAACTGGTTAAAGGATTTACTACATGGATAGAGGGATAAAAATTATCAATTTTACTAATATATCACCGTAAATGTCTCAATTGAGACAGTGTCCTATATGGTACTCCCTTCGTCCCAAATTATAATGCTTGTTTACTATTCACATAGTCAAACTTTATTCACTTTCTTTCTCTATTTTCGTTAGCAATTTGATAAAATAAAATATTATTGTCACTACTATTTTTGTAAATCTTTTGATGTAGTTTTTAATATATAATTTTTATTTTTTAATTCTATACCATTTGTCATATAAAATGGTTTGAAAATAATTTAAGTCAAGCATCGTAAACCGAAACAGACATTATAAAATGGGACAGAGGTAGTAATTTAAAGAGAGTGATCATAGAGCCTAACAATATTTTTAGAAATTGATATGTATATAAGTATTAGATATGAATGAATTTTGAGCGTCTTGGAGCTCTCAAAAGCAGAGAAGTAGAGAATTTTTTACATTATTTCTGATAACTAATCTCAAGAGATACATCCCCATTCATAGGCTATTGAGAAACTTAATTCTAATTTACACTATGTTTAGTTCAAAGAATTTGAGAATGAAAAGAAAAGAAGAGTAGAAGAGAAATATTTTTCTTGTTTGGTTATAGAGGAAAAGAAAAAAAAGTAGAAAGAAAAGAAAATGAAAAAAATAAATAGTAAGGGGCGGAAAAACCAAATTCATCCCATTTTGGTGAGGAAAATGAAAAAAAATTATTTTCTTTTCCTTTCGAATTAAAAATATACGTTGTTTAAGAAAATGATTTGTGATTTCCAAATCAAAAGTAAAACATTTTCTTTCCCAAACAAAAAAACAAAGTAATGGGGAGTACAAATAATATACTCGTAGTAGATAACACTCCATAGATTATAGATGACAGATGGAATTTGGTAAAAATACCTGAACATACAAATTGTGTCATAGGACATGTTTATCAAGACTACATAAGGATTCACAAAAGCCTTAGAAAATCTAATGACTAAAAAACAAAGAAAGTCATAAAGAGAACACAATTTCCTGCCTGCTTTAGTAGGATGTCTTCTAGTATCAGCTTATCTGCACTTAATATGATCCTTTTAGGATGTGTTTTGGTAAGACATAATGAGAAGAAAGATGGCATGAATAGATAAATTTTAAAAATACAAGTGAATTTCACAAATGGTCCTCTACAATTATAAATATTCCACTATTTTATGAAATTTCACAAAATAGGGGACTAAATGTGGAATATCCCCCAATATAGAGGATCGTTTGTGGAATGTACTCTGGAAAAAAAACTACTCATGTTCGAATATAGTTGTCAACGTTCTTAGTAATCTTACTTTCAAGAAATGAGTTTAAAGTGTCAAATAAGTCATTCAAATGAGTCTATCACTCATTCATGTTAACAATGAGTTCATACTCTATTTCAAGGACATTTTAGACAATTCATTGTAATTTCATTATTGCATATTGAAAAAGGAGAATTCATTCCGGATGAATGAAAACAAGAAAGGGGACAACTAAGTCCGGACGGAGGCAATATTTATATTCTACCAAACAGTATACTAAGGAACATTTACGCACCTACACACGGACTCATCATCATCATCTTCACATAGAGAGGACCGAACCCTGCAAATGTTAAACCATGTAAGAGGCATCCATTTCTCCAGCTTCATTCTCCCATCTTGACCCAACCTTAAATTTGCAGACAGGGCATGTCCCCTGCTGCCTCAGCCAAGGGTCAATGCAATTTGCATGGAACTGCAACAAAAAATCCAGCAAAAAATAAATAATTTTTTTTAATGGATTTTAAAGTCTCAATTTTGCATGCATTCATTGTCAATGAAGCTAAAAAAAAGTCATCTGTGACAATGTTTTAGCTCTGGGGAAATGGTAGACTTGATACAAATGGCACATCAAGGGTTTAACGAAAACAAACTACTTTTTAGGAATAGGAATGTATACATTTTGACCCCGGATTCCAACGAAGTGGAGATTATACTAGGTTTTGTTATTGTTGTTTGAACCTTCTATAGAGCACTTGGAATAGAAAATGGGATATAGGGCGAAAAATATAAAGAAGATCTGGAGGAAAATCAAAGAACTCAATACAACAACAAACCCAATAAAAAGTAGGGCATGTGCATATGTAGATCTTATCCCGATGTGGAAGTAGAGAAGTACACTCAAACTCAATGAGTTCTTATTTATATTTGTTCAATCTCCCCCTCACTTATATACGTTAGTTCCTCCCCGGAAGGCTTTGCCTCCCCAAACACTTGCACAAACACATCCTATTAGTATACTTCATTTTCATTCATCTTCATCACAAAAGTATTTCACCAACGATAAAATATTACAGAGTATTTTGGCCTAGATCCTTATCCATGAAAATAATTTTGGCACAAACGTATAACTGGTTTGTGACCTTTAAGATTCATTCCATCCAAATTCGGTATTAAACCATCGTATTTTGGCCTAGTTCATTATGTTTATGTCCAATCCTCGATACTTGATGATGATTTTATCCAAATACCCTTGGCTCAGCGGTAAGCTTGCTTTCTGTGGTGTGTCAGTTTGCGGGTTCGAATCAGCCTCTGCAAAAAGCAGGGGCAAGACTGCCTAGAGTATTCCCTTCCACAGTCCACAGACACTCACTAAGTGGGTATTTGAACTGAGTCAGCCCTTTTTTACATATTATAAAATCTAAATATACGTAAAATCTCAAAGATAATTGCATATTTCATGTTCCTTTGTATTTTCAAAGTAAACTCAGACATAGGGAAACAACTTTCCTCAACATCTGTTCCTCTTCACTAGCAATTTTCAGGATTCAAGCATGCCTTAGTAAGAAAGCATTCCAAAGTTGATGGGTATATTTATTTAAGCTTAACCTCATATCAAAACAGTAAAAATTCTAGAGGAATTGAGTTTGGAGTTGGAAGAGATAAAATAACCTTAAGAAGACAACCTGATGCAAGCATGGCAAGCTGCGGATGAGTTCTCCCTCATTGACTTGTTCCAAGCAAACACTGCAAGTTAGTT
Source organism: Cuscuta australis (assembly GCA_003260385.1). NCBI lineage: Eukaryota > Viridiplantae > Streptophyta > Magnoliopsida > Solanales > Convolvulaceae > Cuscuta > Cuscuta australis. The sequence continues at coordinate 576,335 of NQVE01000217.1, read as the reverse complement.
CCTCCCCGGAAGGCTTTGCCGGCCCTGTAAAATTTGCTGTCTCTTGCTTCTTCTGATAGAAGTATGAAAGACAGGATAAGGTTGTTTTCTTCACAAATAATAGCAATAACTATCCAGGGTCACGATAACTTTTGTTATGCATTTTGATTGATCATTTGATAACATAACAGTCATGTTACCTCGTGTTTTGTAATGCTTCCGATGTAGTTTTTAGATATGTAAATTTTATTTTTTATTTCCATACCAATTTTCAAACAAAATGAGTAAAAAACTTCATTTTTCCTCATAAATTCCTCTCTAACTTTCATTTGGAGACGGAGGGAGAATAAAAAAAGGATTCTTGTTTCAAGAACTACATTAGTCCAAAAAACAATCGATTTTATATGAATCTTGCTCAAACAGTGAATCCTTATTGGGGATGGAGTACAAAATAACGGCGCAGAAATATAATTGCATAGAGCAATTAATCAACAAAGGTAAGGAAAAGAGGACCTTATCCTCAGCCGAGGACGAACACGACGCCTGCTGCGTGGATAAACCAACACTATCCAAAGAAAATAATCATAAATGAAATTTGTTAGTGCAAAGGTTGAAAATATCAATATCAACGGAAGGAAAAAAAAGGTTCTTTGAGTATATATAAAAATATGACAAATTAATAAATACGGAATATATCGGAAATTTTAATCCACTGTCGAAGTGTCAAAGACAAAATCAAGACCTTAATAAAAAAGTATTTCCCAAACACGTATAAAATGGTTTCACAAATAGCACTCCTACAATCCAAAGGCTCAACGCCTATCCAGAGCCCCCCCCCCCACCTATTTTTGAAAATAAAAAGTGAACATTATCCGTCAGAGGCTCAGACCCACATCTGTGGGATTATAGTATTACACTGGGTTGTTGTATTATCAGTCAGAGGCTCAGAGCCTATACAGCAAAAAAAGTGACATTCTATAGGGTAATCAGGAGGAAATATTAAGGGAAACAACTTTAATGCTATGGCTACTGAAAAAGTGAATAAACATGCTATAGGGTAATCAGGAGGTGTGAGCTGTTTACATGAGCCAATAATTTTAAAAATGTAAAATGTTTGAACACCAAGTACTCAATGCTCTTCGAGCATTGGAGTTCTTTCCTTAATGCTTAACTGCACAGCTGGAAAACATGCTTCAATAATGTACTACAGTACTAGTAATACATACGGTGTTGCACCAAATTGCTTGGAACCAAGCATATTCCAAAATTACTTAAAAATAGATTGGTTGGTAACATAAGTAACATATTAAACCTGCTTCAAAACGTAATACAAAAAATCATTCTTTTCCTTTGCCTGTTCAATAAGCGTATGCTACTTGCCAGCAATGAGATAATGAAACTTCATGTATGCAATAAAGGTCTAACCCTTAATGCAGTCAGGAAGCTGCAGGACACATTGAGAGATGAAACTATCCTAAATATAACTCGGAATTTTAAAACACACAAAAATACATATGTGTGAACACACACAAACACAAGTGTGTGTGTGTGTGTGTGTATGAAGATACACCATGACTAACCTTTGAGGCCCAGATATCTTGTATTTATGAACAGGTAGAGCATTTATCTCTTCCTCAGTCATTGAAGGAACTTCAGGACCATTATCAGCATCAAGTGCCCTCAAGGTTTCATAATCTAGAGGTAGCATAAAATAAGCAGATCTTCAAGATAAGCAAAACTTTTCACAAGTTCCAAATTTCAATACATAATGCTCCCTCCGAAAGTAATTATGAAGTATGGAGCCTAATTTATAAGGCACAATTGACCAAATTACACCAACCAAAGAAAGTACATGCTTTTGTCTTGATTTTCTAAGAGGGAGAGAGAGAGAAAAGATATTTCAATTTTACACTATTTTATTATGCCACATAAATGATAGTTCAATAAAATAAGTGTGATCACAATACTTATTAAGGGAAAACAATGGAAAAACAATAATAATAAATGCTTCATAAAATAAAAAATGCTTTCTAAAATAACCATTGACCCCATTAATAAGGACTAATACGATAAGGTTGAGACTGAGAGTGAGAGCTTCCATATGAGAAGAATGAATGTCAAAAATTTATCTGAAAATGGATACGAACCTAAGTCATCAAACTCCCTGTCCAGAAGTGCAAGTTGAAGCCTGAGTCCTTGTAGTCGTCCTCTGGTTGAAAGTGCAATGGATGGTGGCATATGCAACCGCAACTCTGTATGACCAAGAAGACCAGTGGCCGCGGCAGCATGGGCATGTGCTTGAGCTTGAAGTTGTTGACATGTGGCATACATCCTAAGTGTTGTTGCCATCGCAAAGACACCAAGCACCAACCATAGCTGAAAAGTAATTATGTTATATCAGAATTGCTTTTTTTAAGAATTTCAAACTAATAAAAGAGAAGATTTAGTACCAACCAGAAAATTAGGTGACATTTGGTGTGAGTTTAAAATCATAAACAGCAAGAGAACTGTTACAAGAGAAAAATTAGCATTATGTACAGAAATGGTGGAGTGGAAACACAAATAGAAATTATGCTAAAATAGATTTTAAGTCGAAGATACCAGTTACAAGAAAAGCAAGAGAGTTGGTATTAACAGGCCGTGCTGGATGAACTCGCTATCAGAAGTGGAAATCAAGAATGAGCTCAACCAATTGTTAAAATTCCTAGAAGAGCAAATTAATAGGAAAGAAGATTGCACAGAGGTTTTCAAAGCCATTAGAAATACCATTGCACGCCGTTCAGGGATCACACCCGGAAATCCAGATTCTATATCACCTCTAGTTCCTCGGAAAACAAAACTCATGGTTTAAAACTCTACAAAAGAAATGTGCCTGAGAAAAAAAAACTTCATTGGAAATCCCAGATTTACAAGAACACTACATGTAAAAAAAACGATCACGAAAATTTGCAAATTTTATGCAGAGAAAATGATACTCCGTACAACTTAAAGAACTTATCAAGTTGCACCTTTTGAGTAGGCATAAACTCTTAAGAGATGAAGAGAACGATATTCATTTGCTTCATAATAAATGAAGTATATGCTAAACACGATTCTTCTAATACACTCCTAAGCTGATCAAAACAGGGTCTTACTATTTTTTAACTAGGAAACACCTAAGCTGATTAATATCTTCAGATGTGTACAAATCTTGGCTGTTATGTTATTTCTATTTAAGCCTATCCTACAATCTTTTTTGCCCATTTCTCTTCTTTTAGGATTCAACCTAAGTCATCACTATGTATCCTCTTCGTGCACGAATCAGTAAAATGCTAAAAATAGTAATGCATAAATACAAAATGGAGGCCAAGTTAATAACGCCTATAGGAAGGTTTTGCCATTTTAGGCCCAAAATTTAAAAAGAAATGCAATATTCCAAAAATGGGAACTGTGCTCATTTATGCTCATTCATCCCCACCAAAATGTAGTGTAAGCAGAGCTTTATTCCATATTTTTCAGCTAAATTCCAATCTTCAGAATAGATCAGTGCTCCTCAGTAGTACCCTACACCTCATCCCTCGAATGAAAAAATTCATGCAAAAACAAATAAAAGTAACAAAATTTATACCACTGATCCCAAATTCACAAAGACCAGAAATTTTCATCTACTCATAGTCTCAAGCTAGAATCAATTACTGCTTTCGAAAAAACAAGAGCTGGTTAGATGAAGACTGCAAAATTAGCAAATAATAAGAAAAAAAACCCAAATTCTACTGATATTTTTGAATTTTTTATGAAAGTCCCGATTGAACCGACCGCGTTCGAACATGAATGTATATAAGAACAGAGATTGAAGACTTACGGATCGGAATGGCGCGAGGCGACGAAAGGGACGCGCAATGCGGAAGAGCGAATTCGGTTGCCGAGCGAAGCCGCGAGCTGACCGAGCGAGCGAGTTGACTCGGTCGCACCGGTTTATAGAAGAAGGAGAGAAAAAACTCGAGCAGCTCTATGGCAAATGAGAGGTGAGAGAGAACCTTCTTCAATTATACCCAGCAGAAATTTCAAGATTGCGTGCGGTACTGAAACGGTGACGTTTCTGGCAGACCCGTGATTGTTTTTAACTTTTTATACTCAATTTCAATTTATTTTTTCATTTTTTAAATATTAATAATTCAATTACAAAATAGTATATATATTCATACGTTCTAAATTTATTAAAGCTTGTAGAGTTATTGCCGACCCAAGGAATCGAATAGATTACCTTTTATTTGGGAGAGCCATGGCGGCATCATTCCGCTAGTAAATGACTTGTATACCATTCATATCCTCCTATCGTCCCACAAATGACCACACTCTAAACAACGTCTAAAATTCAATTATCAAAAAATAAAATTATAAATTACACTGTTCAAAAATACATGAAAGATTCTACAGAATAAGAGATGACAAGAATAATTTATTTTAACAAATGATCAATGAAAATGCACAAACAAATAAAAATTATCGAGCAACCGTTATAGTGACAGTGACATTCATTTAGGGACGGAGGGAGTAACCAAATATATTCAAATTTTTTACCCATTTTTGTTGTATTTGATAAAATAATTGTTTTGTAAAGTTCTTTTTATGTAGCTTGTAAATATTAAATTTTAATTTTTAACTCTACTTTAATTGTCTTATAAACAAAATAAAAAAATTAAATCAAACATCGTAAATTGAAACAGATCATATAAACGGGATACACGGAGTCTATAAGACTGATAATTAGAGTCTAAAATTTGATAATTGAAATTTGGAGTCTCGTCTTAAAAAACTAAAAGCTTGATAATTGGAGTATACAATTAAAAAAACTAAACCTAATAACACGAGTCTTGAAACTAAAAACTAGTATTTGGAGTTTGCATTATGAAAGGTGGAGTTTGAAATTCAGATAACTGGAATAAAAGGTTGAAAAAAACATGTAATTCTTGACTTCTTGTTACTAGATTTAATGTTTCTTTTCCATTTTGGAATTCTTGTAATTTATTAAAATTAACTTACGTTTACATGTTTCTTCGAGAAATTAAATATGTACGGAATTATAGATATATTTCTGTCTTCAAAATAGTGTCTCCTTCCTTAAAAGTGTATTACCGTTCACTATTCAAAATGACGGAAGTTTTTGTTTGTTCATAGATTTTCATCATATATTTTGATAAAATAAAATATTCTTTTCACTTCTTATCTTGAAAACTTTTGACGTAGTTTTTAAATATGTATATTTTATTGTTTTATTTTTTTTCTAAACTATATTTTTATATAAAATGAATTGAAAAAAAATATAAAATTTCACTTTATTTTATGTAAAAGAAAATATTTTTAAGAAGAAACTTCTAAGTTTTCATAAAACTTTTAATTGGGGAAAGGTAAGTTAAAGGCAAAGGTACTTTGCTTTACGCAGTACTATTTTTAGTAACGCTTCTAAAAATAGAATGTTTAATGCCGTTGGATCAGAGCAAAGTGGTAATAATAATAATTAATAACATTCATGATAGATGTACACCAAAAGTGTACACTAAATTATACCTAAAAAAAATTTATCGACATTTTAATGATTCATACTGGCAAAAAATGTTAGTTTAATTAAAAAAAATTGCACTGACATTTTTTGTTAATGTAAATTACTCCATATGACACTAATATCACATTAGCACAAAATGTCGGTGCATACATTTAGTTACAAGATGGGATACTAATTATGCTGGACAAATAACTTAATCCTAATAATAATAGAGCACAGTTCCATGACCACTGGAATGGAAGCCATTGCCTCCCCTACGGAGCTCCGTTCATAGAATTGATGATTCCTACCCCACCCCCCCCCCCCCCGCCAAGTCCCGACCCAAACTAATCACCGCACCTACGTCAATTGCACCTCGTAAGTATAAAGTCAAAAGTTTTGACTTTAAAGTCAATTATACTTACGAGGTGCAATTGACGTAGGTGGAGTGATTAGTTTGGGTCGGGAATTGGCGGGGGGTTTACCGGGGAGTTAGGGAGGGTAGGAATCATCAATTTTATGAACGGAGCTTCGTAGGGGGGCAGTGGCTTCCGTGGCCACTGAAATCCAGTGGCGATGGAACCGGGCTCATAATAATAAATGAGTATTATTCGATTTTTACGTTTTAAAAGAGCTCTCTATATTGGGCCTTTGAAGGGAGAGCCCAATCCAAACATACCATATAAAACGCATTTTGGGCCTTTGGCATCATTTATTGTGTTTTTCTCGTCCTTGGTCCTTTCAGATTCGACAACAAAAATTAAAGAAAAAATATGAACTGAGAAGAAAATACGTCCCTGATTAATGTCTTTCCTTAATTCAAAATCACCAAAAAATAATAATTTTATGTGAGAAAGGAGAAAGGTCGTGTCAAAATAAAAAATTGTTAATAGGATGTGTTTTTTTTGACAATTTTATCATATTTAGAGACTGCTCTTTAGTGCTCGAAAAAAGATTTGAATGTCAAAAGTAAAGGAACTTAAAAAAATTAGAAGAAATTAGAAAAAAACTAGTAGAAAATGAAAAAACTAGAAAAATTGGATTACTAGGAAAAACTGAAAAAGAGCTTCAAAAAATTATTTAAGTCTATCTACATTGTATTCTTATTAGAAGTGTTATTCTTGTTGTTATAATAGTAATAATTACTTATTATTGTTATTATTATTAATTTTTATTATTATTATATTCATAATAGGTAAAGGAAGTGAATGAAATTCGATTACGTGAATGATATTCTACATGTCATTTAATTAGGCACGAAGAGAGTATTATTATTATTAATTATAAAAATTCAATGTTCTTCCTCATGTCAATTTAGATTAAGAATATCCATAATTTTTCGAACATAGTTTAGTGTCAAGAAAATTTAAAAAGAACAATTTTTTGAATAAAACTGTACTTCATATAATTTATATTAAAAATGAAAGAAAAATTAATAATGTGTAGGAATCACAAAATAGTAACATGGGAAACATAAAAATAAAAATTGAATTAATTTATAAACTATAGTTATAATAATAATTACAGTACATGAAAAATATTTTATTTTTTGACTCATTATTAAAAGATTGAATAAAATGAGAACAGTTGAAAAAACTGTAAGGAACTGAAAAAATTGGAATAACTAGAAAAAACTGGAGAAACTGGAAAAGTTGGAAGAACGAAAAAAACTTGAAAAACTGAAGAAAACAAACTTGAAGAAACTATAAGTTAAGAGTTTGATGTTTGTAGCTGATTTATTACTCTTTAAAATGCAATAAGAATTTCTATATAAATATTGAGGGTGTATTTTTCTTAGTGCTATTAATTTCGTTTTAATTTAGTCCGTAGTATTTATTCATAATTTTGAAGGTTCATAATTTCGTTTTAATTTTATCCAAGACATTATTTTAAATCTATACATTTTTGAATTTCTTTCCTATTCAAATCATCAAAATTATATCACATCACTTCTTCAGTCTACTCTCAAATAAAAGGTATGTAATTATTTTTTTTAATTTTTATTCTTTAAAATCATTTTAATCTGTTTGCCGAAAATGATTAGACCTTATTTTTGTTATCATATAAATTAATTTAATTGTTAGAAACATGACATTTAGTATTAAATAGTATGAAAAAAATAATCAAATAAACTCTTTTGATAGAAATATATTACTTTTATATTTTGCATTTATATACAATAACTTTAGGGAAGTTTTGTATATATGATAGAATTATATTTGGACTATATTTTCTTTTCTTTCTTTTATGTTTGATATATAGATTATTATGGTCTAGCATATTTAGTAGGGAAATTTGGAGCATATTTTCTTTTATTTCTCTTATAGTTCTTTTTATTTGCATTAAATTTTATGAAGCAATGGGCCAAATTGAACGAGATATTGCTGGTCCTCAAAAGATATTGCATTAATGCTTCAACAGAAGCATCGTTCAAGACACGTTCAGGGAGAGGAAGATTTTCTTGATGCAAAATTTTTTTGTTGTCAATATGATGTAACAGTTCAATATACTACAAAGATTATTTTTCAGTTGATCTATTGCTTCCTGCTACGTCAAACACATATGTGGGTGTTGAGTTTTTGCCATTAACTAATAATTTTACGAACTGAACACTGGATGTGCTTCGAATGAGCGAGTGTCATCCGTTGACATTGAATTTCAATATCAATGGAACATTATCGTATATATATTCTCTCTGTCTCGAAATTATGATCTACGGAGTAGTTTCGAATACATATTGGTTTCAATATTTTCATTCATTTCATTGGTTAAGGAGCAAAATAGGAGTAAAATCCAAAATAGGAGTGAAAACACAAAACCCCCAAAATAGGAGTTGTTGACTCACCGTTTGCCGCCGCCAGGATCTGCCACTTTCATCACCCCTTGCTCCTGTTATCGTCGCACGTTGTCGGCATCACTAAGCCCCACAGGTGCAGTGCCATGGTGCTACATGGAGAAAAAATAATTCATGCAATGTCAATCGAAAAAACAATGCTAAAAATTACAACATACAGTGACAAACATGACAATGTAAGATGCAAAAATACAAAATTTTAGATCAATCGAAAACAGAATACCAAAGATGTCAATGCACAGTGACAAGCGTGGCTCTGCAAAATGCCAAAAGTTCAATTGTACTCGGTGATACATGTACATGCATCGATCCCACGAAGTCATTAATTATGGGAAGAAGACAAATTCTTCCCGATTATTTTAATCTGCAGAGATAATTATGAGTTTTTCTTATGGAGAATAAGAAATCAACCATTCAGCTCAATCCCACCTCAAAAACGCCCACCAAAAGTCGCTATAATTAGACTTTTCTCCATTAAACAATTAAAATAAACAAACACACAATCTCTCCATTGTTAGCTCTATGCCAAAAAAACAAAAAAGAAAATCCTAAGGCACAAGAAAAGTGGACTGGAAGTATAAGTTGAACAAGTACTATTAAAATTATTTTTGAAAAAGGTATTAAAGTTGGGAGTTGAGATTATTGTAAGATAATTTTTCCAAACTATAAATAATACACCGATATAAAACTCATTGAAGGGCACCTAAAACAATTTTATGAAGTGGAATGCGCATTTAATGGAGTGAGAGATGGAGCAATGGAGTTAGTCCGTTGGACACAGTGTCCACCCTTTCTTGCTGAGCGGCTAAATCCTACTTAGAGGAGTTTAAGTTTGAACCCCTACTTTGAGGATAATACAGAAGTTTTATTAGGGTTTTCATTCATTTCGGGGGTGTTTGTTTTTTCTACAGAAAAAAGTCTGCGGACCACTACTGTAGACATCTGCAGGAGAAGTGGTGGACCGAAGATCTACGGTCTGCAAGAAGAAGACTGTTTGTTTTTTTAATGTCTGTAGACTGCTATATAAATTAATGGTGATAGTGTACGGTGGTGGTGTATGGACGATTGTGGTGGTGGTGGACGTTGACGGCGGTGGTGGTGGACGGTGGTGGTGGTGGCGGTGGATGGTGGCGGTGGTGGTGGACGACGATGGTGATGGACGGTGACGGTGATGGTGGACGGTGGTGGTGGTGGACGGTGGCGGTGGACGGTTGTGGTGGTGAAGAGAAGTAGAAAAAAAAGAGAAGATGTTAGAAGACATTGGTTAATGTCTTCTCCAAGAAGATGTCAGGAAGACCTTTTTGAGTGAAATATTTTCCAAAAAACAAACAATCTGGAGAGCCCATCATCTGCGCGGCGCAGACAAAAGACGCCAGAAGGTCTTCTGGCAGAAAAACAAACACCCCCTTCATTTGTACATAGACTTGGGGGTTATTTGAATTGAGCTTCTATGTGGGTCGTTGATGTCATCACATCAGTTTGAAAGGGAGGGAGACAAATAAGGCTACAAACAAATGCAGAGCAATGATCAAAGTGTATTGCTGACCCAAAAAATGACCAAATAAGATTCTCTTCGCATTAGTGCTTGCTTGATTTACCCTTCCATTTATACACGCCTCTTTTCCTTTATGGGCAATGATAGGGTACACTATATCCCATTTGTAAATCAAGGTTTTACATACATATATACAAGCACTCAATCTATGCGTACCCATCAACATTGAGCTTCTGTGTGTGTAAAAATCTCGATATACAAATGTAGTGAGTACACCTAATGTTATTATTTTTTGTAATCCTTATATACATTATATGACTTAAGATTATCGTCTCAATTAATTTGATGTGTTTTGTTTCTTTATACGAGTATGTTTTTGTTAAACTTTTTTTGTCAAGATTGATTATTTTATAAAATAGAATTTTTTATCGTCTTTTATTATATACGGTCTTTTTTTGAAATTAAATTATTTATATATTATTATTGTGAATTGTGATCAAATTTCATTCATTTTTTCGTTATTTTCATTACTTATTTGATAAAATAATATGATCATGTCACTTCTTGTTTAATAGATTTTTTATGAAGTTTTAAATATGTAAATTACATTTCTTAATTACAACCAATTGTTAAAAAAGTTTATTTGAAAATAATTTCAGTCAAATATCATAAACCAAAACAGTCGATTAAAATTGAGAAAGAGGGAGTAAAACTTTTGAAATAATTTTAAAATATGGAATCTGTGGAAAGATATTCCGTGAGCAATTCATGTTATTTCTCTGATTTGCATAATCTCTTAGCACAAAATTCCTTTTTTTCTTAAACACAGTGAAAATATAAAAATCTCTTTATGGGGCAGAGAGAGTATAATCATCCAAAGATATTATTTGGATTGATTTACTAGAGTCAAAGACAAATTTTAATGATCAATAAAATAAAAATTGTACTCTGTATTATCCCGACTCCGTCTCCAAAGAAATGATGTAGTTTAACCTCAGAGTGTTTAACAAAGTTTAAAAAAATAAATAAAAAATGTGTAGTCAATATTTTATTCATAGAAGAGATATACGTTGTGATGAAGAATTTATTTTGAGACGAAGAAATAAATATTGTGACTCCCTAATACAATTTTTTTTCTATTCCTAATTAGACATAGTAATAAACCATAAACAGAAATAATTTCTACAACCCTAACCCCAAATTTTGACTCACCAAATCACACTTAACCTCAGCTAATCCCACTCTTGATTTTGCAAGATCAAACTCCATCCACAGATCTTGTTGATGATGGTGTCCAATCACATACGCCTCAATCCCTAATAAATCCGAATTCCCAAACGTGAAACAGTACACTTGGTCCTTTCCCCGGGTCATACCCGGAACTCTGTACAGCAGCTTCTCCCCGCCGACGCTCATCTCCGCCCCGTCGAACATCAGGGTCACAGCCGGCAACGCCGCCGCGAAACTCGTCGGAGTTGATTCGAAGAGGAAGCACAGATCCATTGCCCCTTGGAACAAGAAATTGGGGGCGTTCAAGGTTCTGAGTACCCCTGTGGTTTGCTTCACGAACTCGTTTTTCAGCTGCGTGTAGGCCGGACCGAGGAGGAAGGTGAACTGGGTGCCGGAATCCACCATGGTTTGACCCGCACCGGTGTTGTCCGGCTTCAAATCGGATTCGGGTATTGGCAGAACCGTCCCGGAAACCCGGATTCCTTTCAGCTGGACCGTGTAGGCGACCCGGTCGAAAGAGGGTAATCGGGTCGATACTCTGACTAACGGGGTGTAGCTCAGCGGCTTCATCGACGGGAGCTTGGCTTCCCCGAATACGAGAACGCCGGCGGCGGCCCCACCCGGGATGCAATACGAAAATTTCGGAACACCCATTTGAGAAACGAAGGACAGGGCGCCTAAATTCATGCCCAATAACCCGGTAGTCTTGGCGTCCTCGCCCGGGTTCGAACTCGACCCGGAATCCATGCACCCGAATACAACTCCGGGAAGCTCCGAATTCCCGACCCGGAAAGTCTCCGTCGCGAGGTTGCCTTCGGCGGAGGAAGCGTCGGCGTAGGAGAGAATCACGTGGCAGAGTTTATTCGGGTCGCAGGAAACGGGCACGGTGAAATCTCGGGTCCGGGTCATGCACGTCGGAGAAGAACAGGGGACCGGAGAATAAGACTTGGAGAGCGTCGGAGCAAAAACTAAGGGCGCGTTTGGTGTCTTCGCTTTACAGTTGAGCCAGGAGAGCTCACTCCCTGTGTCGAGGACCATGGTAACTTCCTGTGGGGGCGAGCCCACGGCGAGACTGACCGTCAAAGTCACGTTATGGCTAAACGGAAGCTTGGTTAACGGCGGTGAGGCTGCTGCGGGAACACGCTTCGCTTCCAGCTTCAGCACCACAGGGGATTCCTGCTTCGTTGGATACGCACGGAGGCTTAACGGCGTCACTAATAGATAACAGAAGATCAAGAACTGAAGAATACGAAAATGCTTGGAAGACTCCATAGCATGGAATGGAATTCCACAATGTAATAATAAAAATTATTATTATTATTATTATGAAGGTTGAGTTTATTAATATGAGAATTTTAGACTAAAGTGTGGATATTATATATAGACAAAATATTGCCAATCATGTAGCATGTGTTACTCCGTATATATTGTTTATTATCCGGTCTAAAATACAAGAGTCATGATTTTGTGTATCTATATATATAAAGTTTGTGACCATTGAGTTTGTGAACCAAGCATTTCCCATATATATATATTCTTGATTCCGAAATAACATTTTTTTAATTACTCCTTAATTAATGGTTATAAACGGATGAATTAATTCACGGACAGTTATTATCGTGTTAAAATTTGAAGTTACTCCGTATTATACTATAGTAAAGATTATTTTGTAACGGTTTATGTAATTGTGTATTGGTAGTTCTCTTTGTACCTCAATTCATTAGCTCTTTTTATGAGGAAGATTTATGAAGCTGTGGGCAATAACTTTATTGTTTAGGTTTAACGTTTTAGAAATGTTTATGTAATGACAACTTTAATTTCAGTGTGAGTATTTTTTAAGTTAATTTTTTCACCAAAAGGTTATTAAAATGTACCCGCTAATTATATCACAAAACGGGGTTTTCAAATGAAACCTTAGAGCATCTCCAACCATATCATTTTAACTAGCTAAAAGTTATAATATAACTAGTTAAACGCTTTTGTTCTTCTCCAAAGGGCATGCTTTATTTTAGCAAGTTTGCCAAAAAATAACTTTTGTTTGTTAAATATGACAAGTCCCTCAAAATTTAGCTAGCCAATACTTAAAATTTAAAATGACAAATTATGGTTGGAAAATAAAACAAAAAAGTGCTTGTTATATCACTATTCACTTGCTATAATGTAAAAATAACAAATTAAAATAACAAGCATGGTTGGAGATGCTCTTAAGCTTTAGTGTTGGGGGCGCTCTTCAACCTTGTTTTGAAAAGACATTTTCAATTAGAGATTGCATTTTGGATACTCCTTTAATGGTATAAATTAATTTTTAAAATATTATACTAAACCAATGTTATTACATTTTAAATACTCCGTATCTTTTTAAAATGCAAATGCTTTTTTCTAAATTGGATCTTCATAACTGCAAAGAATATTCAATGGATGTGTGAGTTTATATGGTAACATCGTTTTAAATTAGTTTTAACTGTTTGGTAGCGTATAATTTAAAAATGTCAAGTCTCATCGACAGAATGAAAATAAAAGGTGAAAATTTATTTATAGAGATAATAGTTCAAAAAAATCTTAAATATTAAGAGAATAAGAGTTAACTAGAAGCAAAAACTTGAAAATATACTAAAATAAGAGTTTCATGTTTTTATTCTTGAAATATGAGTTAAAATGTATTTACATTACCAATCATTATCATGTACATCACCAAAAGTTTAGTAAAATGCTCATGTATAGTGTCGCATTATGACAATGCAAACTCATATTTAGAGAATAAGAACATGAAATTCTTATTTTGATACTTTCTCTATTTTTTTACTCCAATTTAGGGTTATTTCTATAAATATTACTGATCAATACATTGTACTCCTTCCGTCCCTAAATAGATTACAATTTTTTGCTCTCATCTCGATAACTTTTGTTTGTTTATGCGATTTCATTAAGTATTTGATAAAATAAAATATTCTTGTCACCTTCTGTTTTGTAGAACTTTTGATGTAGTTTTTTAATATGTAATTTTTATATCTTATTGATATACCAATTTGCAAAAAAAAAGATTTCAAAAAGTAGAAAATTTTATTTCAAAACCCGTAATTTGTAATCTATTTAGAGACGGAGAAAGTATCATACATATCACAAATGTTAATTGTCTGTGAATTCGTATACACAGACAGACGATAGTCGTCTATGAACACACAAAGTACACATACGATTGTAATTTGTTATGTCAACCTGTTGGCGACAGAAGAAGGAAGCCGGATCAAAGAAGAAAACTGAATCCCTTTGGGATTCGGTTTAATATCTTTCCTAGTTTGTTTAGTTCTTGTTATAGTAGGAATAGAAATATGGTAGGAATAAAAGTTTACTTAAATGCTTTACTCTCTTCCTATATAAAGAGGGTTAGACCTTTGTAAGCACAAGAACAATTCAATATACAGAATATTTTCTCTCTTATTAATTTCTACATGGTATCAGAGCAAGTTTTGAATTCTTGAGACCTCAAACACGCTTCTTCCCCTGCCGGTGGGCAAACAAAATTCAATGCCTACCGGCGGGATATTGTAATTTTTGATTTTCTTTGATTGTTCTCCCTCACTAAAGAATATCATGAACTCCTTCAACGAAAAACATTGCTGTCGAGGAATCCCGCCCAACCATCAATCTTGAAGAAGTTGTCCGAGAAGGGTTGTTTTACAGAAACATGCAACTCTTTCCTTAGCAGGCAATAAAAAAAAGTCGGCGTTCAGGGTGTTCGAAAAGAATGGCGTTCCCCCTGTTTGTTCGAATACGGTGAAGGTTCGAAAAGAATGGCGTTCCTTTACTCGGCTGATTATTCGGCGGATTCGAAAAGCTTAGCGTTTCCGTTGAAGAAAAAAAAACTGAAGTGTCTAGATGACACTTGGACAACGATGGCAGCGGTTTCCTCAAGCTTTATTGCTTTGTTCAATCTTTTGATGTCCAAGCTGGGCATGTTGAACTCCCAAGCTCCAGCTTGAGGGGGGGTGTTGGCGACAGAAGAAGGAAGCCGGATCAAAGAAGAAAACTGAATCCCTTTGGGATTCGGTTTAATATTTTTTCTAGTTTGCTTAGTTCTTGTTATAGTAGGAATAGAAATATGGTAGGAATAAAAGTTTACTTAAATGCTTTACTCTCTTCCTATATAAAGAGGGTTAGACCTTTGTAAGCACAAGAACAATTCAATATACAGAATATTTTCTCTCTTATTAATTTCTACACAACCGTAATAATATTTTAAATTTTTTGTTGAATTAAATACTCCAGAATATTTTTAATCACTAGTACTTTTATTCTATGCTGGTACGTATTTATTTCCGATTATCAAGTACTAGCGGTTTACGTAATTAAAATCCGTCTTAATGCCTCTATTCATTACCCCCTTAATATGAGGAGAATTTAAGCTTCCTGTGTTGGGGGGACGGTCAAAACATTACTCCGTATTTATGAGAATACTAATGACTAATTAGCGTTTTCCTTTAGTTAATTACTTTGGACGAGTTCCTCATAGAAACATGATGCAATGTTTTGTTTTAAAGTTACAAAGGATAAGTTTTAATTATAAATTTAAATCATTAAATATTAATCGATTTTTTTTGTAAAAAAATCAAAATATTATTTTATCTAATTAATCTATCATATAATTTCTATTTAACTATAGATAAAAAATTGCTCCTGATTGACTACAAAAAGGTCAAAATTAGATAAATATTTTGGGAGCGAAGAAGAAGGTATATTGAGTATTGACTACCGTCAGATATACTTATCAAAAATGTTAAGTATAGAATCGCTCTTGACTTTTTTGCGTTCCCTAAGAGCACTGAAAATGGTCATGAAGCCCCGGGGCTTCAAACTTTCTCTCTCTGCCACATCAGCTTTAATTTACACCAAAATTTTACTGGAAATGGGTTTAAGGCCCCGGGGCTTCAAACTAGGGCTTCAAACCTTCATTTTTTACATTTTTAAATACACATCTTCTAAAATACATTCATTAAATTTAATTAATGAATTTATTAATTTATTATTTAATTATATTGAAACACGAATAATAAAAAAATACATTCATTAAATTTAAAGAAATTGAAACGACAATAATTTAAAATTTTAAAAATTACATTCATTAAAAAAAAGAAACGACAATAATAAAAAAGATACATTAATAAAAAAACTAAGGTTAGTTATATTTGGCCTTGATCTCTCTTTGTCTTTGCTCGTAGATCATCCGTTTGAAACCCGATAACGTAGAAAGGTCGGTTTCAATGATTTTGATCTCGTCAGCCTGCTCCTTTCGCTTCAACTCCTTCTCCTTTAGCTTCAACCTCTCTTCTTCTCGAAGATTGAACACCCGAAGTTGTTCAGCCATTGTCCGACCGATTTCGTCGCGAGAAGAAACAGAAACAAAGTCGGACCCTCCCGAACCCAAGGCAATGGATTTTGCTTTCTTTCTTCCGATCGACCGTGGAATGGAGTCCTCGTCATCGGAATCCGCAACATTGAAGGGAGGCATTTGATCGGACGAACCGATAGTGTCGTCGATCCCACATCGCATCCTTCGTTTGCTCCGAACCTTTAAAAAAGTATAAAACGAAATTTTTTTTAATGACACGATTAAATATAATTTTATATAAATAAAAACATAAATATATTAGAAAACATATAATTTTTACGAATGATAGGATGCTCGGAGACGTCAACCCAAGCCGACGCCAATAAGCACTCCCTCCTCTGGCGTCCACTTTTGGATTGACCGTGCCGCCTCGGTCATCGTGCCTTTTGCTTTGTGGCTTTTCCGGCGTATACTTTTTTTGGAGCCGGATGGTTCCGGTTGAGTCTCCGGAACCAAATCTCGCTCGACATACCCCGATTGTTGCGTCTCGAAGATCGGCGGATGATCCCCAAATTCTTGGAAATACCACATCGCGGCATCGTGAGGCGCGAGATTGTCGGGAAAGAAGTCACAGCCGGAAGGATTCATGTTCAAAAGAGAGGGGGAAAGTTTGAAATTGAAGAATGCGTGAAGAAGATTGAAGGTGTGAGAATGGGAGGGAGGAGTTTGAAATTTATAAAAAAATTAATTATTTTTTTTGGTTTACAACGGCTAATTTAGCCGTTAGGGGGGAGGGGAATTGCGTCAAACGAGTGACGCCGATTAACTCACGCCGATGGGGGGTGGTGTTTAACGCCCCCCGACGTTAAAATCGCCTATCACGCCGGTGGGCGTGAGCGGTATTACCAGTGCCCTAAGCCTAATCAAAAAAGGAACCCGTTATATAAATTTTTGCTTTTGGGAATGGTCGAATAGTTTACAAAAATAAAAAAATAATCAATAAAAAAAGAGCTGAAAAAAACCGGAAGAAGGTGAAAGAAATGTGAAGGAACTCGAAAACACTAGAAAAAATTAGAAGAAACTGGAAGAATTAGAAAAACTAGAAAAAATTGAAAAGTCTAAAAATTGAAAGTTTATTTTTATATTATTCTCATTTTAATTGTTGTTGTTATAATTTTATTATTATTATTATATTCATAATCATGCTATCTTAATTAATGGAAGTTCTAAAATTGGATGTTTATTTTTATATTATTCTCATTTTGGTTGTTGTTGTTCTAATTTTATTATTATTATTATTATTATTATTATTATTATTATTATTATTATTATATTCATAATCATGCTATCTTAATTAATGTCTTTAAGATAAAAAAAATATTGTCAACTTTCATACACAAAAATCTACTTTCGCAAAAATACTGACATTTAAAAAATAAAAAAATGAAATAATTTATAAACTATATTTATGAATATAATAGTTGTAATAATAATAATAACTATAATGAAGATAATAATAATATAAATTATTATTATTATTAATATTATCATTGTTATTATTATGATAATAATAATAGTAATGATAATAATTACATTAAAAATACATCATTTTTAGAGTAATTATTTGGAGAATAGAAAGAGTTTGAAGAAAATGAGAATAATTGGAAGAAATTTGAAAAAATCGGAAAAATTAAACTTAAAGAAACTGGAAAAAACATGATAAATCTAGAAGAAACACCGAGAATTAGAAATATTGGAAGTTAAGAGTTTTAAGGTATATAGAAGAGCCTATAAATTGATTAAAATATTGAACTTATCTTCGTACTTCACATTTGAAAAGTGGACATGTCGAGAAAAATACAATGGTGATTTGAAGTGTAACGCCCCAAAATATGGTCTAAAAGTTATATTATTTTATAATAAAAGTATTTTAGAAATAATATTTTGACTCAACAAAAATATTATTTCTATGTTTGACCAAAAACGAAGGAATTTTTGGAGTCAATGATTTTTGTTAAGATTGACTTTTATGGATAGGTCTCGAAGAGACGAATCCAACGGTTTATTTTATGAGTAAATCTGATGTACAGAGGTTCAGTTATGACATTTTAAATATGTAATTTGTATAAAAATGAGAAAAAGTCAAAGAAGTGAACTTTTGTAAAATGACTTATTGAATTAAATATTTATATTTAATAATATTGGTTGAATATGAGACTAATTTTAATTACATATCAATTAATTCAATTTTGACTCTATCAAAGTAAACACCCAAAAATAAGCTGTCAGAAAAAGTATTTCAAATAAATATAAAAATTATATCATTAAATAAAGTTTGACTGTTTGATCGCAACGGTGTGAACGGATTTCAGTTTGGATAAAATTGGATCAAAAAGTGTACCCCAATTGAGGTAATTTAATTAAACTAAACTAGAAGGAATTAAATAAGCAGCAACCTCCTCCACTTAGACGATCTGAAATCACAGAGCTCCAACACGCCACTCCCTCTCCCAGGCTTATAAATAGGGTCATTCATTCTTCATCATCTCCCCACCAAAATCATCCCATTAGTTAGAGGAGAGTTCAGAGAATTGAGAGAAGCTGTCCGGAGAGCTTCCCGTCGCCGGAGCAAGCCGTGGTGTTCGTCGGAAGTTTCACCGTTTTTCCACCGGAATCATCGTTTCACTCCGAAGTAAGCCCGTAGGTATATCTAGTGATTAGAATGTTCGTATAAATCGTTTTTACGTTCATAAATGGTCATTTGGTTGAGTTTTGTGTTTGACATATGTGAAGAACCATGAATCATAAACCTTGAATTTGTTGTTAAAACTTCGAATTGATGCCTCTAAAATGATCTACGAACCTTGGAGAACATTTCTATATAATTTAATTGAAGTTTGGTAACCAAAAATGGAACTTGAGAAAAATGGGTTAGAGGTTGAAGATGATGAATAGTAAACCTTCAATTCCCTGCATTTTTCCAATGGAACGGACGACCGTTCGGACCCAACGGTCGATCTTTATGAACATTTTTAAGCCCAAAAATGCTATTTTTGAAGCTATAAAATCCTATTTTTATATATACCAATTAATTATGATCAATATAAAAATAATTGTTAAAAATAAAAATGATGTTTTGACAAATAAAATTTTATGTGATAAAATAAAAATGATGTTTTGACAAATAAAATTTTATGTGATGTATGATGGTAAGCTAATGTGTTAACACTCGATGCTAGGCCGCTATTGTTATTTGATATTGTGATGATTATTATTGATTTTGTTTATGATTAGACTTTGATGAATATTATTATTAAAATAATAATTACGAATGATTAAATCATGTTTAGAAAAATGAATATATTGATGATTATAAAAATGATTTGTATTGTTAAGGATATCTAGAAGAACTCTAAGATATACCCACTTGGAAAATTGATGATGATTATTAAGGATATCTAGAAGAACTCTAAGATATACCTCCTTGACCAATTTATAATTCGGGGTTAAAACGTACGTACGGGATCCAGAACGGATATCACCCACCCGACAGTTCACTGTTCGGTTGGTACGTAATCCACATGACTCATAGGGTGGATTATCGATTCTTGTGTTCTGCATTAAACTATTTATAGTTTAAGGGCCTGGTTAGAAATATTGTCTTAGACTAGGGATAGCTAAGAGCTTGTGTAAAAATGATTTGGCCTTAGATTAAGAATAATTTAAGAGCAACTGATGAAATATTTAATATTGAATATATCATGAAATGACTTAAAATAAAATATTGTGAATATCATGAATAATGTATGCTTGAAATATGTATTGTGTGCATGATATCAAATGGTTAATTATGAATTGAGATTCAATTTATATGGATGTTCAATGCATTAGATATGCTTACTCAGCTTCAACGCTGAGCGTGTAGTATGTTTTATTTGCTACACGCAGGTAAACAGAAAGATTAATGTGATCCTGGCGGCAGATGGGGCGAGATTGTCGGGATGGATGTGACAAGTTTTGAAATGATTAATGATATGTCAATATTAAATTCGCTTCCGCAATATTGTTAAATACTTCGTACTGTATATGTTATGAAAAATATTATTGAGATTAATAAAGTGTGTTTGAAAAGTTTTAAATTTTACGATTACCAAGTTAAATACTTTTGACCCAATCCAGTTATCTACACTCAATCCTAAATTCTATCATGGTATCAGAGTCTGGTTTTGGCCCACCTCGTTTGTTAAGGTGTCCGTCTAAACGTTTATTCCTAGCAGCCCGTTAGTTTTTAGTCCAGTTGGCCGTATGAAGTATGTACCCAACGGCTTGTGGCCCGTTTAACACGATTGCTCATCTAGAAGTCTATACCCAGCGGCTCATGGTCATTTAGGGTATTGGCCCTAAAAAATTCAAGGAAATAGGAGTTTATTTGCAAGTGGGCAACTAGTTATATTCAAAATGGCCCGGTTGTCCACTTGAGAGGGAGTGTTATAATCTATCCCACATTGGAATTTGGAAGTTGAATAGAAAAGTTATCGGTATGTAAGGTCTTAAGTTGAACTGAGTAATCGATTGGATTCAATCTTTTAATGTGGTTCAACTCAAGTGTCTTATGACCCAATCCAGTTATCCACATCCAATCCTAAATTCTATCACATTCTTATACTAATATTAAATATAGGATAATAATAGACATTAATAGAAATTAGGAAGTATGACCTTGTTTGGGAGCAACTGTAACACTCTAACTTGAACAGTCTCGTGGACTATTCCAAATTAGAGAGTTAAGAGAAAATATACTAATTTCTTATAAAAAACATCATATAAATGTTTATTAAAAAAAGCGGAAACGAGTTTAATACACAATATGTTTGTGAACATAACGTCATAAAATAAAATACAAACTTTTTATTCAAGCAAATAAATAAACACATAACCGTATTTATCAAAACAGATTTAATTGCCATGTCCTGCACTTCCACTTGTTCAAGCTACATCACCTACGCACAGTAAAAACCAAAAATACTGTACGCTCAGCATATTTGCTGAGTGGTACAAAACAATATAGGACAGAGTCTCGTAAAAATATAATTTTTACGAAAATCAATATCTCACTTTCACAGAATGGATTTCCATATATGAAACTACATAGATATAAGTTAGATAAAAACTTTATAAAAGATTTTATCAAACCACTGAGATACGAAATATTCAATTTAACGACATACACCCGGGGTCTCCGAATGTAGCCCTGCGAAATAATGCCTTTTGGGCATCATTCTCGCAACCTTGGCCGATGGTTCTGTATACGTATACGATGAGCGGTGATAGGGGTCTCCTACCGTTGCTCCGAAATACAAGTTTACAATGATCTCAAGTTGTTTAAACTTATGATAATATAAAAGTTTAAATATTATTTCCTATATATCAAATCATTTTTATAAATCAATATTTTATAATAAATCACTTTTAAAAGTGTATAAAATATTAATTTGAGAATAAAATACTACTTTGTATAGTCTTTTTGAATAACTTTGTATCATAGAAAGAGTGTTTTTTTTAAAAAAGGATTTTTACAAATATAGTAGTTTGAACGGGAAGTCCGTGCAATACGATTTTGTACATACCTCGAGTTCGAGAGAGAAAGTGAAACGGACTTGTTGAAGACTAGTAAGGAACCGAGACTTTAGAGGTGTTATGGAGCTTTACCGAAGAACAAAAAAAATAGTAAAAAGTGTCTTAATAACTTGAAGAACACAAAAAAAATGCAGGATTTTCGGGAGAGTTTTCTTACCTTAAACGGGCTCTAAACGAACTCTTGTTGGCTCTAACTTCTTCTAGTCTTTTGGGAAAGGTTTGGTAGTGTATTGGGAGTAAAATAACTTAATATTTTTATTATAAAGAAGAGAAAAGTTGCTGCAATTTTAAGGAAAGAGAATGGAGAAAAATGAATGAGTTTGGGTGGTATTTATAGGTAAAAATTTGTAGAAACAACCAATAAAGATTACCTCAACTTGATCATGATAATTTAGATTATTTTTGGAGGATTCTAACATCATAAAATCAGGATCATATCAAAAAAAATCAAGAGAAGTGTGAAACTCTTCAATATGTCATCAAAATCCATTAAAAATATTTTAAGAATATTTGATGATGTTTGGGTTGATATGGAGTAATTTAATGTGTTTAAGTAACTAAAGAGAATCCAAAATAGCTTAGACATAGATTCTTAAAGAGTCAAAAAAAAAATGAGTAGAGTATTTGGGAATAAATCTTAAATTTTCGAAATGATGGTTGCTGCTGTTTTTTTTCCTGTAATACGGAGTACTGAGTTTTTTTTTTTAAAGGAGAGAAAAAAAAAATACTCATGCCTCGCCTGAGATGGGAATCGAACACGGGTGAAGAACCAAACTACCTCATCCTATTTCCGTTTCTACTACTTCAATTCTATTGACAGAATTGGGTTTTGTGTTTACTAATATCTTAAATACGTGAATTGTCCAATTAACAACTTTACACATAATTTTAATCAAATTGGTTCCTACATCAATTGGTACTTCTAAAAATTTATTCTAACAATATAATTACTTCTTAAAATTTTAAACTAATGGTTTTAAAAAAAATTATTTCTAAATTATCAAATTGAATCATTAAAGTTTACTAATCATATAATGAATTTTTTTTTTAGGCCCTATTTTGGGATGTTACAATTCTTCCTCCCTTAAATAAATTTCGTCCTCGAAATTTACCTGTGAGTGTGTCAAACAAATATGGGTATTGTTGTCGCATTGATTCTTCCGTCTCCCAAGTTGCTTCTTCCGTGGTATGATTCCTCCAAAGAACCTTGACAAGTGGTACTTTCTTGCTTCTCAGTTGTCGGGTTTCTCGGTCAAGGATTTGAACTGGTTCTTCTTCATAAGTTAAGTTTTCATCCAAGGTTACCATTCCTGGTTGTAGTATATGTGTGGGATCTGCTTGGTACCTTCTTAACATTGATACATGGAAAACGTCATGTATCTTGTTGAGCTCGTTTGGTAATGCGAGACGATAGGCCACTGGTCCAATACGTTCAATGACTTCGTACGGACCAATGTATCTTGGGCTTAATTTTCCTTTCTTCTCAAATCGTAGGACATGTTTCCAGGGTGATACTTTGAGAAAAACTTTTTCGCCGATTTTGTACTCCATGTCTTTGCGTTTGAGATCAGCATAGGATTTTTGACGATCGGATGCAGCTTTGAGTTTGTCTTGAATGGTCTTTACCTTCTCTTCAGTGTCTCGAACTATTTCAGGTCCAATCAATTTACGCTCACTTAATTCTGTCCAGCATACAGGAGTCCTGCACCTCCGTCCATATAGTGCTTCGTATGGTGCCATTTGAATGCTCGATTGATAACTGTTATTGTATGCAAACTCCATTAGAGGTAAATATTTTTCCCAGTTTCCTCCAAAGTCGATGACACAAGACCTCATCATGTCTTCAAGAATCTGTATTACTCGCTCTGATTGTCCATCTGTCTGAGGATGGAACGCCGTACTGAGGTGTAGCTTAGTTCCCAAAGCCTTTTGAAATGCTTACCAAAATTGGGATGTGAACTTTGGGTCTCTGTCGGAAATGATAGAGAGGGGTATTCCATGAAGTCGTACAACTTCTTGAATGTAAAGTTCAGCCAGTCTTTGTAATGAAAAATCCCTTCGAATAGGTAAAAAGTGAGCCGATTTTGTGAGTCGATCCACGATTACCCAAACTGAATCATTCTTCTTTAGAGTTTGAGGTAGCCCAATGACAAAGTCCATCGTTATACGGTCCCATTTCCATTCAGGAATAGGGATAGGTTGTAGTAATCCTGATGGAACTTGATGTTCGGCCTTAACTTGTTGACAAGTTAAACATCTCGTTGTATACTCTGTGATGTCACACTTCATGCCTTGCCACCAGTACTGTTGTTTCAAGTCTTGGTACATTTTTGTACTACCAGGATGCATAGTGTATGTAGTATTGTGTGCTTCTTGCATGATTTTAGTCCGAATGTCACCTTTGGGTACAACTAATCTTGATCGATAATATAGTCCTCCGTTCAATTGAATAGAGAACTCTTGTTTCTCACCATTAGAAACAAGCTCAGTTGTATCTTTGCAAAATTGATCTTGAGTCTGCCTTGTAAAGATTTCGGTTTCTAATGTTGGTTGAATATGAAGTTCAGCCAATGTCTTTCTGCTTAAGGCATCAGCCACAACATTAGCCTTGCAGGGGTGATAGTCAATGACACAATCATAGTCTTTGATTAATTCCAACCACCTTCGTTGTCTCAAATTGAGTTCTTTTTGTGTGAGAAGGTATTTCAGGCTTTTATGATCAGTGTAGATGTATGTCTTTTCGCCGTATAGATAGTGATGCCAAATTTTTAACGCCAAAACTACTGCGGCTAGTTCCAAATCATGTGTGGGATAATTCTTTTCATGTTCTTTTAATTGCCTTGAAGCATAAGCTATTACCTTCCCTTCTTGCATTAACACACAACCCAGTCCATTATGAGATGCGTCACTATAAACGACATAGTCCTTTTCAGGCTCAGGAAGAACTAAAACTGGAGCTTGTGTGAGTGCAGTCTTTAGTTCCTCGAAACTTTTTTGACATGATTCTGTCCACTGGAACCTTTGGTTTTTCTTCAACAACTTGTGCAAGGGCGATGCTTTTATTGAAAAGCCAGGGACAAACCTTCGATAGTAACCTGCTAAACCAAGAAAACTTCTTACTTCTCGAACATTATGCGGAGCTTTCCATTCAGTAATTGCGACAATCTTTGTTGGATCTACACGAATTCCTTCATATGAGATAATATGTCCAAGAAAAACCACTTCTTTCAACCAAAATTCGCACTTGGATAACTTGGCATATAATTGATTTTTCCTTAGAATTTGGAGTACAATCTTAAGGTGTTTTTCATGCTCTTTAGCAGTTTTTGAGTAGACCAATATGTCGTCGATGAAGACAACAACAAATTGATCTAGGTAGGGACAGAATATTCGGTTCATTAGATCCATGAAAGCTGCTGGTGCATTGGTTAATCCAAAAGGCATCACCGTAAACTCGTAATGTCCATAACGAGTCCTGAAGGCGGTTTTTGGAATGTCATCAGCTTTAACTGGAAGTTGATGATATCCAGATCTTAAATCAATCTTTGAGAAGACACTTGCTCCACGTAGCTGATCAAACAAGTCATCAATACGTGGTAATGGGTATCAATTCTTAATAGTTAACTTATTGAGTTGTCGGTAATCCACACATAATCGCAATGAACCATCCTTCTTTTTAACAAATAATACAGGTGCTCCCCAGGGTGATACACTTGGCCTAATGAATCCCTTGTCCAACAATTCTTGAAGTTGAGCCTTTAACTCCTTCATTTCTGCTGGAGCCATACGGTAAGGGGTGATTGATACTGGCATGGTTCCAGGTGCGAGGTCGATGGAAAATTCAACTTCATGAGGTGGAGGTAAACCTGGAAGTTCATCGGGAAAGACGTCGGGAAATTCATTGACAATTGGAATCTTCTGTATTTGTGGATCTAACGCCCGCATATCTTTTACATGGCATAAGTATGCTTCACATTTCTTTCGTATTAAGCGTTTGGCTTGCATTAAGGATATGAATTGAGGTGCTTGCGGGATGAGCTCTCCCTTGATGGTTACAATCAAGCCATCCTCAGTTTGGAGCGTCAATACTTTATTATGACAATCCAAAATAGCTTTGTGATTGGAAAGCCAATCCATCCCAAGAATCAAATCAAATTCTTTGTATGGAAGTTCAATTAAGTCCGCGTGAAAGGTTTTCCCTTTTACTGCTAGTGGGCAATTGTGATATACCTCTCTTAGGGTTATACTGTGGCCTAAGGGGTTTGAAACTAGTATCGGATTATCTAGCTGACTTTTGTTCAACATCTTCGTAAAAGGTTGATTCACACAAATATAAGAATGTGTAGATCCAGGATCAACTAAAGCGCATAGGTCATTATCGAATATAGTGAACATACCGATAATAACATTACGGTTCTGTTGATCTTCCCTCCCTTGCATTGCATATGTTCTTGCCGGAACTCGATTGTTGTTGTTGCCATTGTTTCCTTGCACTGGTGGAGCTTGTCTTGGATGTGGGTGGTTGTTGTTGTTATTCTGAATCGGTGCTTCCGCCTTGTCAGTACGTTTGGGACAGTTCTTTGAGATGTGACCTTTCTGACCACAGCGCATACATGCTCCTGTTAGAAACCAACATTCCCCATTGTGACGACGATTACATGTAGGGCATTCAGGCCTCTCAACCAGAGTTTCCGTCTTCTTTTTATTGTTGAAGTATTGTTGTTGTTTGGGACCATATTTTCCCCAACCAACATTCTTTGTATTGGAGTTGTTCTTCTTTGATGATGCTTCCCCTTGATCAAAGGTTTTCTTTCCGATCGAATCAATACGCATGGTTGCTTTGATGAGCTCATTGAAGTTCCGATGTACAGTCCCGTTGAGACTCCTTTGGAATTCTTCATCTAGCCCGTCGATGAAGAACTCACATCGTTTCTCCTCATCAGTGATTAAATCCTTAGCATAATTAGATAGCTTAACAAATTTTGTTTTGTAAGCTTCCACAGACATCCCTTTACGTTTCAGATTTTGAAATTCTTTTCTTTTTGCGTCACGATAGTAAGGAGGTATGAAATGGTCAGAAAAAGCTTTCTCAAATGCTACCCAAGTTAGGGGTTCAGGCAGTCCTTCTTTGGTCTTTTCAACTTTCCACCAATCATATGCTTCATTTTGCAGTAGAGATATGGCCAGTCGAGCCCATTCTCCTTCTTGAATGAGGTTATCTTCAAAAACACGTTTTGTCTGTTCGATCCAGTGCTCTGCGACTTCTGGAGGTCCCGATTCTCCTCCCTTGTATACCCAAGCACCATTCTTCTTGAGACGATCTAAATTCCAACCTTCTGGACGGACTTGTGTAGCAAGTTGGTGGAGAAATCCCGCCACTTGATTGATTACGTTATTTCCAACGATATTCTCATTGTTAGCGTTGAGATTGTTATTATTATTTCCTGGGTTTCCACCAAAAAAGTTTCCAATGTTTGATGCCTCGGAATCCCCGGACACATGAGGTTGGCTGTTCAAAGCTTCCATTCTAGGATAAATCAAGAGTTATGAAATTACTAACTATCTTCTTACCTCAAAATTTTCCTTGATCGATGTGAGCGGACGTCGTGGAGT
The DNA here is from genome assembly GCA_003260385.1 of Cuscuta australis. Lineage (NCBI taxonomy): Eukaryota > Viridiplantae > Streptophyta > Magnoliopsida > Solanales > Convolvulaceae > Cuscuta > Cuscuta australis. The sequence continues at coordinate 548,680 of NQVE01000217.1, read as the reverse complement.
GGAACATGGCTTTCTTTCGTTTTACTATATTTTTAAAAAAAAATGTACAAAAATGTTTGTAAACTTTTGATCACCAAATTTTAAAGTAAATTGTTTTATAGAATATGGTAAAACAATTAAATAAATAATCAATTTTTTTAAAAAAAAATATTATGGCAAAAACAAATGTCACTCTATTTTTTTTAACTTTTTGTAAGTTAAAACAAAAAGGAAAACATATTTGTCATCCATTTTCTTTCAAATAATAAGTAGAAATAAAATTTACTCTACTTTTTTTTTATAGAATCAAGTTGTTACGGAAAAGAAAAAATAATTTGTAATTTTTTTTTACTGCAAGTAAAAAGAAAAATACATATTTGTATTTTTTTTTTGAAGTAAAAACACTAATATGCATAGGTATATAAAACAAATAAAACTTTGGCAAGTTTGATTTTTTTTTAATACTCCTATGTATCAAAATAGCAAGTTAAAAGACTGTTTTAAAACTTTTGAACACAATGTTTTAAAAAGCCATCAATCAAAATAAGGTGTTAAACAAATATTTTTTTAAAGAAACAATATTCCAAAAAAAAACAAGGTTTTAAAATGCTATTTTTTTACATTAAATAAAAGAGTAAAATACATTTGATTTTTTTTTTACGAATCATAGAAATGATTTTACTCTAAAATCTGCTCCAACTTTTTTTTTTTTTTGAAAACATGCATACTTATGTGCATGTAAATATATCATTCAAAATTGTTTGTCACTAAAGTAGTTTTTTTTTTGAGAGTGCTAATATATACACATAAAAAAAATGTAAATATGATTTTTTAATATAGTTATATTTATTAAAATATCAGGTCCGAAGATCATTTTAAAAACTTTTGCTCTGATACCAAAATGTAACACTCTAACTTGAACAGTCTCGTGGACTATTCCAAATTAGAGAGTTAAGAGAAAATATACTAATTTCTTATAAAAAAACATCATATAAATGTTTATTAAAAACAGCGGAAACGAGTTTAATACACAATATGTTTGTGAACATAACGTCATAAAATAAAATACAAACTTTTTATTCAAGCAAATAAATAAACACATAACCGTATTTATCAAAACAGATTTAATTGCCATGTCCTGCACTTCCACTTGTTCCAGCTACATCACCTACGCACAGTAAAAACCAAAAATACTGTACGCTCAGCATATTTGCTGAGTGGTACAAAACAATATAGGACGGAGTCTCGTAAAAATATAATTTTTACGAAAATCAATATCTCACTTTCACAGAATGGATTTCCATATATGAAACTACATAGATATAAGTTAGATAAAAACTTTATAAAAGATTTTATCAAACCACTGAGATACGAAATATTCAATTTAACGACATACACCCGGGGTCTCCGAATGTAGCCCTGAGAAATAATGCCTTTTGGGCATCATTCTCGCAACCTTGGCCGATGGTTCTGTATACGTATACGATGAGCGGTGATAGGGGTCTCCTACCGTTGCTCCGAAATACAAGTTTACAATGATCTCAAGTTGTTTAAACTTATGATAATATAAAAGTTTAAATATTATTTCCTATATATCAAATCATTTTTATAAATCAATATTTTATAATAAATCACTTTTAAAAGTGTATAAAATATTAATTTGAGAATAAAATACTACTTTGTATAGTCTTTTTGAATAACTTTGTATCATAGAAAGAGTGTTTTTTTAAAAAGGATTTTTACAAATATAGTAGTTTGAACGGGAAGTCCGTGCAATACGATTTTGTACATACCTCGAGTTCGAGAGAGAAAGTGAAACGGACTTGTTGAAGACTAGTAAGGAACCGAGACTTTAGAGGTGTTATGGAGCTTTACCGAAGAACAAAAAAAAATAGTAAAAAGTGTCTTAATAACTTGAAGAACACAAAAAAAAATGCAGGATTTTCGGGAGAGTTTTCTTACCTTAAACGGGCTCTAAACGAACTCTTGTTGGATCTAACTTCTTCTAGTCTTTTGGGAAAGGTTTGGTAGTGTATTGGGAGTAAAATAACTTAATATTTTTATTATAAAGAAGAGAAAAGTTGCTGCAATTTTAAGGAAAGAGAATGGAGAAAAATGAATGAGTTTGGGTGGTATTTATAGGTAAAAATTTGTAGAAACAACCAATAAAGATTACCTCAACTTGATCATGATAATTTAGATTATTTTTGGAGGATTCTAACATCATAAAATCAGGATCATATCAAAAAAAATCAAGAGAAGTGTGAAACTCTTCAATATGTCATCAAAATCCATTAAAAATATTTTAAGAATATTTGATGATGTTTGGGTTGATATGGAGTAATTTAATGTGTTTAAGTAACTAAAGAGAATCCAAAATAGCTTAGACATAGATTCCTAAAGAGTCAAAAAAAAATGAGTAGAGTATTTGGGAATAAATCTTAAATTTTCGAAATGATGGTTGCTGCTGTTTTTTTTTCCTGTAATAAGGAGTACTGAGTTTTTTTTTTTAAAGGAGAGAAAAAAAAAATACTCATGCCTCGCTTGAGATGGGAATCGAACATGGGTGAAGAACCAAACTACCTCATCCTATTTCCGTTTCTACTACTTCAATTCTATTGACAGAATTGGGTTTTGTGTTTACTAATATCTTAAATACGTGAATTGTCCAATTAACAACTTTACACATAATTTTAATCAAATTGGTTCCTACATCAATTGGTACTTCTAAAAATTTATTCTAACAATATAATTACTTCTTAAAATTTTAAACTAATGGTTTTAAAAAAAATTATTTCTAAATTATCAAATTGAATCATTAAAGTTTACTAATCATATAATGAATTTTTTTTTAGGCCCTATTTTGGGATGTTACAGCAACGTTTTCAATTACCTTTAGCATTTTAGATAAAATTTTAATGGTATAAATTAATTCTGAAAATGCCAACTCAAAAGGCTACCCAGTTATACCATTAAAATTTTAATGGTATAGATTAATCCAGTTATCCCCCGTCCCTAAAAAAATTTCACGTTTCTTTTTTCATTCGTCTTAAAAACGTTTCTCATTTCTATTAAAAGTAACTTCTACCCCTACTAATTCTTACTCCATTCGTCCCTAAATATTTGTCACACTTGTATTCCCAAGGCAAAATATCAAGTTTTTTCAATTCATTTTATTTACATATTGGTATAGAAATAAAAAATGAAATTTACATATCAAAAAATTACATGAAAAAGTTCTTCGAAATAAGAGATATCAAGAATATTTTATTTTATCAAATAACCAATGAAAACATAGAAATAAACAAAAGTTCTCGCGACTGCTGAAAAAGCAAACGTTGCAAATAATTTGGAAGAGAGGGAGTAACAAACTTATCACATCACATCTATTCACTACTAATCTACCCATCAAATCAAAGAAGACTTTTGGATACTCAATACCAAAATAGACTCTTAGGGGGTGTTTGTTTTTTCTGCAGGAAAAGGTCTGTAGTCTGCGGACCACTACTGTAGACATCTCCAGAAGAAGTGGTGGAACGAAGGTCTGCGGTATGCAAAAAGAAGACTGTTTGTTTTTTAATGTCTGTAGACTGCTATATAAATTAATGGTGGTAGTGTACGGTGGTGGTGTATGGACGATTGTGGTGGTGGTGGAGTGTGGTGGTGAAGGGTGGTGGTGGACGTTGACGGCGGTACGGTGGTGGTGGACGGTGGTGGCAGTGGATGGTGGCGGTGGTGGTGGACGACGATGGTGATGGACGGTGTCGGACGGTGGCGGTGGTGGTGGACGACGGTGGTGATGGTGGTGGACGGTGGTGGTGGTGAAGAGAAGTAGAAGAAAAAAAATGGAGACGATGTTAGAAGATGTTAAAAGAAATAGGTTAATGTCTTCTTCAATAAGATGCCAGGAAAACCTTTTTGAGTGAAATGTCTTCCAAAAAACAAATAATCTGCAGAGCTCATCATCTGCGCGGCGCAGACAAAAGAGGCCAGAAGCTCTTCTGGCCAAAAAACAAACACCCCTTACTGAAAAATCAAAACTTCTCATATTTTTAGGCACGCAAGCATCATAAATAATCCATTTTCTTTAAAAAAAAAACAAAAAGGGTAAAAGGGGTAGGTCTCTTTCCTAGCCCACCCTAGGCAAGTGTTTAAAGTGTTCGGGCGTGGCAAGTTTTGAGCCCTCGTATGTTTTTGGAAGGTTAGTAGGGGGGGGGGGTCTATCATTCTCACCTACTACTCCTATATTAACAAGGACAAACTAGATATACCCTTTTATGAAATTGTCGTCTTTGCTATTGAACTTTCCACGACCATGAATAATGTCACACCCTATTTTGACTTGGAGAAACACTCGGCTTGTTTGGTTTTGTGTCTATAGAACTTTGAGACTGAGTTTAATTTCAATTAATTTTATTTTAGAGTTTGTGTATAAAACTCATTTTATGTATTTAAAAATAACATCAAATTAATTAAATTTGGGCAACATTTTTTAGGCATCTCAAATTAAATTCCATTCTTATTTAGTTTTTTTTTTAAATAAGAAAAGAGTATTGTATGTGGCTCACCAATCTTCTTTTTTCTTCAAATAAATTTTAACAATACATTTTTATTTTTTTAGCACTTTTTTAAACTTTAATTTATAAAGTCAGACAAAGAATGTGTTCTTTTCAACTTTATATTTTAATTATCTAACTTAAGAGTACAAATTTTCAACTTCAGTATTTAGATTCTAGTAGTTAAAATTACAACTACATCCAGACAAAGCTTCCAAACTTCCAATTTCTATATTTCAAACTCAATTTTTTGAATCTAGAATTCGAGATGCCAAACTTCATACTCCTAATCTCCTATTATAACAAGCGAAAAAACACCTTTAACTATCTTTTCGAGACAGACAAAAATATTTAGAGACAATTAAAGAGAAAAAGCTTGTTTGGAAATAGCGGTAGAGATTAGCGTTAACATTTTGCAAAAGTTATCAACGAGCAGCTTCTAGCATTAGCGTTTCCAAAGTAATCTGCAGCGTTAAAATTTTATCCAAAACGCTGACGTTAATCTCTAACGTTGTTCCTAAACAGGCCCAAAAACAAGGATGAACATATCCTAAGGTTCCCCGAGATTGGCCTCGATAATAATTTCAAAGAAGGAAAATTAAATTTTAATCCTATAGTGATCAAAAGGAATAAGGACTCGTTTGGTGAGTTTTGGAGATATGATAAGATATGAGTTATGAAACCTGAGAGAAATAATATAGGTTTTGAAATATGAAACAAAGTTGTCTGGAGAGATTAAGAATCATGATTTAATTAGTAATAAGCGGGGGTGACCGGCAACAGGAGTGGTTGGCGGTGATAATGATAGTCGGTGACAGAGAATGATCAATGGTTGAAAGAAATATCAAACATACATATTGATATCTCCCAAATTCTAGACATATTGAAACCCTCAATTTGAAGGATTTATGATATCTGGAGATTTTGAATTTTATATTTGTTTTGGCTTCACCAAACACCTAAAACAAATTTTGATATGTAAAACTGTCTTCTTTTGTATCCCTTATTTGCTCACCAAACATACCCTAAGATTTGTCCTTAATATGCCCATTGTTAGAAGCTAAGCTGAATTCAGATATGTAAAACTGCCATCTTTTGTATCCCTTATTGACTACCTAAACCATGTCTAACGCGTTATAGGCATAAATTGAAAAAAAAGTTATACCCCAATCTTAATGAGACCCAAGAACCGATCGAGACAATAGACTAAAAGAAGTTGAATTAAAATATAATCTTCTTCTGAATAAGATAGAATTAGATATGTTTTTAGTACGCGCAAAAAACTTCATACTAAGCATGATCACTTTTCTCGTTGAGATAATTCATGTTGATTAGTGTTTATAGATTAAGAAATTAAATGTGTCTAGACAATGATATCCTTGGATTATTAATAGAAAGGCGCATGTAAAGACTACAAAGTTTGATGTGTACATATACTAAGAATATAAGATAAGGGTAATCAAATAATAACACAGGTGACCCCGTTGACTAAGACTCCCTAACACCAATTGATGTACGAGTATTATTTGTCGCCATGGTACAAGTTGCTAGGCATGATAGACTTTGGTTGGAAGGTGAGTAAGAGCATTTACATTAAACTAAACAAAAAAAACAAAACAAAACAATTGTGATTAGTATTGACATTTAATTTTAATCACTTTTTAGTGGTACAAATTAATTTTGAAACCTAACCCTAAAAATTCATATTTGATTATATATTCTTAAAATAGTAAAACTAAGCACTAAAATTAATCTCAATCATAAGTCTTACTCCGTAAATAATTATCTTAGGCTTAATCATAAGTCTTAATTAATTATCTTAGTGTATTCCCAAATTTACATCGGAGTTCAACTTGGGAGTGGGTTAAGGCCAAGGTTGCATAGGATCTCAAAATTGAATAGAGTGTCGTCTTTGACATTTTATTGACACTAGGCCAAATAAAAAAATGTCTTTATTTAGATAAAGTTTCACTCTATATAATTAATTATTGGATAACATACTATACAAACATAGTCAAACAATTCTTAAAATGGCAAATACCATCTGATTAATTAACATGTCAAACTTGAGTAAATTGCATTGTGAATGTTTCACATTGTATTTGAGATTGATTAATTGCAATAGATAAAAATAATTTGAGTGCCTTAAATAATGTAGAATATTGTATTCACATGTTTACTTCTCATTGGTCTATGTAATGAATGTATCAGAACATCTACTTTTAAACATGCATCGAAGAAATTGTCATGGTTATTAAAATTGTTTGTACCCGACCTAAACACATATATCCAACGGATCTTGATTTTGTATTTTGGATTCGGACTCATTGCGTCTCAATACTAGACCACTTATAAACGGAATAATTTTTTACATGCTCTGTGCATCATAGTTGATCAAAAATTGATACGAGTAATAGAAAAAGAAAAAGCAATTACATAATATGAATTGAAGTAAAGCATGTTAAAAATTACTCATAATACACCATAATTCTTTTGACATTAGATTAAATATCTTGAGAATAATCAAAGTGTTGGAATTTTTGGCATTTTAATAGGCATTAAATGGACCAACTTGGGTATAATTATCAATAGGTCTACTAACGGTTTTAACCGTTACTTAATGGACGTGTGTTCTCTTAAATAAGATAAATATTTTGATATATTATACGCCAAAAATGGTAGAAGGGTGAATGAGAAATTGATTCTCAGAGTTAACCCGTTACAGAATGTTTAAAATTATTCCACTTTTACGGAGTTAACTGGCCATTAATCTCCAATTAAATAGGAAGAATTTTAAACATTATGGGTGTAACCCCCATGTTAATGGTGGTATTAACACACCATTAAAAATATTACTAATGATGGTGAGTCATGGCTATTGAATGTGCCTTCATGGCATATAAGTTACAAAATGAAGAGCCATGAAAATGCCTATTTAAATGGAGGGACTCTTCTCATTTTTTGAGTGCATCCATATGTGGGAAGTAAAAGAGGAGAAGGAAAAAGTTAACAATTTTGTCCTTGTTTAACTTTGAGGAGAGCTCTTGGTTTTCTTGCCAATTTTTTCCGGCAATCCCCTTCAAAATTTTTTTTGTCGCCAACGTTCCTACGTTGTTTTTGTTCGTTGGTGTGTGGTTGGTCCGTACAATCTCCACACACGACACGATAGCGGTTTTATCCTGGGAAGAGAGTGCCCACGTTTTTCCGGTACGGTAGGCGGGCACTACTACCTTAAGGACAGCTCCGGCGACTCCGCTGTCCTTCACGGTGTTTTGTTTTGCAGGTTTAGTTCATAAAGACCTCGCTGCATTCTGCCCTAGTGCATAATGTCCTCGCAGCCCAGTGCATAATGTCCTTACTGTCCAGTGCATAATGTCCTCGATGTTCAGTGCTTAATGTCCTCATACAACAAGGCTGTTTGAAGATATATAAATTTATTTTCAATTCTGTTTATCTTGTAATATTCTGAATAAGTTATAAAATCAGAATTTTATTTATTTTTATTTTCTGAGGCCGTTCATCTTCCCCGTCCGTTGTAATCCGTACAAAAATTGTAACACAAAGCACTTGCGGTGCTTCGTTGGTAAATTGATAATTTCAACCTCCTAACATCCTTCCTAAACTCCTCGCCCAACCCCCAGCCCCCTCCCCTGACAATATACTGTTAGGCATTGTAGGTTTCTATCAATTTCACCAACGAAACAGCATAGATATTCCAAAATATCGGACTGTTCTCAGATCACTTTTAACTACTCCATCCGTTCTCAAAAACACTTCCTCTTTCATTTTTTCATTTCCAACAAAACATTTCTCCTTTCTATTTAAAAAACCACTTTACCCTTACTTTTTCATACCATACCTATCACATCATACTTTTTATCTAATAATAAATCCATCACATCTTACTTTTACTCATCACATCAGGGACAAAATTGGGAGTCAACTATAATTTTACACTTCTTATTTTTATTTATAGTCAAAGTGAGAAGGCTTTTTTCAAACGGAGGGAGTAAAAAATAACATAAGTTAGCAAGAACATAAATGTTATTCATGGTTTCAAATTTCTGTATAAATAAATATTCCAAAGTAAAAGCAATTAAACAAAGCAAATGAATCTAAATCGTATTTTGAAAATTTTCCTTTCTCAATTATTCTGAACTATGAATCAACAAAGTTTTAACAAAATCTTGATTATGCTAGACGAACATCTATGGAGATAGATGTAAAACATTAAATGCAAAAATACTTACAATATTTTATACTCCATAGTAAAGTATATAATCAAAGAAGTAGACATAGAAAGTCGTTGTGTTTGTCTGATGTACATTTTAGTGTACACCTAGCATGACTCAAAAAATAAATATATGACCTTTATTATTACTACAAAGTATTTTTTCTATATAATTTGAAACCATACTTCCATTTTTCACCAAACATATTTCATTTTTAATACCCATGCTTTTTATAAATTCCATAATTTTAAAATATACTCACTCCCTCTCAAAATGTATACAACTGTTACTATTACAACCATCAGGTCCGCTTAATGATTGTTGATAAAACATGAAAGCCCTATGCAATTTTTAAACTTTTGGGCTTTATTGTTCAAATATAAAAATTATACAAGAGTTTTTTCATTATCAAATATTTATTAAATACGAAGTACACAATATAATAGCATTTAAAATAATAGAATTTTAAAATTTTAAAATACCATTAAATTTGTTAAAGAAAATCAGAATATACGAACACGTATAACATGTGTAGATTTGAGCTAAGTATAGTCAAGTCTTAATTTCTTGTTTAATTGAATGATAACTGGAATGAGTTGCTTCATTTGTCATGTTTCAAAGTTTACATATTTTTTTAGTAGAAAAGAATTTGTATCTCACAATTTTTAGCACCACAATGACCACTTACATTGTATATTTTTCAGCACTTTCTAAGATATTTTTTAATTTTTTTATTATAAAAATGTAAACTTTGTTGTAGAATAATGAACAATCTATAAATTGGGACCTTATGAAATTTGGGCCCTACGCAAATGCACCTGATGAACACTCCAATGGGTGCCGTGACAACTATTCAATAACTTTTGCTTGTTTATTTATATGTTTTCATTGATAATTTGATAACGTAAGAAATTTTTATCATCTCTTATTTTATAAATTTTTTTACTCTATATATATTTTTGAATAGAGTAATTTATACTTTATATTTTTATACCATTTTTAATTAAATAATTTTAAAAATGATGAAATTTTATACATTATTCAGAGTGCTACATTCATCATGATAGAGAGGAAATATATAGTTAAATAAATTTTGAAAGGAATGGACTATGAATTAATAATTTGACAATAGGGGAGACTAGAATAGCCCAACAAAAATAGAAATATTTTAAATCATTTGAAGGTCAAAATGCTGAGGTCAAACATTAAAGTTTCCAGAAATAAAACCCTAGGCGGTAACTTGCCCACCGTATAAAGCAGAGCTCATATCATCGGTTGATCCCCACCGTTCAATCTCTGCATCCAACGGCTCAGGAAGCATCGCCCCTGTCCTTATCACCTCTGTTCACTTCACCTCTCTTCCATTTCCATTCCATAGAAGAAAAAAATCGCTTTCTTTACTCTGTAGATACATGGCTCGAATTTGAATTCTGCCAAAGCGGGAAGGCTATGGTTTTCGAACTTATCTGTTTGTAATCTATGAAGAAAACAGGAATTGTGCGAGTTTCGTGCCTTTTTTGATAGGGAATCAGCTGTGAGTTTGAATTGAAGCTTGAAAGTTGGGAGGATTTTAGGGTTTTTGGTACATTTGTATATTTGTGTGAATTTCTTAGGAATGATTAGTGATAACTACTCGAAAATGCTATCGGATGTGGCAATGCGATCGGTGCCGGAGGCTGTAGATTATGATTTTAGCGAAGACGTTGAAAGCACGTTGAGAGAGCAGTGGAAGCGGGTGACGGAGGGAAATAGTCGGGAGGTGGAGCGGGAGCGGGAGCTTAGTGCTTTGAGGAGTGGTTCCGCTCCCCCGACGGTGGAGGGTTCTCGGAGCAGTTTCGGCTGCAGTCATGGGCATGGAGTTTCAGAGGAGGAGTTGCGGGTGAGGTCGGATCCGGAGTACATTTCATACTACTACAAGAATGTGAATCTGAACCCTCGGCTTCCTCCGCCGCTGCTGTCCAAGGAGGACTTGCCTCTTGCACGGAAAGATTGGAGAGCAGATGGGCTCATAGGATTGCCAGGATTGGGTTTAGGGCGTCAGCGGAAGAGCATAGCTGAGGTGATTCAGGTGAAATACCAGGAAACTAATTTAATGTATACTTGTGAAGCGGTTCTAGTCTGAAAAGTTTCTAACTTTAACTATATATTACTTTTGGATTGCATTTCTTTGTATATAGTCATTCATTGCTCATTAGATATGCCTTGAAGAGTTTGTGTAAATGTTCTTGTAATGGATGAAACCCATTTTAGAGATTGATTAGATTCGCTTTCCCTTTGGGCCAAAAATTCCAATAACTTGTGAAGCGGTTCTAGTCTGAAAAGTTTCTAACTTTAACTATATATTACTTTTGGATTGCATTTCTTTGTATATAGTCATTCATTGCTCATTAGATATGCCTTGAAGAGTTTGTGTAAATGTTCTTGTAATGGATGAAACCCATTTTAGAGATTGATTAGATTCGCTTTCCCTTTGGGCCAAAAATTCCAATATTTTCTCTTTTATGTTCTTTTTCTTAAGTTGTACGGAGTATTTCAGTTGTATGCACTCTTTTGTTTTGAGAAAAAAAAAACTTCATTCTATGAGCTATTTTATAAACAATTTTTTTAAGATTTGCTTCCATCCAGTTATGGTATTTATTTATTTATGGCCACAATTATGTTTCTCTGAAGACTTTTCTTTTTTGAAAATAAATGTAGGATGATATAAGTTTCCCAACATCTACTTCAGAACATGCATCCCATCAATCTCATAGTCGCATAGCTGATGTTGCTGAGGGTTCTGAGTATCAATTAGCTCATTCGCCCAGAAATGTTGTTTCATCTGGTTGTCCCCTCAGTTATGCTTCTGCATTGGGTGCTTCACCATTCAGAAGTAACACCACAAATGGTCAACGTATTGCTAGAGAATCTAGTCCATGCATTCCACCAATTGGAGGAGGGATGGTTAACTCTCTAGAAAACCCAATTATTCCAAACTTGTCAAATGACATTTCAGCCTCTAAGACTGATGCATCAGACTTGGTTTCTGCGTTTTCTGGCATGAGTCTGTCCGTTAATGACATGGTAGTAGATGGAAGGAATAATCAAAAGCGTCAGATGCATCGCCAAGTCGACAATCGACGGAGTTTCTCTAATTTTCCTAATGAAAAGAACCATGTTAGCGAACACATACCGTTTTCTGGTTATGGTACGAGTCCTCAGTCACCACCCTTGTTGAAAACTCAGCGTGGAGTTTTTAATTTGCCTAATTCATATGATGCTAGTTTTTATGGGTCAGAGATTGGTGCGTCTAGAGTTAATTTTAAAGAATTTGGAGGTGGCTTGAACATGGAGCCTAGTTTTTTACCTTCTCCAAAAGAGTTGCAGAATATTTCTAGAGTTGGGAATCTGAGCTTTGGGGGTTCAGTTCAAAATCACCCAATGGACCACTTAGATATTCAGTCATTGAGATCAAGTGAATTAGCTGCTGCTCGGGTTGCTGCCTTCAACCGGGCAGCTCAAGGAAGTTCCCATATGGATTTGCTTGAACTTCAGAAAGCCTATGTAAGTGCGTTGCTTTCCTCACAGAGATCACAATTTGGCCCTCCCTGCTTTAGCCAAAATATTGGCTTAGATCATCAGGGTTACTATGGTATATATCCTCGTAGCCCATTGGCAGGTCAAGTCTTTCCGAGTTCCTCTTATGGACTTGGCACTCCTTTCAGGAGGAGTGGGGAAAGGGACATGCATTATCCACCAGGGATGCAAAATATAGCTGGTGGTGCAATGGAAGTGTGGCAGTATGATCCAGCCTCTAATATCGGGGGAAATTTTGCTTCCTCATTGTTAGAGGAGTTTAAATTAAACAAAACTAGATGTTTTGCATTATCAGAGATTGACGGCCATGTTATTGAGTTCAGGTATCCAGTATACCATTTGTTTTTTTTAAAACCAAGGAATCACATTTAAAATGGACCCCTGATATTATCATTGTGAACTTTCTCTGTGCAGTGCTGATCAGTATGGAAGTAGGTTCATTCAACAAAAACTTGAAACTGCTACTGTAGAAGAAAAAAATATGGTTTTTGTTGAAATTATGCCTCAAGCTCTATCCTTAATGACTGATGTGTTTGGTAATTATGTGGTTCAAAAGGTATGTATTTATGAGAGTTCCTTTTGTATATTGTGAACAACCATGCAACACCTATGTTGGTATGGAGAGTTATTTAGTGGTCTTTTTCCAATGGTTGATTTGGCTCTCGCATTCTATTTGTGCTTTCCTCTCTTAGTTCCTTGAACTTGGAAGTGCATCTCAGATTAGAGCAATGGCTGACAGACTGACAGGGCATGTTCTGGACCTTAGCCTTCAAATGTATGGCTGCCGAGTCATCCAAAAGGTATCTTGAGATCATGTTGCTTCAAATTACATACTTTATGTGCACAGTATGTGCACCTTGCGTGCACCTTTGGTGCTTCTTCTGAGACGGGGTTTCATGTGTTAATGAGTTATGGGATTATAAGCCCCTGGGTTATGGGACTACAAGCAACAAGGCCAAATTGACTAGAAGTTGGACTAAAAAAAATTCCAAACACAATTTTTATGTTGTGTGTTGACATTTTCTTTTTATTTGTGTTTATATTCAAAATCTAATTTGGCTGCACCTTTGAAATCTATTAAACAAATCTTTCATATGTGTGTGCATACTACACATTGTGGATACATCTTTTATGGATCTTGCAATTTAGAAAGTAGAGTCAATAGAAGGAATCTTTATGGAACTTGCAATTTTATGAGTTCACTTTCATGGTGATTCTTTTGCACTTGTAGAATGGGTGTTTGTCCTTCGAAACAAATCTGGACTTATAAATTACACTTGGAATGGGTGTTTGAAACTACAGGCTATAGAGGTGGTTGAGCTGGACCAAAAGACTGCTATGGTTTCAGAGCTTGATGGACACGTTATGCGCTGTGTTCGCGATCAAAATGGGAATCATGTAATCCAAAAGTGCATTGAATGCGTTCCAGAAGATACTATTCAGTTTATGGTCACTAAGTTTTATGATCAAGTTGTGACATTGTCAACCCACCCATATGGCTGTCGGGTAATTCAGGTCAGGAAAATTTAGAAAATTTTATTACCTTAGCTTTTGAGGAGGATTTGTCTGTCGATGTCTTGACGGTATTATGATGTAAATTTGAAGGAATTATATTAATCTAAATAATGGTGTCTTATAACAGAGAGTCCTGGAACATTGCCATAGTCTTCAAACCCAAAGCAAAGTGATGCATGAGATTTTGCAATCGGTTTGCATGTTGGCACAAGATCAATATGGGAATTATGTTGTTCAGGTTTGCTTCATTCCTTAGAAGTAGATATGTCATCCTTTCTGCTTTTATGTATACTTTTTCTTTCTATAACTTTATTTATCTGTATATCTAGAGTGATATCTTCAAAAGTAGCTTATTTAGTAACTGCATATGCAAGCTAAAGTACACCTGGAACGATATTTTTTTTGGAGAAATGCATACCAGTACTCCCAAAATTTTGCGGTTTACATAATTTCTCTGAGATCTAATACACGACACTGTTGCATCCAAAATTTTTGTATGTTTACGTTGATGCTTCAACGCTAACAGAATCATTGGTTTGACCTAAGGTCACCGATATAGACATATATCAATTATGGAAGCAATGTTGTTATTTTTTCGACTCTTAAATTTCTTGAAATTTACTAGTATCCTTAACCCAATCCTACTCCTCCCTTCAAATTTCATTTTACCAAAAGGTGTTACCTTGTGATCTTGAACTTAGATTGCATTTTTAATTAGTTGAAATATACTTCGTCTGTCCCATAATCAATTCTATATTTTAATTTGACATCATTTAAGAAAAATGTTGAAGCATGAAATGCATGGTTGGTTGGAATTTGTTTAGAAGTGAGATAGGTATTATGAGCTACACATTGTTTTCCTAAAAAGGGAATATAATGTAAAGTATAATTCAGGACACGAGGAAAAGGAAACTGTATACTTCCTCGTAGTACTTGTAAAGTTGTAATAAATCAGTGTGAGCGTTTAATTTTAGAATTTTCTGATGTTTCTAAATTAGCTTTTGTGTCCACGTAGCATGAGCTCTAAATCAGACCCTCTTTGAAATTTTGAACATTCATAATCTGTGTATTCTTGTTTGTTACACCCACCTCATTGAATGTGTTTTGTGACAGCATGTACTAGTGCATGGAAGGCCAGATCAAAGGTCAGTTATAATTGATAAAATGATTGGAAATTTATTTCAAATGAGCCAACAAAAGTATGCCTCCAATGTTGTGGAGAAATGCTTAACTTATGGAACGCCAGAGGAGCGTCAGCTCTTGGTGAACGAGATTCTTGGCTCAAGCGACAAAAATGACCCTCTTCAGGTTTGTGATCCCAGTGCATTTGTGAGTTTGATTTTTTCCGGTCAAAGTAGACATACTTTGATTATCAATTACTCCCTCTGTTCTAATTAATTTTCTTGTTTTGGATTATTATGTTTGACTAAATTAAGGTGTAAAATTTATATATTTAAAAACTACAACATAAGTTCTACAAAACAAGATGTGAGTAATGTCATGACCATTTTGTTTTAGAAATAGGTAAGAAAGGAAGATATAGATTGACCTTTACGAATAGTAAAAGGGGGAAGATTAAAAGGAATGGACGGAGTAGATAAAAATTGTATTGCATATTAGTACAATGAAATACTATTTTGAAGGTTTTTTACAAAGAAATATAATGAAATCATTTTTGAATTATTATCTAGTGTAATTTTCATTTAAATGATCAAAATTCATCCAATTTGATTGAAAAAAGTTAAGCCGTATGAATACATATAGATTTCAGAGGGACAGGAATTGTTTTTCTTTTATTATTAAATTTATTAAATTCTGGAACACTTTAAGATCAACATAGTGAAATGTATTCATTTTCCTCTTGTCAAACAAACCATTTATAGGTGTTGATGAAAGATCAATTTGCAAACTATGTTGTGCAAAAAGTGCTGGAAACTTGTGATGACCATCAGCTCGAACTGATCTTGGACCGGATAAAGGTTCACTTGAATGTCCTGAAGAAATATACCTACGGAAAGCATATAGTCGCCCGTGTAGAGAAACTCGTTGCAGCTGGAGGTAATTTTCTCTCTTCCCGTTTTCTTTTTTCTACGAAAAATTCTGATGCTTTGGCTGAAATCGCTAAAATTGTGAAAAAAAAAGAATCTTTTTGAAGAATAAAAAACAGGGCCGAGAACTAGTTTCATCCTAGAAATTGGCGTTCCTTTCTCAGGCCGAAAAATCTGAAACCATAATTTTCCCATTGTGCAGAGAGGAGGATAGAGTTTCTCTCATCATACTCTGCAGCTCAGATGGCTTAGGAAGGAAACTGTACAGGTAAAAGTAGAGGACAATGACTATGGAAGAATGTCTCTTTTCTTGGGTTTTTCTAATACTCTAAAAATGTTCAGGTTTTAGACAGGACTATAGTCTAACTCATGAGATCTGATTGTAACATCTAAAATCAATACTAAAATTGGCTCAGAGGGACAGTAAAACAGTCTATGGTCCTTACAAGGGGGGGAGCTTAAAAGGTATATTTGTAATAGTTTAATTTTAAGGCTGTAAAAATAAGTGGTAGTAGGAAAAAAAAAGAGTTTTACATGGCTTTATGTCTGTCTGTGACTGTAAAGAAAAGGCTTTTACCTGAATATGTATGATCTTATATTAACTTCTGTAATAACTTTTGTTTCATAAGGAAACCTTTTGTTTATTTTACTTTATTTTATTTTGTGCCCATTTGACAACAAAATCAGCGTTTAGTTTTAGTATTTTCAAAATTATAGGTTACAAAAATTGTTAGACAGGACCAACCGACCAAATCAAATCAAAGTAGAATATTTTATTGATGTAAAACTGATACAGGATTATTTGTGTTCTCTAAGTATAAATAGAGAACAGACCAACATGACTTTTACTAACTAACACAACTATTACAAACTAACACACCTATTAACAATAGAAACTACCCATAACTGCCTTTTAGAAACTACCCACTGTTTTTTTAATTAATTAAATATGTAAAACACACTAAATGACACCACACTATTTGACTCTATACTAACTGACCCGAACATTGACTCATTACTCATTCGGTTATATGTGAACAAACTCGATTATATCTAACAAAAATATGGTGTAGACCAAGTCCAGTTTGCATATAAACCATGGTTGCCAAGAACATGGATATGTTTGTAAGAATTTCTGACTTCTACATTGACCTTTGTAAGGGTGTTAAATAACTTTTTTTTTTGTAAGAATTTGCGACTTCTAATTTGTAAACTGATTGCTAACAAAACTTTTTTTTTACGGTTGAATTTGAAAGCACTCGAGATTTTTATTCAAGAGGGGGTAAGCAACCAAATAAATTTCTCCCAAAACAAGTTCAGTTATGGCATTGTTAACATTTTTTTTTAATATTTGGTGGTTGAACATAATATGTATCCTTCAATTCTAGGGGCAGAAAGTGATGACATACCGCGGGGCCCTACACATCTTCAGCCCCGCGGATTCATCGTAAGCGTAGCTATAAGCGCGAGGGCAAACATTTTTGAACATCTCCGAAAATATCGACGGTTTACATACGTTTTTGTCGGAAAATTCTCCGGTGCAACAATACTTGGGATTCTTAGTAGCCAAACATGCGCTCTTGCACCCCACCACCTTCCCGTGCAACGTAACCGCCAGATTCTTGGGACACATAGCGTTCAAATCCCGCTCGCACGCTGCCGGGCCACAGTCTCCGGTGCTATGGCCCGTCGGGACCATGGAGACCGGCACGTTGAACCCGTCCACTAAGCTGACGTCATAGTAGTGGTCGTCGTTCGTCGCGGTCCCCATTGTCATCTCCACTAGCGTGGCTGGCGGAGCCCCGCTAGTGCCGGCGCAACGGAGGAGGCTGGCACAGTCACCGGTCTGGCATGGCCCCCTTCCTTCTCCGTTGTCGTTGAAGGGGCAGCCCTGCCTTGCCCATATTCTGCCCGACCACCTTTCGGGCAGGTTGAGGGCTGCCCGATGGCCGACGGGGAGGCGGAATCCGCCATTCTCAGGGGTTTCGTGCCCGGCGTTCCCGAGGATTCCGGGCCATATGATCTGCTTGCAGTTGTTCACAAGTAGGAGTTGAGTGTTTCCATCTGCCCCAAAAGAAATGAAGAAGATGACAAGAAGGGAACGGATTAATGGAGGATTTAACATGTTTTTGATTTATTTCTTGGGGAGGATTATTATAAACTGTAATGTAACTACTTATAATTAAACACACGGAAGCCTTAAATAGGGAGATTTGAGTTCTTTGTGTAATTTGGAAAAACAGTTTATCCGTGCTTCCACTTTTCCGGGGGGTACAATTTCAAACGAAACAAGCAAAATAATGGGTAATATGGTGGTTATATTAGCAATGTGAATAAGGGTCAGGTTACGGGTAGGAAGCATCGATTTTTCATTTAGAGCATCGGGGGAGTTCTAAATGAGCGAGTGTCATCCGTTGACATTGGAATGCAGTGTCAACGGAACCTTGCCGGACTATAACCATTGTTTTTGTTTTGGAGTAGGTGGTTTTTTACTCCTTTGCCAAGTAAAAAAGTGTTTGCTTTTGGTATTATTACTCCTATCTTGGTATTTTTTCTAATTGTTTTCCGCTCTCATAGATAGGTTCTTGATCCTTTTGGTCGGCCGTTCCCAATTGATTAAGACAATCAAGTCACTTTGACTCCTCGTCCGAGTGACTAAGCCTACACCGGGAGCGTTCACCGAATCCACTCATCGCCTTCCTAAACGTCCTCTCTGCGATCATCGCTCATTTTTAACTATACTTCTATACTTAGACTTAATGAGCTTTAAAAGAAGATCTAGAGAGGGAAAATAGATAAAATGTGATATTATGATGTACACATCTATTTAGTTTTAGAGATATTGTATTGGATACGGACTTTGACAAATGTTTGAATCTGATCTAATATATATCTGCATTTGGTTCTAATTTATGAAAGTCATACTTCCGTCCTCATAACTCTTCTCCTTTCCTTTTTCATCCATGCCAAAAAATCCTTATCTTTTTCATTAAAAATTCACTTTTACCCATTTTAATTCTTAACATACATATCACATCACAACTTTTCTCTATTAATTTGCTCATCACATCCTACTTTATCAATCACATCAAAGGACATTTTTGAAAAGTCAACACCTAAATACACTCCTCTTAAATTATTTAAAAGTCAAAATGGAAAGTTTTTTGTGGGACGGAGAGAGTATTAAACTATATAGCATGTATATTTTTGGGTGTTGCTATATCCACTCTCATTTTAGATATATTCACTTCTTTAATACTCTCTAAGTCCCTCTAAACATGAGATATTTTGATTTTGAAGAGATTTAAGGAGAGTGTATTTTGGTATTGAATTTCCAAAAATGTCTTTTGATGTGATGGGCCGGGTAAAAGTAAGATTTGATGGATAGATTATTAATAAAAAGGTATGATGTGATAAGTAGGTTATGAAAAAATAAGGGGTAAAAGTGTCTTTTTAATAGAAATAAGAAGTGCTTTTTGAGACGGATGAAAAAAAAGGAGAAAAGTTTTCAGGGACGGAGAGAGTATTAAATAAACAATTTTGCCCTTGAAAGTGGCCTTGTAACATTCCCACTTTCATATTTTTGAGGTTAAATATGTCAATTTAATATTAATAGAGTGGATATAACCGAAATGATGAAAACATGTTAAATATTTACATATTTAATCCTATGTATACTTGGTATAGTAGTTTCCTTATTGTATGTATATGATTCCTTTTTGCAATATTATTTCCTTGTTTATTTCCCCTCATTTATTACTCCCTCCGTCCCACTGTCTTTGTCCACTTACCTTTTGGCACACCATCCAATGCACTCCTTTAATCCATTTTATTTTGTAATTTGTATATTAAAAAATTATAAAAATTACTACCTCCGTCCCATTTTACAACGCCTGTTTCGGTTTACGATGGTTGACTGAAATTATTTTCAAACCATTTTATATGACAAATGGTATAGAATTAAAAAATAAAAATTACTCCTCCGTCCCTAAATAAAGTTCCATTTTTGACTTTTTGAGGATTTAAGGGAGGGATATTTTGGTGTTGACTTTCCAAAAAATACCCTTGATGTGATATGTTAAAGTAAGATGTGATAGGTAGATTATTAGTAAAAAGGTATGATGTGATAGGTAGGGTATGAAAAAAGTAGGGGTAAAGGGGTTTTTTAAGGGAAAAGAAAAGTTTATTTAGGGACAAAGAAAAAACAAAAGAGGAACTTTATTTAGGGACGGAGGGAGTAAATATTAAAAAACTACATCAAAAGATCTACAAAACTGTAGTGACAATAATATTTTATTTTATCAAATTGCTAACGAAAATAGAGAAAGAAAGTGAATAAAGTTTGACCCTGTGAATAGTAAACAGGCATTATAATTTGGGACGGAGAGAGTATATATTAATAATCTATATGTTAAGACAAATCAAACAAGATCATACATGACTATATTTAGGCTTACACATTGAGAGAATTTGATGAGTCAAAGTGCTTAGATGAACAGTTCCAAAAGTCAAAAGTGGACAAAGACAGCGGGACGGAGACAATATATACAACGTGTGGACCCCTCTTGTAAATCATTGAGAATTAGCATTACAAAACATTTCAATTATGTGCATAAAATTTACTCCCTCCGTCCCATAAAACATTTCTTGTTTCAAAAAAGGCGCGCCCTTAAAATGAGTAATTTTGGTGTTATTTTCTAATTTTGCCCTTAATTTATAAAAGAGTAGGATGAGATGTATAGAATAGATTAGTCATAATTAAAAAATAACACTAAAATTACTCATTTTAAGGATGTTTTTTTTTGAAACAGGAAATATTTTATGGGACGGAGAGAGTATATATATTTTGATAAAGGAGCATATAAATCAACTTTTAGCCGGAAATAGATATTTCTTGCATGTTTTAGTCCCAAGCACGGATCAAAGGGACAAATATATCGTACGTACACTCTTTGTCAACACGAAAATCAGCACAAAATATACCTCAACACCATAACTTGAGACACATCCTGTATAGGGAGTATATATATTTCTTCACACCAATCCCCATTACGATTCCATGCATCTCAATACATATTCCCTCCGTCTTAAGATGACATTTCTGTTTCATTTTTTGCGCATCCTATAAAATACTTTTACTCACGTCTAAAATCAGTAAAATCTACCACAATTCTTCTTTATTGTAGGTAGAAGTTGTTTTAAAAGTTTTTTTGGCATTTGAGACGATATAGAAATAATTTATGGGATGGGATGCGCAAAAAGAAACATAACATCTTTTAGGAACGGAGAGAGTCTAATCTAGTTTCATCACCAAATTAGTTTTTATTTTCTCTCTTTGTTTTTGGAATAACTCGAACTAATGTTCCCATTCTGCTCTCTCTGCTCCCTCCGTTCTCAAAAACTCTTCCTCTTTCATTTTTTTACTTCCAACAAAACACTTCCACTTTCTACTAAAAACCACTTTTACCCTTACTTTTTCATACTCCACCTATCACATCATACTTTTTCCCTAATACTCAATCCATCACATCTTACTTTTACCCATCACATCAAATACAAAATTGGAAGTCAACTACAATTTAACACTTCTTTATTTTTACACAAAGTCAAAATAGGAACACTTTTGTAGAACGGAGGGAGTATTAACATTACAATTTAGGATGTTTGGTTAAAGTTATTTTCAATTTACTGAAAATTAAATTAAAAATTTCAAATTTGCAGCAACATGAAATACTACAAACTACTCCCTCCGTCCCGTGAAACATGGGACATTTGCTTTTTAGGATGGATTTAAGGGAGTGTATTTTGGTATTGAATTTCCAAAAATGTCCTTTGATGTGATGGGTAAAAGTATGATTTGATGGATAGATTATTAGTAAAAAGGTATGATGTGATAGTTAGGGAATGAAAAAGTAAGGGGTAAAAGTGACTTTTTAATAGAAATGAGAAGTGTTTTGTGGGACGGATAAAAAAAGAAAGGGGAAAGGTTTCACGGGACGGAGGGAGTACAAAGTACAAACTACTTTTGAATGTGTGCAATTGCTATTTATACTTTTCTTTTCTTTTCTTTTGAAAGCTTTTCTTTTCTTTTCTTAAAAGCAAGTTAAAGTAACATTATTTGTGTGTGCATATATACATTAATTAACTTTATTCCAAAATGAAATGAAATACTACCCCGTCCGAGAAAACCTTTCTCCTTTCTTTTTTCATTCGTCCCAAAAAACACTTCTCATTTCTATTAAAAAATCACTTTTATCCCTTATTTTTTCCTACACTACCTATCACATCATACCTTTTTACTAATAATCTATCTATCAAATCATACTTTTACCCATCACATCAAAGGACATTTTTGGAAATTCAATACCAAAATTCACTCTCCTTAAATCCCCTTCAAAATCAAAACTCTTATATTTTTATTTCAATGAGTATATACTTTTATTTCAATGATTTTAGTGAGAATTTATTTTTTTTGGGATTGGGGGGGGATATACACATACTCCCTCCGTCCCGTGAAACATGGGACATTTGCTTTTCAGGAGGGATTTAGGGGAGTGTATTTTGGTATTGAATTTCCAAAAATATCCTTTGATGTGATGGGTAAAAGTATGATTTGATGGATAGATTATTAGTAAAAAGGTATGATGTGATAGTTAGGGTATGAACAAGTAAGGGGCAAAAGTGACTTTTTAATAGAAATGAGAAGTGTTTTGTGGGACGGATAAAAAAAGAAAGGGGAAATGTTTCACGGGACGGAGAGAGTATTTAATTGTTGCATGTTTTCAACCAAGACAAGCACAAATTACTCCGCATCTAAAGCTTAAAAATGGGTTGAATTCAATTACCACAAGCCCCCAAATAACCGTAATAATGAGTTGAATTGAGAGTTGTGAGACACATATTTTTAACTCTGTTATTAGAAAATAAAGAAATATGAAATTTTTTTTGAAACAATCTAAAGAAAGAGATATGAAGATTATTTCGGGACAGAGGGACTAAATGCCAAACAAACCAAAAAGAAAAAAAATTGGGACACAAAGGGGTAGATCCTAATTAAGCATAGTGATAAATTCAAATTTAATTTAGAGTACATTTAGAGAGATGATCAATGATTTCTCAAAAGTATTTTTTGGAAAATGATTTCTGAAAAATAAAATTATTTTTACTCTATTGTTTGGTTAAAAGTATGAAAAAGAGAGAATTTAATTTTTGTTGTTATAACCTAGTAAGATATGTTGTGTTTCGATCTAAAAAGTACTAACCTAGTAAGTATGAAAAAGAGAGAATTTAATTTTTACCGTGAGTAAAAATTAAACAAGCTAAAAAAATATGTTCCCTTAAAAAGATGGACTCCATCTAAATAAGGCTCATTTTTATTAGACTTTTGAGGTTGTCCTTTGTTTAAATACTCTCCCCGTTCTAAAAAAAATATTTCTTCTTTCATTTTTTCCACTTCTAACAAAATACTCCTATTTTTTTATTATTAAAAACCCACTTTTACCCTTACTCTTTCATATCTTACCTGTCACATCATATTTTTTTCTCTAATAATCTATCTATCACATCTTACTTTTACCCATCACATCAAGGGAAAAATTGAAAATTAACTATAATTTAACACTTTCTTATTTTTTATACTTTGTCAAAGTAAGAACTCTTTTTTAGAACGGAGAGAGTATAACAATGTACTCCATTCAGGGACTGTTTGTTTCTGCCTCTTAATGGTTCAGATGTCTGAATGATTCAGTACTTAATGGTTCAGACTCTTTGTTTCAGCCTCTTAATGGTTCAGATGTCTGAATGGTTCAGACATTTGCCTCTGAATGGTTAAGTAATATACAGAGTCTGAATGGTTATGACCTCTTATCTGCATTGATCAGACATTTTCCTATGAATAGTTAAGCAATATACAAGCTCTTAATGGTTCAGACCTCTTACTGGTTCAGCACTTACTTATTCAGAAGTTGCCAAACAGTCCTCAGAGTGGATGATATACATATTTAATTACCAGAGGAATACAATACACAAAATGTCTAACAAAGAAAATCTCAAGCTTGCTCTATCTTAAGTTTTGTTTATGTACTAAAACCTCCACCCCCATTAAAAAAGATGGGTTTCTAACCAGAAACACTAAATAAAACATTAATACACATAATTCTTTTCGAATATTACCAATGATGGATGAGAAGTTAGAAGAGTCAGAGCGGGTCCGGTCCGATTGCATGAAATCATTCACGCTACGCGACCGCTCTGACTCCTCCAATCTCAACGCTCTCCCCCTAATGCGCCCTTAATAATTCGAGGGCGGAGGGCGCGGGAGAGGAGTCGAGTCAATAGACCAAAAGAATTCATGGGGTATATTGTTATGGCCATTGTTGGATAGCAAGTTGAGTGGCAAGTTGTACAATGGGGCGGCCGCGGACGCCGCCGGAGGGGGAGTCTCCGTGGTTTTCCGTCCTCCGGTTTCATTGACGGGGGACGGCGGAAACCGCTGTTCCTCTGGCGACTGCAGGGGAAGTCTTTCGTAGGTCGCATTGGTGAAGGTGGCCGCGATCACCAACACTGGACCCGAGGCCACAAGCGACCCGACCACAATCCCGCCCACAACTTGCCCTTGTCCGCCGGCCAAGTACACCGTGAGTGCGGTGGCTCCGGCCGGCGACGGAGCTGGCAAAAACGCGCCGGACAACGAGAGTATCTCGAACCTTCCCTCCAACGTAACCACCCCTCCGGGCACCGCAGGCTGCCTGAAGCTCACGTTGGCGACGACTCCGCTCCCGCTCAGGACGGAGACGCC
Organism: Cuscuta australis; assembly: GCA_003260385.1. Classification (NCBI taxonomy): domain Eukaryota; kingdom Viridiplantae; phylum Streptophyta; class Magnoliopsida; order Solanales; family Convolvulaceae; genus Cuscuta; species Cuscuta australis. The sequence goes on along the minus strand of NQVE01000217.1, from coordinate 523,977 downwards.
GCGGCGGTGTTTCTGGGCGAAGGCGGCGAGGCTTTCGACGACGTCGCACCCGCCTCTGATCTCCAAAACGTGGCTCCGGAGCGAGTCCTGGCTCTCCTTCGTGATGATGACCGGAGGTTTCGGCCGGTTCTTCGACCCCGGCGGCCTCCCCCGGGCCCGTCGGCCAGAAGGAGCCGTACCCTGTCCCGGAGCTGCGGCCTTGTTCTCCTCCTCCCCGTCGTACCCCCCCTCCTCGTCTCGGCCGCCGCTTCCGGGGTTCTGACTCCCGCTACTGGTGGTGTCTCCGGCGGCGGGCATAAACTCTTGCCTGCTGCCGCTCCTCATCAGCACAAGCTGGTTGCTAATCTCCATTTGATTCATATTTACATTATTCCCACTCCACCAAGGATTAGCCATATGACAGGTTCCTAGCTATATCAATCAATAAATCACAAACATGAAAAAAAATTGGATCTTTAAGAAACCCAGAAAAACAAAAAGTTGGGAAGAGATCTGGAAGAAGCTTGGAAATGAAACCAAACAACAATTCTCAGTTTCTTGGAGTTCAAAAATTCAAGAAACAGGCAAAGTGAAAATGAATTAGGGTTGAAATCTACTTGAAGATGAACACACCTGTTATATATGGACTGATGACTGCAGGAATCAGCAGAGGAGTGTTTTGGGGCAGGAAATTGTGAGAGTTTTTGATCATATGAATCAGTTTTATTTAGGGTTTTGTGTGTGTGTGTGTGTGCAGATTGATTGATTGATTGATAGATGGATTTACAGTGTGTGGAAGGTAAGGAGGTTATAGGTAGGGTTGAAGTGGGGTAAGAAAGAAAGAGTGGAGATAAAAAGGGGTAGTGAAAGGAGGAAGAAGATGATTTTGGCTTTGGGAAGGGATTGTTTGTGGGTGCGGTGCAGAGTGTGGGGCAGAGATTGGCCTTTAATAGATATGCAATGGGCTATATCAAATCAAGAGAGCCTACACCTCTCCTTCCCTAAGCCCTAACCCTTATCTTGATCAACATAAATTTCTTTAAACACTAATAACTCAATTGGCATGATAATCGGGTCAAATCGGCCAATGCTATTCTCTAGTATCCGAGGTTGGACATTTTATGTGAGACTCGTGGTGGATACATAATGAAGAAAGACTAAATTAGGACGAAAACATTGAAAATATATCAAAATAGAATTTTCGTGTTTTTATTCTCGAAAATGACTTAAAATGCATTTACATAACCAAGCGTCGTTATGTACACTACCAAAAAGTATAGTAATGTGCACATGTACAATGCCACATTACAATCACATTATCACAGTGTGAAGTCCTATTTCGGAAAAAAATATGAAAGCCCTATTTTGGTATTTTTTTTCTATGTTTTAGTCTTATTTAGGTTGATTTCTAATACATAATGGTTCTGAAATTGGCGGTTCCGATGCCGCCAGAGAGAGGTACCGGTACTGGTGGTCGCGGTTTTTGAGGTTTTTCTTAAACCTATTAGTGTTTAAGTTTTTTTAAACACCAATAACTCAATTTTTCTTATTCTAGTTTATTTTTATGTGTTTTTGAGGTTTTTGTATTAATTTTTTTATTTAAAGAATGATATATGACTAAAATTTCTATGTAGTTTTAATTCGTAAAATATTAAAAATTGAAAAGAGCATAAGTCACAACTCGATGCATAGACGTTTCAAAGAGAACGGTGAGGAAAAAATTGTAAAGAAACCTACAAATGAGTTATAGATTCACTCAACAAAAAAACTAAGGGTATGTTTGATACACGGAATTAACAGAATTGGAATTAAATTAGGTATTGATTTGGATATATTTGAATTTTCCAATTCAAATAAATTTTTTGGCACTACCATATCCAGTTGTACATATTTAGTGATACCAAACAACAGAAAATTGAATTGTGTTTTCCAATTCCATAGTTTGAATCTTGTACACCGAGGGCCTAAATTACATTATTTAAAAATAAATAAAAATTTGAAAAGAACAAAAAAAATATGTTAACCAATATCCATTAGGGTCATGTAGTATTTTGAAGTATAATGATTGAGTGAGATTCAAATAAAGTCAAATAAATTCAATTTTTTGGAATAACTGATTTTGAAATATAGAAAGCAAACAAAGAAATGAAGGGAAAAAAGTGATTATTCACGCGATTTGAGTTTAGAATTAGAATCCTAGAATTGCATTTTCATCATTCTTTTTAAATTTAAAAATAAAAAATTCTTCCCATTATTTATTTCAAACAATGTGGATAATTGAGCCTATCATATCATAAGTCACACCCAGCCCTAAATCCATGTTCCCTTCACCTAATCTGATTGGTCCTGATCTGATTGGAATAAAATTTAATTTAATTTGTCTGATACAATCTGAATGTAGTTATATCTAAAACTATTTCTGATCTCATCTGATCAGGTATGAGCTGATTTAGTCTAATCTGATCTGATAACAAATAAATGAAGTAATAAGTAAAAAATAAGTTGGGGAGAGCATTGCCTAAATCCTTAAAAAATAATTTATTTCTATCAAAAAATTACTTTTACTCTAACTAAATCTTACTTTAGATATCACATCATATTTTTTACTAATTATATATTTATCACATTCTGCTTTTACCCATTATATCAAGGTTATTTTTGAAAAGATAATACAAAATATCTATCTTTTAATTTCTTAAAAGTTTAAATAAGAAAATCTTTATAAGACAGGAGAAGTATTTGACAATATTTTTAAATACGGAGTAATACTCGTAATTGTGATTGGAATTTACAGGCTAGTATGAAATTAAATTCTAGAAATAAGATGATGACCAAAACAACAATTTCGCATAATTTAGTTGTTCAAATAATTAAAAATTCTCAAAATTTTTCCGAAATTAATTTAAATTCATATTGGTGTATATTTTACATTAATTTGTGTGGTTCTTATATGGAGTATATTTTATTTTTTTACATTTGAACATTTTTGTGGTTCATAATTCATATATAAAGTATACTTTACTTAATTTTATTTTTGAACATCTATATCAATCATACAATCTTATTTTCTTAAATTCATGTACCGCTCAGTTTATTTTTCAAAAACTAGTGAAATCTAGAGAATAATTATCCACTCCCTCCATTTTTTAAAATTTTTCTATCTTCATTTTTTGCACATCTTACTAAATATTTCTATCATCACCTAAAGTATTTAACATACATCCGGTTTCATTTTTATCACGATTAGAACTTTTTTAAAAGTATTTTAAATATTTTAGGTGAGATAAAAGTGCTTTAAAAAACGAAAAGAGTAATATAAAAAGTCAAATAGACGACTTCATTGGGCCAGTACAAATTAAAGATACTACATTTCCCTAGCATACTCAAGGCTTAATAGTTGGGCCTGTGAAAATTAAAGGTGCATTGGGCCTAAAATAAGCCATACAAAGGAAGGCATCATTGAAGCAAATTGTATTGGGCAAAGTATTTTGTCCTCGACATGATTCATGTGACATTTATTTTGAATGTCATATCATGACTCAAATTTTTGGTAGAATTGTGTTTGAAAAATGGTAAATTTATTTAAATATGATTAAAACATAATACTCCGTAACTTTTTTAATATAAGAGCATATGTTATTATTTCTTAATATAAGATTATTGGTCATTATCCATTAGTCATTATTCAAGTAAAATGTTCACTATCACTAGACATTATTAAGTACTATTTAGAGAATTAAAAAGTTTAAGTTTTACATTAGGAAATGAGTTATGTTTTAGTCATATTTAATGTAAATTTTTCTTGAAAAATTAACGATTTTTACTACCACTGCAACTCCCGAGTCTCGTGCCCCTCCCCTGATTCCATCCAAATTTTTATAGGCTTTGCATGTAGACATTTTCTTTTTTGCTAAAACTTTATTGTTATAAATACACTAAAATTTATAAAATAAGTATCGACTCTACATCCACGGGAAGAATTTGCTTTTTTTTTTGGGTGTCTTAGTAAGTAAATTGACACCCAGCAAACTTGTAATTATCCATTCAGCCCCAGCCCGCCATGGTTGCTCTTAGCTGCGGGTGCTCCTTCAAGCTCGGCCGTCACCATCCTCCCAACACCGCCGCTACCACCACTCCCCCTCATAATTTCCGGCAACCTTCTCGAATCTCTGCCAATCCCCTTCCTCCTCCTCCTCTCACTCTTAAACTACAACCAACAAAAGATCCAATCTTTTCTTTAGCTGAATCTTTATCCACTGCCAGCTTTATTGCCCTCCTCTCCTCTTCACTCTTCTTTGCCACTCATCCTGCTTTGGCCTTCAAGGTAAATTTCCCCCCTTTTTTCCAAGATTGCCCCTTACGATTTCAAAATGGCAAAACAAACCGTCTTAATATCCCCCGAATTCGGGAGATATCGAAATCCCTTGTTTGGGAGAATTTGGAGATTTCGAATTCGATATGGACTAATGGCCTAATATACGAGCTTTTGTGTCCCTTCTTCAATTCTACAGGGTGGAGGTCCATATGGTTCGGAGGTAACCCGAGGGCAAGACCTTTCCGGGAAAGATTTTAGTGGCAGAGTTTTGATCAGGCAAGATTTCAAAACGGTAAGAGTCACACCACGGATGACGCCAATGTCGACACCACTAGTGTTTCGTTTCACAGACAATGGGTTTTTCACAAAGTGTTTGGGTGTGCTTTGATTGTCTGGTTGTGTTAGAAGATTATCTGTGCCAAAGTAATGGCATGAAATGCTTCAAATTCCATGGAAAATTTACAAATTTTTTTGCAGTCCATATTGAGGCAAGCCAATTTTGAAGGAGCAAAACTAACAGGAGCTAGCTTCTTTGATGCTGATTTAACAGGTTTATAACTCACTTTGTTTCCCATTTTTACCTTTTCTTTCTTGTCATTATTGAAGCAAAGAATTTGTACCATTTGAGTTTGTTTTAATTTCAGTATCATAGTTACTTCTTCTGTCTTCTTACTCACGATATGACCTTATTTAAGAACGCCGTAAGATGATTAGGGTAAGATGATCGGGTACACAACCTCTCCAGACCCTATATTTTATGGGACTTCACTGGTTTTATTGTTGTTGTTGTTGTTGTTGCTGTTGTTGTAGGGGCAGATCTCTCTGGTTCTGATCTTAGAGGCGCGGATTTCTCGCTAGCAAATGTAACAAAGGTGAAGTAATAATAATTGTGACCCTTTTTTCGGGTGTAGATTTTTTTTTGTTGTTAAAATTGGTGTATAAAATGAAACATTGGTGTTGCAAGAAGTTTAGTAAAATTCACAAGAAAGTTGCAAGGAAAATGCAGGCAAATTTGAGCAATGCTAACTTGGAAGGAGCACTTGCAACTGGAAACACATCTTTCAAAGGGTCAATTATAACTGGTGCAGGTATGATTCTACATATAAACCGTCGCAAGATATTACTTACTATTTCGATCTCTCTCTTCGGCCTCAAGTTGCTATACGATAACGACAACAAACCGGGTGTTATCCCAACTCCATTGTCCAGATTTTACAGATGTTCCCTTGAGAGAAGACCAAAGGGAATACCTGTGCAAAGTTGCAGACGGGTAACACATTTTCTCCATCTCGTCCCATCATGCAATTCTCCCGAATCGTATATAAATATTATTGGATTTAATAGTTCTAAAATCAATGAGCGTTGTTTATGAATCAGGGTAAACCCTGTAACGGGTAACGCGACACGCGATACATTGCTCTGCAATTAAAGAAAACTCGGCATGCATATTCGTTGGCTATCCATAGATGTAACACCAAGTCAGTAAATTTTCTAGCAAGATGCTCTTGATAAAGATGTAACAACTAACAAGTTTGTGCAAATGAAATACCCCTTCTATATTGCACATGGCTCTGCTTCTTTAGAAGATCTATGCATATCACTCCTTTTGTCCCAAGGTATTTGCCTAGTTTGATTTTGTTTGATCATCAATGAAACAAAAACTACGTTGCATATTAATGCAACGGCGTGATTTTTTAAAGGTATTTTTCAAGGTTAATTTGATAAATTCATTTTTGTGTTAATACACAATGGAATTTTTATTCAATTGATTATCAAAATTCGTCAAACTTTGGGACTGAAAGAGGCAGTATTATTTACACTACCTACTATTCTACTAACTAACTAGAGTCTAAGGGATGATTAAAGCCTCCCGTGGTTTACATCTCCTAACCTTAATTTTCATGACGTTACTCCAGAAACTCTCCTCAATATCGCAGCATTGTCTTCGTCGCATCTGCAAGTAATTTTACAACATAAATTACAAAAATGCATGTAGAAAGAACAATAGTCATAGGGGTTTTATATTTAACAACACGGTTTTTTAAATACTGGGTTTAGTGTTATATTATGGCATTGGCTATTTGCGACTCTGGGTTGCATCGTTAGACCCTGAAGCTGTCCATCCTCCAAATTCGTCGATTTGCTATGGTGATTACTATAGCAAATAAACGGATTCGGAGAAAGGAAAAGTTTTGGAGGGCTTAGGGTGAATAAAAACGACTTTAGTCTCCGACGAAGCACCCAAAGGATTGGTTTTTTTACTCTTGCCTCGAGTGTCATAATATGGCACCCTATGTACGGTGCACTGTTAGACCTTGAAGTGGTTTTTTTACTCTTCCCCTATTTTATGTGACAATCCATTGTCAAAATGATGCGACAAAATTTTGACAATGGATTATCACCAAATTGGTGTCATACTATGACGCTCCTTTTAAAAACATAGCCAAGCAAAAAATTATTAGGGCAATGATTTACTTTTTGGGTTGTCTCAAAATTAAAGTCAAAAGCATTGAATGATACAATTTGAGGAATACCAAAACAAAAGGGATAGAGGGAAAAAGAGGCACCATATATCACCTGTTTCAACTCTTCATGGTCCATTATATCCGCCGTGACAACAACGTTCTCAAACCGAAACGCGCGGTTGTAGTTCATACCGCGACACTTATTTTGCGTCCGATCAACAAACTTCTTGTATGTCGTGACCGTCCCGCCCTGCGGGGCCCGCTGGATCGAATCTAGATAAAACACAACGGGCTGCTCGCACGGGTCAGGGCTCACGGGCCGGGTATTGAACGTGAAGGGCCCATTGCGAAAAGTGCGCCACGTTTGGAATGTCTGCAATGGCGTTCCCAACTCCTTGGGAGTCAGAACCCGAGGATATATCTGGACCACGTAGCCCCATGAGAGTGACACGGAAGCCCGCCGGTTGCTGTAGCAGATGGATTGTTGCAGTGTTCGGGCTGGGTCGGTCTCGTACGACTCGACGATGGTTTTGAACGATTGGAGTTGGGTTTGGTTGGGGAAGAGTGGGCTCACACTTTCAGGGTGGTGGAAGGATACCAATGGTGCCAGTGGATGAGCTGCTAGAAGTCCAAATGGATCCCCTCTTATGTCCATCTGAGAACATTTGTGTAATATCACCAATAAAATAATAATAATAATAATAATAATAATAATAATAATAATAATAATAATAATAATAATAATAATAATAATAATAATACAATCACACCACAAAGTAATCATCCCATTTCTAAAAACGTATAAAAATACTCCCTCCGTCACAACAAATAAGTTTCTGTTCGTTATTCACAGGGTCAAACTTTATTCATTTTGTTGGTTTATTTTTGTGTTCTCATTTCGAACAACGTATAAAAATACTCCCTCCGTAATATCTAGTTTTGTAGATCTTTTCATGTAGTTTTTAAAGATGTAATCTTTATTTTTTAATTTCATACCATTTTTTATATAAAATGATTTGAAAATACATTCAGTCGAATATTGTAACGCGCAACGGGAATTTTATTTATGGACGGAGGGATTACCTTCTTTAAGTAAGTGATCAGTAATACTCTGTCTATCTCAAAATTAGATTTTAATTGTGTTTTGGTCTAAAATAAATTACTCATTTACTCATTCCTTAAAGGAATGAGTGGATTACTTTATGGGTAATTTATTTACCTAAATAGGACTAAAACATAATGTTTTTCTCAAAATATGATCATATGTTTTTACATTTCTCAATGTAGAACCATTGGTTATTATCTATTAGTCATTATTCAACAAAATGTCCAGCATCACTTAGATATTATTTTTCTCACTAGTCATTATTAAGTCTTATTTAGGGAATAAAAAAATTAAGTCCTATATTGGGAAATGACTTACTCCTTCCGTCCCAATTTATAGTGCATGTTCACTATTCAAAGAGTCAAACTTCATTCACTTTCTTTCTCTATTTTCATTAATAATTTGATAAAATAAAGTACTATTCTCACTACTAGTTTTGTAGATCTTTTGATGTAGTTTTTGATATGTAATTTTCATTTTTTAACTCTATACCATTTGTTATATAAAATGATTTGAAAATAATTTCAGTCAAACATCGTAAACCGAAACAGACGCTTTAAATTGGGACGGGGAGTATGTTTTAGTCTTATTCACTGCAAATTTCACTTACTTTATTCCCTTCGTCTTCATAAATCTCAGAAGAAATTTTTTTTCTTGATTCGTAAAAAAGATGAAAAGTTAATTTGAGAATCCTATAATACAAGCCTAATAAAGATTGTCGGTGAAAGATGCGACCGCAGCGGTAGATTTTCAACGAAAGTAGCAGAAAAGACAATTTTTCATTAAAAAAAAATTACGGAGCATTAACCTATTTTTTACATCTAGAAAAACTCACTTAATTATCTTTTTTATACTCTCTCCGTCCCATTTTATATTGATTGTTTCGGTTTACGATATTTGACTAAAATTATTTTATATGAAAAATGGTATATAATTCAAAAATTAAAATTACAAATTAAAATACTACATTAAAAAATCTATAAAATTAGTAGTTACATGACTATACAAAAAGAAAAAAATAATTGAAGTTTAACTATATAAATAAGAAACAAACAATTTAATTTAGGATGATAAAAAAATGTATGGCACAAAATACTCTTCTGAAATTTAAACAAATTTTAATGACGGAGTATGCATATGTTAAATTAAACCCTGTAAATGTTAAATTAAGTAAAGTTTTTTTGGCGGAAAAAAGCTCAAAAAGACGAAAATGCCAAAGCCACGTGTCAGTAATGTAACGACATTTTTTGAAAACAATTAACGTGTCAGAAATGTAAGGATACGTGTCGTACCCTCTGTCAACCTTAAACAGTCCCGTCAACAATACTCTCTCCGTCCACAAATAAACTTTACGTTACGCGTTACGATGTTTGACTGAAGTTATTTTCAAATCATTTTATATGAAAAATGGTGTGGAATTGAAAAATAAAAATTACATATTAAAAAACTATATTAAAAAATCTACAAAACTAGAGGTGACATGACTATATTATTTTATCAAATGGGTGACGAAAATAGGCTAACAAAGTGAATAAAGTTTGACCATGTGAATAGTAAACATAAAATTTATTTGTGGAGGGAGAGAGTACATGACACATTTTTGGCATCTTGAGCTAAGAGAAATGCTGCCTCCTATACGACACTTAGTCAAATTTTACATTGGGCAATGGGCATTGTTAATTGGGCAAGGTTCAATGTCATTGAACCTTGATGTCATGGGATGACCCGGGGGCTCTCCGGTGCCCCGTTCGTAAAATTGACGATTTCTACCCCCTTTAACCCGCCCGGTAAACACCCACTCGGCCCCGACCCGAACACAACCCCCACCCCCTTCAATTGCACCCCACAAGTTGATTTTGACTTTGGAGTCAAAATTTGACTCCAAAGTCAAAATCAACTTGTAGGGTGCAATTGAAGGGGGTGGGGTGCAATTGATAGGAACCGTTAATTTTACGAACGAGGCACCAGAATGCCCCCGGGTCATCCCATGACATCAAGGTTCAATGTCACTTGATTGTTAATTTTACCCCATCAGACTATCTGCTATGATGAGTTTAACGGGTCTTGATGAAGTGTCACGCAAGAACTCCGTATGCGGTGAACTATGCGTAAACAAAGTACTCCGTACATGTTATGGGCTTAAAAGAGTTGCGGGAGCAGAAAATGATGAGTTAAGATGTAGATTGTTTTCATTGGTTGAGTGAACATGTGTGCTAAAGAAAATGAAATTAAAACTATAAAATGTAAATTAATAAAACTCTAATTTGCTCTCGGATGGCCACAAGGTGACCTGTAAACTAGATCATCGGTAAAAAAAAATAGGAAAAATTGATATAAATACTCTCAGAAATTTGAAATTTTACAATAATACTCTCAAATTTAATAAAAGACTCTGGTACTCCCAATTAAACTATAAGTTTACATTACAACTAAGCATAATTACTTACATGTAAGCATAGTGGGAGTAGTAATGTAAACTTGTAGTTTAATTGGGAGCACTAGAGTCTTTTATTGAATTTCGGAGTATTATTGTGAAATTTCAAATTTCTGGGAGTATTTGTATCAATTTTTCCAAAAAAATATTGTAAATTCGTAAATTTTTGTGGTAGAAAGTAAAATTTATATATATAGCAGAACAGAAATACAATTACGTTGAAATTTTGTATGTTATGGGTGAAATTTAAAGAATTAATCCCAAGTAAGAGCAAAAGATAGTATTTATTCTCAAAATAGTAGTTTCATATTTTATCTCAAAATAAAAACTTACATTGTGATATCATATTAACACTGTATAGTGGCATGCCATTGTGTTTTTAAGTTCTCGTACTATATATTAATATTATTGATATTGTACTTCTATCGAAAGGATAGAAAACATGAAATTTTTATTTTGATATTTTCTCAATGTTTTACTATTAATTTGGTCTTTTTCCCATGAAACTTAACTAAAAGACTTTTTATCTTAAGAGAGAGAACTACACATTTCTAGGAAGAGAAGGACAAAATGTGTGTACTTGTTGGAGCTATTGCGGCATCATATTTTGTACGTTGTTGCCCCCAATTACGTTAATGTCGGCGTTAGTACGTCAAAAAGTCGTGTAAAAGGGTAACAAATTAAACAACGTAAAGTGCTCTAGGGGTAAATAAATAAATAAATAAAGGCTACCAAAACATAATTTTATGCTCTTTCTATTGAAACTAAAAGGGAAAAATATGTTTCAAAAAAAAATAAGATAGAAAATAGCTATAAAAAGTACTTTATTTGCGCTCCTTTTAATGGATTTTGTTTTTAATAAAAATTGAACAAGTGTGTACTCCAAATTATGTAACAAATTGCTCACTAATCCAAATAGAAATTATTTAATAAGCACTACTACGTACTTCCTTCGTTCCCGAATAATTGTCCACTTTTGACTTTTTTCGGTCAAAATTGGTAAACTTTGACTTTGAATTAAATTAAAATAATATTATATATTGATACAAAAATAATTTTATTAGATTTATCATATCCAATATTTTCAAAATTTTATTTTATCTAATTAATATACAATATACATTTTATTTAATTATAGGTTAAAGGTTGAAAATAGTTAATAAAAAATCAAAACTGAACAAATACTCAGGGACGAAGGTAGTAATATGAGGGTCTTTTCTGTTTTTCAAAACACGAACTAAATGTTGTTATTAGATGACACTTTTGAAAAAACAGAGTTTTTTTAAGGCAAAAAAATAAAGTTAAAACCCTAAAACTGTTCCCATTTGGACTCTCTAAGAGGGGTGAATTTGTAATTGTTGGTTGTTAATTAGTTTTGTTTTTTTGAATGTTATTGACTCTATTACAAGGTAGTATTTGTTCATACTATTCCAATACTGCTGCCTTCGCTGGGACTCGAACCTGGGTGAACTTCCCCATGAATCTTGGGGAGTGAGCTTGCTACCACTCAAACCAGGGGAGAAGTTCTTAATTAGTCTTGTTTAGACCAAAGGATTTTGAATTAATGTTGCCAACTGCATAAGCAGTTGTAAGTAACAGAACAACCTTAATACTCCCTATTATTGGTACTAATCACGCCGCTAATTTTGTCAATATCAACAACTATAGTTTTTTGTTTGGACTCTATCAACAATTATAGTTATTCTGTAGTTATTCGTATTTATCTAAATATACTTTAGAACAATTTTTTTTGTGAAACTGTGGTACTTTTTGACCACGAATTAAATATACTTTATAATAATAAAATATTAGAAAAATTTGATATTTAAACGCTATACTTTAAAATAAACTCAATTCTGCTAAAATTCATATTATAAGTAAATATATTTTTTTTATAATTTGCAGCCTATGTATGTTGTAATTCGAACAAAAAAATCATACTGTGACAATATTTTAGAGAGGGATATATAAAAAAGAATTGGGAGAGAAAATAGCGTACCTGGTGAAATCCGGATTCTCTGGTGAGAGACACACCGAGCTCCCCTACACACGCCCACACCCTTTGATCTGAGCCGTACATGTAGAAGTATCTGTCCAGGCAGCCGTCCATTTTCTTGACCAGTTCCGCCGCCAGCCCCCGGCTCACCGCGATGCCGCCGCCGCCGAACGCCATGTCGTACGCGTGCATCGTGTCCTGCTCCACGCTCTCCGAGTTCCCGCCGACGTAGTACATCTCCCGGTGGTCGTACTTCCCCAGCACCGCCACCAAGTTCTCCGGGAAGAACACCGTGTCGTCGTCCCCCATCACGAACCACCGCGCGTCCGACCCGACCCGGTACGAGTCCACCACGATCCGGGCCAGCCGCACCGCCGATTGCGAATGGGTGTGTTTGAATCTCCTCCAGTCGGACGATACCCGGTACGGAGGGGAAGTCTCCGGCCACGGCGGGCCTGTCGGGTCGGGTTCTCCGTCCATCCAAACGAACCCTCTGGTGACATTCGGGCGCCACCAGAGCTCGGAGTACTGTTTCCGGCGATCCCACGTCTTGATCGAACCGCCGATGCCGAATACGACGTGGGAAATGTCGGTCGGCGGGATGGAACCGTAAATCTCGGGTGCCGGGGCGAAACTCTGGGTAGCCCCGCTGCACACCGGGCACCGCCGGAACCAGAGAGTGCCGCCCGTGAGCGCCGAGTGTAGCGCCAAGAAAGCCGAGACGGCGGCGAGAACCAGAACGCCGAATTTCAGCGACGGCGTGAGACGATCGCCTTTGGAATCCAAAACCTTAAGCGGGCCTCCGACGTCACGACCCGAATTCACTCGGGTCCGAGACATTGTGGAGAAATGCTCCCAGAAAAAAAGAAAAGAAATAATGAAGAACCAGTTATAGAAAATCTCCTTCTTGAGCAATATGGACCCGAAAAAGATTACTGCTAAACGCAGTAATTTAATGGGGGAAAGGTTTATACTCCCTATATTTCTTAGGTTCTCATGGCATGGCATTGGTCCCATTCGTAAAATTGACGGTTCCTACTCATACTAACTCCCGGGAAACTCGAACACACCCCCTATCCCTTTCAATTGCATTCCACAAGTTGATTTTGACTCCAAAGTCAAATTTTGATTCCAAAGTCAAAATCAACTTGTGAGGTGTAATTGAAGGAGTAGGGGAGTAGGAATCGTCAATCCAAAGTCATATTTCTTTCATCCCAAACTAAATTATAAATTGGAATCTCTCTGACACATAAATACTCTTTTGAAATTATTTATTTATGAATTAGTAAATCATTAAAAAATAAAACCCGCTTTTTGAATACTTTCATAAAAAATTATACTCCGTAGAAAATAAAAAATCAGAAATTTTATTTTATCAGATAATCAATGAAAATTTATAAATAAGTATTACCGAAAGATGAGAGAAAATCTATGGAATAGTGATCAATTACGATACGGAAAAAGTATATCGAGTGCCTCTTACATATCCGAATATAGTTTTGACCTTTTGCAGTCAAATATGATTAATCTTATCTTATAATTAAATAAAAATTACCTCATCCGTTCCATAAAATTCCCCCTTTAGTTTTTTTCCAATTCCCTAAAACACTTTCACTTTCTATTAAAAAAGTACTTTTACCCCTACTTTTTCATATCATACCTATCACATCATACTTTTTCACTAATAACCAAACTATCATATCTTACGTTTACTCATCACATCATGGACAAAATGAGAAAATCAACTAAAATTACACTTTTCTTATTTTTGCCCAAAATCAAAATGGGAAGGGTTTGAAGGAATGGAGGGAATATATGATATATTAATTAAATAATTGATTTTTTGAAAATACTTTGCAAGATATATTTTTTAAAAAATTATTTTCGCATAAATATTTAATATTAATTTTGTTTAATTTTTGATAAAAATTTATCTATTTGAATTCCAAAAAATTAAAATCGAATAAATATTCTGGTGAAAATATTATGAGTACTACAGTGTGCCGAAACAGGTATTAGGATCCATAATCTTTTTAGACGATTCGATTTGATTCGACTAATTTCTGATTTGATCGAATTTGATTGTAGTTAAATTTAAAATTATTTCTAATTTACTCTTATTTTAATAAAAAATAAAAATAAGTAAAAAATAAAATTAATGGAAGAGAACAAGCACTAAGGCTTATCTTGTTGGTATATAAGGTTGGTTATTGGGGATAGAGGATATATCGGCAGTGGGCCTATTACCTCAGGGTTGAGTCAATGATGCAAATATGTTAGGCCCGGATCAATGAGCCCAACATGATAAAGAAGGAGACCGGTCTTGAACACTCAAGAATCCAATACGAGATTAAAAAAAGACTCTTAACTCTAACGAATTACATGTTATACTCCCTCCGTCCCTTAAAGTGTTACCCATTTTGACTAAAGTTGAAATTAAGGGAGGGATATTTTTGTATTGACTTTCCAAAAATACCCTTGATGTGATGGGTAAAGTAAGATGTGATGTGTAGATTATTAGAAAAAAGGTATGATGTGATAGGTAAGGTTTGAAAAGGTAAGAGGTAAAAGTGGTTTTTTAATAGAAATGGGTAAGGGATTGTGGGACACAATTTTCTGAAACGTGTAAATCTTTTTGGGACGGAGGGAGTAGTATATAAACTAGTTTTGTTTTGAACAAAAAAACTCATTTTGTCTAAGCCACAATAAATAATGGGTCAAATTCATATTTCTTTAAAGTTTTATGATTTTTTTAGAGAGGTTTATAATTTAAATTTAATTTTACGAATAGAGCATCATAGTTACCCTAATTGAATTGTTGTATTTTTTGTAGTTGTGAGTTTATCCTTTCTCTTTAAGAAATGTATAATTTAGGTTATGTTACTTTCTAATTTTGTTAATCCCTCTGTCCCGTTTTAAATCGCTTGTTTGAATTTTTGGCATATTTAAGGAAAAAAATAGAGTTTATTTTCTGAAATTGCCATTACTTTTTAAGATGGGTGACAATGAATGAGAAGATAAGGTGAAGAAGAGTGACATATTTTAGAGGTAGTGTAGGTATTTTATTTTTAAAAGTTTACTAAAACAACTAACATGCAACTTATTTTTGGACGGAGAAAAAAAGCAAACATGCAATTTAAAATGGGACAGAGGGAGTATTACTTTATTTTAGGGAAAGGTATAATGTGATATGTATAGATTAATACTCCGTAGTAATCCGTAATTAGTAAATAAAAACAACTAGCGAGAGGCATTTAGGCCTCGTTTGGCATCAACGTTAGAAGTTAACGTTAGCACTTTGAAAAAGGTCCCAAACAAGGCCTTAATGTTTCATTTTTATTTAGTCCATGAAGTGCCTGAACCTAAAATATTGTCAATAATGACTCTTTTAGGCTCAATTGGCAATGTACAGTAACTGAACAATGGATACAATACAGAGGTGCTTACATGCCAACAGTTGCCCCTTCTTCCTTAAAACTTGGAAATATTAGCCCATATGATCTTCTTTAAAAAAGAAGACAGAGAGAAATGCAAACCAGAGAAAGAGCAGTTCAAAGTCTTGATTCTCACTGATGAGTTTTAACATCAAAGCCATTCACTGTGAAACCACCATCAACAGCAATAACTTGCCCAGTCACATAAGAAGCTGAAGGAAGACAAAGGAACACAACCACCGACGAAACCTCTTGAGGTTCCCCTGGTCGCCTCAGAGGTGTCCGAGACACCACCTTCCTCAGAAACTCTTCATTCCCTAGCAACTGCAACACGAACCAAAAGTTATGGCGTAACTTGTATAGTTCCTTCGATGAAAAAGCTCACTAAACATTGATAGGTTAGAAGCTTATGGATACTATTCTTGTTATGTTTTCAGAGAGGTTTAGGTGAAAGAGTATGCATTACATGATCGACAAGAGAGGTTTTGATGTACCAAGGAGCCACACAATTGACCCTGATGTTGTCTTTTGCCCATTCACAAGCCAAATTCTTTGTCAGTTGATTTATAGCCCCTGTCGATGCAAACCAAAAGAGATGTACATAATTATAGCACACTAAAGAAATTTTACAAGGAGTAATTTCACAGCTAGCTTGCCTTTGGAGGCTCCATAAATTGATCCAGAAGATATGTGCTCCAAGCCAGCAACAGAGGAAACAAAGACAATGGATCCAGCTCCGGATGCTTTCAGGAGAGGGTAAGCAAGTTGTGAGAGATGATAAGGGGAGTCCAAGTTGGTGGCCATGATGTGAGAATACTCTTCAGGAGTATACTCAGTTGTTGACTTCCGAATGTTTGTCCCCGCATTGTTAATCTGTGTGGTGAGAATAAGCAAGATGCAATTCAGAAGTCCCACGAGACGTAGAGTGCATTTGGGATGACTCGAAGTATATTAATTTCTTAAGCAAAATATTTTTTTAATAAAAGAGAGAATACAAGAGGGAGGACTAAACGCCGAAGCCCTCAAATAAGAAATTCAACAATATATGGATATCTAATGGCATCAAACTTAAGGATCCCAGAGAGGGTTGTAGTAGGAGGATTGAGCAATAATCAATTTACCCCTACGGCACCCTGTTTAGAGTGGGGATGACTCCAAGTATCTTGTGCAAGGTATTGCGTTAAATATGACACAAGAAAGTAATAATGAGAAGAACTAAATGAATAAAACCTAACGCCGTGCAAATGTGACTCATTAACCACTCGGTATTGGCAATGCGCTCTAGCTATAAACACTCTAAAATTTTCGGCATTGGGTAGCGTAGAATTACCAAGAGCAAACGCATAAAGCCACATCCTATAGTAATTGCATCGGCAATGGCAAGGGAATTATTATCTTTTATACTCTTTGACCGGCAGCATGCCCCTCTATTTTCACGTAGGAGTAAGGTCTGCGTACCCACACCCTCCCCAAACCCTACATCCCATGTATTTTAATGGCTTTGTTGTTGTTGACGAGAAGCACGCCCAATGTAAACTAAATACCATTCCCATTCAACAGGGAACAGCAAACTTAGTTTTTATGCTGTTGTAATTCTAGTCTAAGCAGTATTTTCAAAAGCAGAAAGCATTTCCATCATTTGGCAACTGGGAATGCAAAAAGATAAGTTCCATAGAGAAATGAACAAAAATGCTACGAGAAGATTATGTTAGTGTCTAATGCTACTCACGAGAATGTTGAGCTTGCCATCAAAAGCGGACGAAACCCTCCGCGAGAGAAGGACACGCTGCTCTGGAGAAGACACATCGCAGACGGAACCGAAGACTTTGAAGCCCTTAGAAGCCCAAACTTCCAAGCTCTGGTTCAGCTCTTCTTCCTTCCTCGAACACGTGTACACAGAGGCGCCCAATTCAGCTAGTTCTTCCACGACCGCACGCCTATAAGCAGAAGATGAAGAAGAGATTATTTTATTTTTATATATTCCAGGTCTGTGACCAGGCATCGGAAATTGGCCAGAAAAGATGGGAATTCGAAACGAATACGCGATCCGATTGGATGGAGATTAGGGTTTGGATGAGATACCCGATTCCGCGAGTTCCTCCGGTGACAAGAGCGTTCATTCCAGATAGAGACCATCTTGAACTTGTACTACTACTCTCTCCGCCATTTTCGCCCATGGAAGAAGGTGCAGTATGGAAGGGGAGCAATGATGGTGCCGGAAAATGGTAGTTGCAGGACCAGTTCACTTATCTACCGAGACCATCCTTCCTTGCGACACCAGATGATACAATATAAATGCTAGGTTGCACACATGCTTCGCACAGACAAATACAGACGTTTGTGCGACACAGACAATTATCGTCTGTGCGAAACATGGTTATACCCATGGTAGCACCCATATGGTGGCACCATAGCATTTTCCTTCACAAAAACTATTTCCCTTAGCATTGTACTCTTGAAGCCCCGGGCTTCAAATCGGGACATCAAAATTTCTCTCTCTGTCACGTCAGCTTTAACTTACCTCACAGATTCACTGGAAATGGGTTTGAAGCCCTGAGGCTTCAAACCTTCATTTTTTACATTTTTAAATATACATCTTCTAAATTTAAATTAATAAATTTAAATTAATTTATTACTTAATTTAATCACAATGGGACTAGTGCATTAAAAAATTACATTCATTAAAAAAAAATTACATTCATAAAAAAATTACATTCATTAAAAAAATTACATTCATAAAAAATACATTCATAAAAAAAATTACATTCATTAAAAAAATACTACATAAAAAAACAACACTACAAAGAAATTACTAATTATTCGAGCGACTAAAGATATCTTCGATCAAATCCGCTGTTAGTGCATTGTGAATCTCTCGGCTTCGAATTTCTTGGCGGTTTCTTCGTTTCTTTTCTTCGTTGATTTCTTCGTACATAGACACCTCCTCGTCCGGGTTGTATTGACAAATCGTAGTCCAGTTGTCGTCTATGATCATATTATGAAGAATAATACATGTGTACATGATATTCCTCATTTTCGTTTGAGAATAACATTTCGACGGACGATCTAGAAATTGCCATTTACCCTTCAAGACTCCAAAGGCTCGTTCAATATCTTTTCTCGCCGCCTCTTGAGCTTTTTGTAGGTCTGTCGTTTAAGATTCATTGGTTCGGAGAAGGATTTGACAATCGTGGAATAATCTAGATATATTTCATCGGCCAAATAATATCTACGCTTGTAAAGCGTCCCTCTAAGCTCAAAAGACGAGTCGGTGCGGTCTCATTAATCCAATCGTCAAAAATAGGCGATTGATCGAGAACGTTGATGTCGTTGTTCGAGCCCGCGACACTGAAAAAAGCGTGTCAAATCCACAAGTCATTTGAAGCAACAGCTTCGAGCATGATAGTAGGCTTGGGATGATCTCCCTGGGAGAATTGACCGTGCCACGCAGTGGGAAAATTTTTCCATTCCCAATGCGTGCAATCAATACTCCCAAGCATGCCGACAAAGCCGTGTTTAGCGGCATGCCTTGCCTGTAACTGCTGGATGTCGCTCGCTGTAGGCTTGCGTAAATATCTTTTATGATAAATTTTAATAATAGCTTTAGAAAATTTATAAACACAAGACCTGATGCTCCGACCCGATATCTTCAAGTATTCGTCGAACATATCAAATGTCGTCCCGTACGCTAACTGACGGAGCGCGGTAGTGCACTTCTAGACACTACTAAACCCGTGTCGGCCTCTCGCATCAAAGCGTTGGGTGAACCAAGGAACCTCGCGTTCAACATCGGCGAGTATGCGTAAAAAGAGAGGACAACTCATCCGAAAACGATTACTAAAATCCTCTGGTGTATACACACGGATTATTAAAGTAGTCGTTTAGAAGTGAAGCGTGGGCGGCTGCTCGATCCCGGTTTGAACGTTGTCGTCGGGTCCGTCTTCGGGAGGATTCAGCTTCTTCTTCTTCGCCTTCTTCCCACCATTGAATACAACTCGTGGCGAAACAACGAAAAATGAGAGCTCTTTTTTCATCGTCGGATGAAGATGATCCCATTTTTAAAATATATTTTATAAATATTTATAATAAATAATAAATATTTTAGAGAGAAGATAGTGAGAAATGTGTGAGAGAAATTTGTGAGAGAAAGGGGGAATTTATAGGTTTTTTTTTTAAATTTAGATTTTTTTTTTAATTTGAGGGGGGGGGGGGGGGAACGGCTACAAGGGGAAGCCAGCCGCATTAAACGAATGATGCAGAGCCTCTAATGCCTCGAACAACGACATCAACGTTTTCGATCAATTGCTTGTTTTTAACGATTGGATTAATGAGACCGCACCCGACTCGTCTTTTGAGCTTAGAGGGACCCTTTACAAGCGTGGATATCATTTAGCCGATGGAATATATCCAGAGTATTCCACGATTGTCAAATCCATCTCCGAACCAATGGGTCTTAAACGCCATACCTACAAAAAAGCTTAAGAGGCGGCGAGAGAAGATATTGAACAAGCCTTTGGGGTCTTGAAGGGTAAATGACACATTCTAGATCGACCGTGGAAATGTTATTCTCAAACGAAAATGAGGAATATCATGTACGCATGTATTATTCTTCATAATATGATCATAGAGGACAACGAGACTGCGATTTGTCAATACAACTCGGACGAGGAGGTGCCTATATGTACGAAGAAATCAACGAAGAAAAGAAACGAAGAAACCGCCAAGAAATTCGAAGCCGATAGATTCACAATGCACTAACGGTGGATTTGATCGAACATATCTCTAGTCGCTCGAATAATTAGTAATTTCTTTGTAGTGTTGTTTTTTTATGTAATTTTTTTAATGAATGTAATTTTTTTTAATGAATGTATTCTTATGAATGTAATATTTTTTTAATGAATGCAATTTTTTTAATATACTATTCTCATTGTGATTAATTTAAATACTAAATTAATTTAAATTTATTAATTTAAATTTAGAAGATGTATATTTAAAAATGTAAAAAATGAAGGTTTGAAGCCCCAGTTTGAAGCTTCGGGGCTTCAAACCCATTTCCAGTGAATCTGTGAGGTAAGTTAAAGCTGACGTGGCAGAGAGAGAAATTTTGAAGCCCCGATTTGAAGCCCCGGGGCTTCAAGAGTATTTCAAGTGCTCTTACCCCATGGTTGGAAAAAAAATAAAGCTATTTGTACCCCAAAGTTTTCTATCTCATTTTGTACACCGCAAGTTTGTACTGATATTTTGTGTTGGTGTAAAACTAATTTTTGTTAACGTACCAACATTTTGTGTCCGTGTAAATTTTTGTTAACGCACCAACACTTGTGTCGGTGTAAACCATCAAAATGTTTGTATATAACTGCGGTGTACAAATAGGGTACAATTTTTTGTGTAAGTGTAGCATGACCTAAAAAAATATTAATAGTCTCTACTTTCAAAATTATTTCACAAGTTTCCGTGGTCTTATAATTTTCTAGAGATTTTTCGACCAAGAAAACCCATTGTTTATTTTTTAAAGCATATGGGCACTAGTACTTATTTCTTATTTCTCTATTTATTTTTTATTTTTTCTTATTTTTTTCTTTTTTTGATGAAAGTTTTTTAAATTTATTTTTAAAATAAAAAATTATGTCTAAAATTTACATTTTTTATTTTTCATTTTCTGAAATAAAAAAGTAAAGTTCTTTTATGAAACTTCAAAAAATAAGAAATAAAATAATAAATAAAACAAAAAAATAAAATGAATATCCTTTTTGGACATCCCCATTCTAAAGTTTTTTTTAGCGTTCTGAAAATTAATTTTTTTATAAGATTTTTTTGCATGTTTTAATTTTTTTCATTCCGTTTTTCCATATTTTTATTTTTTATTCTGAAATTTCTTTATTAACTTACCAAAAAACTCTTATAAAAAATAAAAAAGAAATATTTTTTAATTTGAGATGAATAGTGTTAATGTCAATTTTTTTTTATTTCAAACACAAAGAATTTTAAATATTTTAAAATATTATTAAACATGAAAATAAATTTGCAAAATATTCTAGGAAAAAAGAAATAAATGGATAAAGTCGATGTTTCTCTATGCTTATAAGCTGGTCAAAACTACTTGTAAGCAGTTTTAACTTATACGTAAACTGATAACATATTTCTGTGTGCTTATAAGCTGACTTATAACTTGCTTAGAGCATTTCCAATCATCCTACTTTGGCTTGCTAAATGCCATAATATAGCAAGTCAACCAATTTTTTCTTCTCCAATGGGTGTGTTTAATTTTAACAAGCTTGCCAAAAAATGACTTTGGCTTGTTACAAATAACAATTCAAGCTCTTCAAATTATAGAAAGCCAAGAGTTATAGAATGGATTAGCAAGCCATGGTTGGGGAATGCAACAAAATATCACTTGCTATGTCATTATTCACTTGTTAAAATATAAAAATAGCAAGCCAATATGATATACAAGGTTGGAGATGCTCTTATAAGCTAGAAAAAATAAGTAGGTCTTAGCTACTAATTTTTAATCCAGTTTTTTCGATTCTCCATTTTGACCAAATTATTTACAAAACTGTTCCTCACCATTTATGAATATTTTCAAATAATTTATATATTCTTTAAGTCATTTTACTTCCACAAAAGAATAAATAATTAAAAAAATTAAGAAATGAGCACACGTGCCCCTATGGTTTAGAAAATAGGCATCAATACTCTCTCTTCCCTGGAAAATGATCAAAAAGTGTCTGAGAGGTGTAGATGCAACGTTTTGAAACTACAATGACTTTAGAAATAAGTTTTAAAAACATATGGAATATTATTAATGCCAATTTTCCAAACCATAAGGCACGAGATATTTCGCCGGCAAACAAGTGTCAGTATGCTCGCCCCGTCCAATTCACAATTACTCAATAGATTAAGGGATCTTATTTTAACATTTAGAAAATTTAAGGAAAATGTATTTTTGTGTTGACTTTTCAAAAATAATCTTGATGTAATATGTAAAAGTATGGAGTAATGAGTAGATTATTAGTAAAAAATATGTGTAATAGGTAGGGTAAAATTTAGTAAGGATGAAAATGGTTTTTAATAGAAAGACGAAGGACTTCGTGAAACAAGAAAAAAAGGAAGGAGAAAGAGTTTTTGGGACAGAGGAGTAATAGTTTTGTATTTTATCTTTAGCAATGTAATGTGTACAAATTAGGGTGACATAAACAACAACAAATGACATAAATGAAAGGTGGAGGTAACAGATGCACACAACTTCATCATTGACCATAACACATAAACTTCTCATAGACCACCACACATAGTGATAAGTCACAAGTTTAGACAAGAACAAATATTGTACATACCTTCACAAAGAGCATAAGAAGTTCAAAAGAAAAGCACAATCAAAAACAGATTAGGTAGCAAACTTCACCAACATATATGAAGTGCAGAAATAAAGTGAGAATATAGCAAAGGTACAGATTGCTCCCTTAAATGAAGAAGCCTGGAAACCATATGGCAACCAACGCTTTTGTACTCGGGTCATGTCATGCTAGTGGTATATTCTGGAACCACGATTGATACTGAAGAGCTTCTAGATTCCACCACTTTTCCTCTGTCATTGGATTAGGCATCTGATGTTGGCAATCAGAATTTACATATTTGGGGTCATCGGACTTAGGAAAATCAAAGTCCTCATCATCAGCGCCTTCTTCAAAGTCCGAAACAATAATGTCCTCAACACCACCACAATCTACATATTTGGGGCCATCAAACTCAGGAACATCAATATCCTCGTCATCATCGCCATCTTTAGAGTCCAGAACAATAAGTACTCGACACCGGCTGAATGTGTAATTTTGGGATCATAGTACTCAAAAACATCAAAGTCCTCATCATCAGATCCCTTTTGAGAGTCTTAAAATAATAATGCCCTCATCACCGAAAGAATCTGCAGATTGGGTCGCCATCTTCAGAGTCAGGAACAATAATACCCTTGTGACTAGATGAATATGTAGATTTGGGGTCATGAGACTCAGAGACATCAAAGTCCTCATCATTGTCACCATCTTCATAGTCCGGAACAATATCTCCATCATCAACATCCCAATTTGTAGATTTTAGGCCATTGGACTTAAGAACATCATCGTCGAGATTGTCCTCGCCCTCTTCAAACTAGAACTACATCAAGAAGCTAAGATTCAATTGATTGTCTTCGTGATGTTTTTCGATGACAAAGACAAGGGAATTTCCACCCCCGAGGTGTTTTTCGAATCCCATCCTAGATCTAGGAGAGATTTAGAAGTGATAGTGTATGAAACCCAAAGAAGAGGAAGAGACAACAATAAATGTACTCCGTAGAAATTAGTTGGGGAGAGTGTAAATGATGTAGGTGGGATAGGGTGATGGATTGGTTGGGTGGGTGGGGTAGTAAATGCATGCAGTGAATATGAATTAGTGATAAGGGTAAAGTTGGAAAAATATTTTAATTTGTTTACCAAAAATAAAAAGTGTACAAATATGGTGGGAAGACCCAAAAGAAATACTGGACCAATATAGAGGGACGAAGGGAGTAGGCTTTTCGAAAAAGGAGGATTTTTAAGGGAAGAAAAAGGCACCAAAATCTTCACTAAACATTGTTTAATTAAATTATAAATATAGAGTTGAATCATGAAAGAACTCAGAAGAATGAAATATCTTATGTTTTTAAAAATTGAGTGCAATGAAATCAAACTAGTGGTCTCTAAGCTTAATCGAGAGGGATTCCAAAATACATTCAGGAAATAAGGTTGTATTCCGTTTGTCTGATCTGATCTAATTTTTTAAAGATTTGAACTAATCTGGTCTGGTCTAGTATGATCTGATCTGATGGTAGTTATAATAAAAGCAGTTTCTGATCTCATATGGTCTGATCTAATTTAATTATAATAAAAATAAGTAATTAAAAAAAAATAAGTTGAACGGGACACTGTTTAGGACTTCTCGTCGTAACTTCAGAGAATTTCTTATATTCTAATATTAATATCTTTGTTTTATTGTTTAAAAAAATTCATGGTGTAGGTTCACTTTGCAAAATAAAGTACAAAAACAACAACAACCCAGTTAAATCCCACAAGAGTAGGGTCTGGACTTTGCAAAATAAAGTAATTATCCAAAACACGTTATAATTGGACCCTCCTTTCTCATCACTTTAAAATAGAAAAACTAAAATGCGGCAAAACTAAAAAATTGAAATGCGTTTATGTTTTAATCAAATACATTGTGAATATTGCTTAGAGAAAAATAGACACTTTTAATATTAATATTTTATCATAAATATTATACTCGTTGGATTGGTCTCGAAAAGTGAAATCCAACGATAAATCTTATGAAAGAATTCGAGCTACGAATTTAAAAAATTAAAGTTAGGACTGTTTTAAATGTACGAAGTATAAAATAAAATAGAAAAATAAAAATTGAACAGGTGGAAAAATTATTGACAATACAAAATGTAATAAATGAAAGCATTAAAGTCTAAGCTTCTAGTTTCCAGTTTCTTCCGACTTAGCTTCTAATTACTTTTAGGTTTCTCCAACTATTTTTATTTTTTAAAAACTTTTTCTAGTTTCACTAAACAATTACTCTAGAAATAATAAAATTTTCATTAGATTATTGTTATTATTATTATTATTATTCTATTTATAACTGTAATTTATATATTACTTCGATTTATCTATTTTTTTATTTTTTTACATGTCACTATTTTTGTGAATATCATCATCATCTACCACTTTTAAATGCTCCGTATAAATAATATAATTTCTTTGTTGGTTAATTTACTTGACACTAACCTATGTTCTTAGAATCATGAATAAAGTAACTATTTTTATTAATCTAAATTGATCTAGGGAAAACATAAATATTTCAAATAAAAAATAATAATTTAATACTACATTATGAAAAAAAGAAGAAATGACCAAAAAATGTGTAAGAAATAGGATAACAAAGAATATAACTTATATTTAAATTGAACGAATAAAAAATTAATACTTTATTTCATTTGATCTCTTTTCTATTGTCTGCAATATGTAAAGTACGTACTGTGCATTTAAACATAATTAGTCTAAACAATTTTAACATAATTAGTCTAATTATTTAGTGCAAATATTTCATTATTATACACTATAGAATATACTCTGGAGTAATATTTATTTCAACATTTTTCATTTTTTCATTTTTGTTATGTCAAAAGTATAACACGGAGTATTTATTCTAACATTTCTTTTTTATATCTTTCATTTTATTCTAGTTTTTTCGCAATTCTTTCTAATTTTTTTAGTTTTTTCTCAATTTTTTCTAATTTCTTTAAGTTTTTCTAGTTCCTTCAATTTTTTTCAAATAAGGGAAGGAGAAATGAATGGGAAAAACGGGAAGGGATCCCGCCTTTCCCATTCCCCATAGGAGACTTAGAGAGCGGTATTCCCCTCCCTCCCGCAATGCCACATCACCTTTCACGTAGCTGCTCTCGTCCTCACACCTCTACGCATAGATTTTCATTTTCCCCTTCTGCCAACTCAGCATCATGTGAGTTATTATATATATATGATATATGATATATTTTTTTCAACAATAGGCATAAGTTGTTCAAAAATTTATGATATAACGCCATTCTTACAACAATTTCAAGAAATTTAGCCTAAAAAAGGTTATAGAAGGGATTACTAACACAGTAACACGCCACTTAAAAAGAATATGAATTCGATAAACACAAAAAATAATTTAGGGAGACGTATACTTAAAATAATTGATGAACTTAGAAAAAGAGTTTTGAAAAAATTACAGGCACCATTTTTTCCATGGAGTTTGGCAGAAGCGACAGAAGCAGCAGCACATCATCACCCCCACCACCGCCGAGGACGCGCTAATACGGAGTACTTCTGTTGGTCATCCGTCCCCATCTTCATTCAATAGTGAACGGCACGCCAGATATTGCCAAAAAAAACCCCAATTTGTGGCCATTAGTAATCGACCCATCAACGAAGAAGGACTGTCCAGCATTGCTTCATTAACCCCTTCCAACCCTCCATGGAATTTCAAACTCTTGAGCTTCTCAGTACTTTTCAATGGCGAAGAAGGCTGGAGAGAGCAGTGGTGGTTCGAGATGGTCTCTTTCCGGGATGACCGCTCTCGTCACCGGCGGCACTCGTGGAATCGGGTACCTAATCTAATCTCCTTTCAATTTTAGTTTTCATTTCATGAAATTTCTCAGAAGACCATTCCTAGGGTTTTCGATTTTCCTGTGTTCAGGCGGGCAATCGTGGAGGAACTGGCGGAATTGGGCGCCAGTGTGTACACGTGCTCTAGGAAGGAAGATGAGCTGAACCAAAGCCTAAAAGATTGGGCTTCTAAAGGCCTTAAAGTCTCTGGTTCCGTCTGCGACGCGTCCTCTAGAGACCAGAGGCTGCTCCTCTTCCAGAAGGTTTCCTCCGCTTTTGATGGCAAGCTCAACATTCTTGTGAGTAGTATTCAACATCATTATTACAGTGTCTATCGTTTTAGTTCAGATAGGGTCTACCTTGTGCTCAACTATCGATCGCTCCCTTGTTAGGTTTGATAGGCACTTAGGATAATGTGGGAATTCATAACACTATCTGTTAAAGTCTCCTCTCCAAGTTTAAATTAGGTCAGCTGCGAAGCTCTCTCAATGTTAATGTTTGTGGGACACTTACAAGTTACACCACCGCCGCCGCCCGCCACCAGCAAACTCAATAGGATCTCATAAAAAGTAGGGTATAGTAGAGAAGCTGTGGGAAGTTGGAACACTTACACAGTTACACCATGTTTGAACACCTAGATTCACATTTTACGTCAATTGCCAATAGAGCTAAAGTAGTCGGATTTGACAATGTTTAGCTTCAGGTTATGAACTAAATCCAAAAAGTACATTATACTTCTTTTGTTTCTTAGTTTTAATGATGTTTTGGGTAGTAAATGCAACAATGCATCAAGGGAGGAATGAAAATAGTCACTCGTTAAGGAAGGACTATGTACATCCTGACCCCAACTAAGTTGGAATTATAGTGCGCCGTTGTAGTTGTACAATCACCTCTTGTGTTTTCGAGTGAATTTTGAATAACAATGCTATTTATTTTTTTTATTTAAACCTTCACAACATAAACAAGGCTAATTTGGGTCCAGGTAAACAATGTTGGGACATTCATCCATAAACCTACCGTGGAGTATAGTGCTGAAGAATACTCTTATATCATGGGTACCAACTTAGAGTCTTCTTACCATTTTTCTCAACTTGCGTACCCTCTTCTAAAGGCGTCCAAAGCTGGATGCATTGTCTTCATTTCATCTGTTGCTGGCTTGGTACATTTATCTCTTGCTGGATCCATTTATGGTGCTACCAAAGGTGACGTTTATAATCACAATAAATAAGGAATCTTTCCATTACTACGTGTGTAATTGTGTATGTTTGTGTTAAAGAAGAAGGCAATAAAGGTATATAGCTTATTGGTTTGAATTGATTACTCCCTCTCAGGGGCTATGAATCAACTCACAAAGAATTTGGCTTGTGAGTGGGCAGAAGACAGCATTAGGGTCAATTGTGTGGCTCCTTGGGTAATCAAAACCTCTCTTGCTGAAGAGGTATGATATTCTTCTCTTCTATCATTTTTTTAAGAGTGTGATTTATGAAAGAACACCGAAAGATTATAGAAATGGCGGTCACGAACTGTGCACTAACTATATTTGGTTTATCATCTGTACTATAGTTGGGAAAAGGACTAAACTATAGAGAAAGTACCAAAATATATTTTATTTTATTAAAGATAGAATGTAATATTTATTTTATTGATGATCAAATTATCAATGTCTGTCTAATTTGTCTGTAAAAAGTCAAACTGGACAAACACACCGAGGGAGTAGAAAATAAGAAGGAAATGTTGGCTTTCCATTTTGATCTAGTCCATTATTTACCTGAAGCTAGATCATTGTCAAAATTTACTCCTTTAGCTTCATTAACAATGGACAAAGGTCAAAGGGTAGCTTTGGCACTATGCTTTTTGCACGAATATAGTGCTAAATATTTTTATGGAAATTAACGGGCACGACAAATTTAACGATTGATGGAAATTCCTTAGATGGCAGGGATATGGCTTGTTGAAGAGGACTAAGAGCCTAGTTCAAAAGCTCGTGCTCAGTCTAGTCCTCATGCGCCATGTAGTCGGCCACTCAGTTTTTCCCATTGGTTGGAACTTTTGGGCCTATGTGGTTGGTCTCGTCTATGTGAATGTATTCGTCCATGCGCATTTGTATTGTACTCAACCTCGACCATAGTACGATCCTCGGCTATGAAGACTAAGCATATAGAGCCCCTTTGGGCAGCAGTGAGAGGGGATTGGCCCATCCTGTCAGGTCGGCGCATTAGCCATTGATATGATATGGGCCTGCACGCCATGCATGCTCTTCATTTATAATTACCATCCCCAACCTCTAAGAAGAGGACACATTTTCATTTGCTCAGATTCAAATATGAAAATCACTTTCTCACTTCTCTCTATCTTTTAACATGTTGGAACTAAGGTGACCCTTCGTTTAAAGGAAATATATGAATTTTGCCTAACTTAAAATCTTCTATCCGCAGTATCTTGAAAACAAAGAGTTTATGGAGAAGCTGCCATCCCGGACACCCATGAAGCGACCAGGAGAACCGCGAGAGGTTTCATCAGTGGTTGCTTTCCTCTGTCTTCCTTCCGCTTCTTATGTGACCGGTCAGGTAATTGCTGTTGATGGTGGTTTCACAGTCAATGGTTTTGAATGAAAAAATCAATCAAACTACTTATTTGTTTCTTCACACGTGAAATAACGGTGCATTTTGATGATGATGATGATGATTTCATCTTTCCTTTCAAATCCGCGAAACCTTGGAATAAATACTTGCAATGCGAGTTGTTACGTTAATCAGTTAATCTGCACGATTTATTTGATTTCTTATGAGATTTAAATAATATTATGGTTCGTTTGAGAATCGTGCTTTAACGCGTATTAACTTTTAAAACATTACCTAGTAAAAAAAGATGCTCAAATGGTTCCGAATGCATATAACCTTTTAAAACATAATTGTTGGGTTCTTTTGACACCAAATCCCAAGTTCATAATATAACGTTTCTTTCATTTAGGGGACATAACATGTTTCGTTCGATCCGAAATTGGTTCTCACTTCTCACCCCTTAACCCCACCCTCACTTCTTGAAATTGGGTTACATATAGACTTAAGTTAAGTATTGCTTTTAGATAACCTTTCAAAACATTAAAGTTAATGCCAAATAGACACTTCAATCATGTGTTCTTCTTGTGTTCAAATGGTGAATAAATGGATAGAGGACTCAATCAATTATGGGGAGGGTTCCCATGACATTGGAATCTCATGTCATGGGATGACCTAGGGCTACTACAGTGCTTCGTTCGTAAAATTGATGGTTCCTACTTCCCTTATTCTTCTCTCCTCAGTTAACCCCCTTCACTCTGTCCCGACCCGAACACACATTCCACCCTCTTCAATTGCACCCCTGAGTTAATTTTGACTTTGGAGTCAAAATTGACTTCAAAGTCAAAATTAGTTTGGGGTGGTGTGTTCGAGTTTCTACCGGGGGTTAGGGGGTAGGAACCGTCAATTTTACGAACGGAACACCGTAACAGCCCCGAGTCATCTCATGACATGTTCGATGTCATTGGAATCCCTCCGCTTAATTATAGCGTCTATCTTTTTCTTTACGGTAATTATACCTGCTATCTTTTTGGTCGCCATTATTTCATTTTTAGTCCACCCCGTAAAATATATGGAGTACTTTATTTTCAAGAAAACGCTGGGCCTGGTGACGTTTCTTCCTCATT
The DNA here is from genome assembly GCA_003260385.1 of Cuscuta australis. Lineage (NCBI taxonomy): Eukaryota > Viridiplantae > Streptophyta > Magnoliopsida > Solanales > Convolvulaceae > Cuscuta > Cuscuta australis. The sequence continues at coordinate 493,396 of NQVE01000217.1, read as the reverse complement.
TGCATAAGGCGTTGTTTGTTTGAGTGGGTTGTAATTGTTGGTGTTGACTTGAGACATGTGCTAAGAAAATTTTGGGTTTTGGACTTTCGTTTCCGTTGTAATCTAAATTCACTTTCTTTTATGGTTAAATATATTCAATTTATGATCACTAATATTTCAATCCGTACCACGTAAGGGTGGAATGAAATTATTTACGGTTCTATAATATGGATTATTAAAATGAGTTGACTTTGTTTGTGGCATATATTATTAAAGTCAAGTATAAATGATTTAAGTTTATTGAATTTTTATAATTTAAAAATCTTCTGTACGTGTAATTGAAATATATTAATTCATAAAATATCAGTTAGTCTATTATTCTTTTCCTTTGGATTAATTTAAAAATTTGGAATACCAATCCTATAATCTTATAATTTAAATAACAAATGCTATAGTATTCATTTGTCAAAAAAAATATATCACTTATATTTTGGTATTTAAAATAATGTTTCACCCTTATTTTCATTTTCGTTGTAATCTAAGAATTGTTATAGGTGCTACTAAATTCATTTCTATTATGGTTAAATCAATTCTATTTATGCTAATATAATGAATTCATCAAAAGTTGATTAACATCTATTTTTTTAAAGAAAAAATTATCCATTAAATTGTAAATGAAGTGCATTTTGTCATAGTGAGTGCTTTTTTATACTTATAAGCTGATCAAAACTACTTATATACATGGGCGGATCCACCCTATTGAATATGGGGGCAGCTGCCCCCAGTCTAAATATTTTTTTTTTTTTTTATTTTTTTACTTTTAAGTATACTACCCCTAGTAATAAAATAAAAACCGCCCCCAGTGGACTGACCAGTCTAGTAAATAAAATGTCCAACTAATTGCTTAAAGCCCAATTCGAAAAGCATCCCAAATAGGCAAATATTACTTCCTTCTTAATTTATACTCCCTCTGTCTCATTTTAAATTGTCTGTTTGCCTCTTTTCTTCGTCCCAAAATAAGTTGCATGTTAGTTGTTTTCGTAAACTTTTAAAAATAAAATACCTAAACTACTCTTAAAATAAGTCACTCTTCTTCACATTATCTTCTTATTCATCATCACCCCTCCTAAAAAGTAATATCAATTTCGAAAAATCAATTCTATTTTTTATTTTCTTTAAATATGTCCAAAAGTCAAAGCATGCGATTTAAATTGGGACGGAGGGAGTAGCAATTTTTGGTTATGGATTTAGTAAAAAAGTTTGTTGCGTTTTTAAATAGAACATAAAGTGAAGTATTTGTAATACTCTAGTGATATTAAATATACTTCGTTATATTTATTTTATTTAGTACTCCGTATAACATTTTGCTACTTTTGAAATACTAATATTTTACTTATTTTAAACTTATTTGATATAAAATTAAATGAAAATCATCATAATCTAACAAAAATTATAATCCCGCCCCCAACTATTTATAATCCTGGATCCGCCACTGCTTATATAAGTCAGTTGATAATAAATTTTTGTGTACTTATAAGCTGTTTATAAGTAAGAAAAATAAAAAGATCTTACCTACATATTTTTAAGTCAGTTTATTCGTTTCTCCGTTTTAACCTGATTACTTACTTAAGTCATGTTCTCCTTAACTTATATTTTTTACTTATTATTTATTTTTATTGAAATCAAATCAAATCAAAAATAATTTTAAATATAACTATATTCAAATCAGATCAGACGAGATCAAAACTAATGAGATCAGGTGAAGAGAACATGACATTACAAAACTTTCCCTCGCCATTATGAATATTTCCAAATGACTTGTATATCATTTAAGTCATTCTATCTACACGAATTTTTTAACTTATAAAATAGAAATTATTTATAAGAAATAAATCAATAAACGATAATGGATATGACAAAACTCACCCACATAATGTAGATGGATATGACAAAACTCAATTCTAAGAAGAGCAATTAAATAATTAGCAAATACGAGTAATTGTTTCCTTTATTGTGTCTTTTGACATTCAAATCATTATTTTTCAAACTAATTTTGTCAAATACAGTATATATTTTTACTAAAATGTTAATGTAATCACTCCGTTAAAACCAGTAAACCAAACAACGGCTCAAAAGAAAACGTAATTACATAACTTCCAAAAGAAGGCCATTCAAAATAACAGTTCTATTTTTCGAATGAGAAAAGAAGGGAAAAAAATTAAGGATTAATAAATAAATTAATTAATAATTAATCATGGATCAATGATCATCATGTCAGCTTCCTGCCGGGATCTCTTCTCAGATCGACGACGACGACGCTTATGTTATCGGTGCTGTGCCGTGCTAAGGCCAGCTTAGTTAGTAGTATTGACGCATCAGAGCACGCCTTATCCGGGCTTTCCCCGGCGGCGTCCGGTGGTGCGAGATCTTTTTCCGGCAACACCGCCGGCGATCGAGACTTTCCTTGTCGCAAGCACATACGGGCAACGCCGCAGGCTGTCTCGTTCGAGACAACATCCCACAGACCGTCGCTTGCAATTATCAAACACTCGTCCTCCGGCGTCCTCTCCGTGATTGTCACCTCCGGCTCCGGTATCACGTACGGTTTTAAATAATTGTCGCCTGAATTGTTGAATAAGAATTTTAAATCCTTTTGAGTTATAATTATTCGCCGGAAAAGTAAGAAGGGATAAATGTTGGGGATGCAATTAGCATACCAATGGCTCGAGACATTGCCAAAACTCCGAGAACCCGTGGCCCATCCCAGTAAATGACGCGGCCGCCGGCGTCTTCGATTCTCTTCATCTCATCCGGTAGATCCGGCTGCACAGATCAATTAAGAAAGTCTAAATGAATGATTTGATACGGAGACGGAGTACATTAATTCAGGGATTTCATTACTGGAACACGAGTAATTTCGAAATTACTTGCCTTGTGATCGACGGAGAGTGGGACGGCGGATCCATTCCGGCAAAGCACGGCTCGAGAATCACCGCAGTTCGATACGACTATACTTTCCGGCGTTACAACGGCGACTACGGCGGTGGATCCGACCGCATCGCATTGGGGAGTTTGCAGCTCGCACCTGCAACTGGAGCGTTCGGCTGCGACAGAGTCGGCTCCGGCGGACAATTCGGTAATTTCCTGGTCCATTTTACAGAAGCTTCGGGACATCGCCTCCTCCCACAGAGGTTCACCTTCCACGAGCTCTTCCCGGACGATCTCGTGCATTCGATCTCTGCACTTCATCGCGACCTGCGGAATCCCAGAAAAAGCGAAATTAAATTGGGAGAAAATCAAAAAATAGTAACACAGAGTACAGAATCTGAATTGAACTTACATGGGAGCAACCATGGCCGTCGTACACGCCGAAGAAGTGAAATCTCTTCGAGTTGTCATGATTCCGACGCAGAGAATAGGGATGGACCGCCACCGCGTCTTCCATATCCCTTCTCCTTCCGCAAACAGATGTCAAGCCGAATCTCGGACAATCCAGATCAATTGCAGAGCTCGTCACGGATTCATGGCAGTTCGTATCGGCCGCCGGATCTTCGGTAGTGATAACTGCCTCAAATTTCTCATCCCCTTCTTCACCCTCCTCACGGAGCTTAGAAGCCTGAAAGGTATCGCTGAGTTCCGAATTCCGCCGCTTCAAACATCTTCCACTAACGTCACAGATTTCCGATTTGCCTTCACTCTCCGGCGACGAAGAGGCAGAGCGGAGATCCGCAAGCCTCCGGCGCTTCCTCTCCAGCGGCGGGGCCGCCGTGTAGCATAACTGGCGAATCTCCATCCGCCGCCGCCTGGCTCCGACGGGGCTGGGCTCAACCGGAGCCGAGGTCTCTGTTTCACCGCCACACACGGCAGCCATCAAAATGATTTATCAAAACGTTTCTTAAATTCCAAAATCCAAACGAGGAATAACAACTACAACAACCACAATAATACTAATTCTGAAATGAAAAAAAGAGAATCTTAAATGGGAGGGGGAGAAGGAAGAAGGCACTACACCTGGCGGTGGGGGTATCCGGGCACCTGCCCGTGACTGCCCCGGGCAGATTGAGTGGAGATCTGGCCGTCCAAAAAATCTCAGTCACGATATTTTCGGTAACACGTGGAACGCAAAGCGAACGAGTGGGACACGCTAGCCAATAAGAAGCCGACACGCGAGGGGAGGGAAAGGATTTAACCACGTTGGGGAATTATAACAGGGAGGGAAACGGCGCGTGAGATCTGGCGCGTGGAGACAATAATGCAACGGAGGGGGCCACATGTCAACTTCGAAGTTTTGTTACTATTGCAGTTTGACGCGTGTCTCCAGGTGACGTGGAGCGGATGGTGCAAACCTCACGAGGGCTTTTTTGGAACAAAATGGAAAATGCTAGGGTGTCCCCACATAAATGCTACCACGGGTGCACTCATGCTTCCCACAGATAAACACAGACGATAATTGTCTGTATCGCACAGACAATTATCGTCTATGTTTGTCTGTGCGAAGCGTGGGTGCACTCATGGTAGCAACCATGTGGGGTACCCTAGCATGGTCCCAACAGAATATGGCATCACCTCCCAAACCACCATAATGTTTTTTGCAAATTTCAAGTGGAAGAAACATCCCCCCTTTGCCTACATGAGTTTCTAACCCATGCCATGTTGTTGTATTGTACGTCTTACACAATTGGTGATACTCGTGAATTCTTTGGGCTTCAAATCGGATTTTAAAAGTGAAATTTGCACTAAATAAGACTAAAACATAATGACTTTTCTAATGTAGAACTTAAACTTTTTTATTCCCTAAATAGGACTTAATAATGACCTAGTGAAAGGAATAATGTCCAGTAATGATGGACATTTAGTTGAATAATGACCACTTGATAATGACCAAAGGTCCTATATTGAGAAATAAAAACATATGGTCCTATATTGGAAAAGTCATTATGTTTTAGTCCTATTTAGATATATTTCTCATTTCAAAACTCGTTTCTATATCACGTCAATTTTAATTTATTTCACACTTTCACGGGATAGGGTTTGAAGCCTCGGAGTTTCAAACATGGGCTTCAAATCTTTATTTTTTACATTTTGTAATACACATTATGTTAAACTAAAATAATAAAATTTCATTAATTAATAAAATTTAAACAATAATAATTCTTTACATAAAAAAATTATATTAAAAAAATTTAATTAATAAAAAAAATAAGGCAAATTAGATTTTACTCTAAGATCTTTTTGTCTTCTCTCGTAAAGCATATGTTTGAAGGCTGTTAAGGTATCAAAGTCGGTTTTTATTATTTTGACATATTTCTTCTCTTACCTTCGTTTCTCCCTCTCTTCTTCCTTAATATTGAACACCCTAGTTGTTTAACCATTGTCCGGCCGATTTCATCGAGAGAATGAAATTTGCCTTCTTCCTTCTGATCGATCGTGGAATAGGGTTATCGTCGTCGCAGTCATCTAGTTGAAGGGAGGCCTTTTTTTCAAAGAGCTGATAGTCTCATCAGCCTCAACCTCAGAAAAGGATATTTTCTTTGACGATCCGACCTCGGGGTTGTTGAGTTGTTGTCATTTCAGGGAACGGCTTAAAACCGACGTATGATTACAAAATTCACATCACTTACTCGTTTAGCTCGAGACCAGACGAAAGAACGTTAAAAACGAAAGGATTCATATTAAAAATAAACATAAATACTTCAATAATTTTTTTAAGAAAGGGGAGCTAGAGAGAGATTTGTGACTATGGTGTGTATTAATTTTTTAAAAAGTAGATTAAATATATAGGGAAGAGGAATTTTTTTAATGCCACTGACATTATAGCCATTCTGGTGGGGGGGGGGGGGAGAGAGTTCCAACGGCCTGATTTAGGCCTCCAACGCGCGTCAAAACTTTGACACGACAAACATCACGGTGCGATAACGGGGGAGGGGGGGCGATGTTTAACGCCCCCATGCGTCAAAACCGGCTTAACGCCGGTGGGCGTCAGGGGCATTTCCAATGTCTTTAATTTTATCATTTTTATCAAAAAAATTACTTCCGGGTGACGCGAGTTTCAATGAAATAATTCGGTTGTCCCTGCATTTTCAAAAATATAAAGGGCCCTTACATTCTGTTGCAAATACTGGGAGTGAACATTTTGTTCAATATTCTGTTGATTACCGCTAAAAATGTATTTTTCTCATTTCGTCCTTATTGTAGTTATTTAATTGCATTTAATTTTTATATTAGACAACCAATTTTGAATTTTTAAAAAACACATGCATAAGGAATTGAAATAAAACTTTATTAGAAAATAAAAATAAAGAAAAAGAAAATAAAAAGTGAAAGCCCTAAAATTATTTCCAAGGAAAATTACCTTCCAAACAAATTTTCCATTGTTTGGTTGGAAGGAACATATTTTTTATTTTAAACTTTAAATTTTAAATTTAAATTTAAAGTTTAATTTTAAAGTTTAATTTTAAATTATAAATTTTAAATTTTAAATTTCAAACTTTAAATTTTATTTTTTAAATTTTAAATTTTATGTTTTTTTAGTTTCAAATTTAAAATTTTAATTTAGATTTTAATTTACAATTTAAATTTTGAATTTCAAAATTTAAAAATTAATACTTAAAATATAAAATTTAAAACTTAAAAGTTAAAAAGGGTATGGGGTAGACGGAGATTTGGGCTATGGGGGGCGTGGCCGCGTGTGGGATGGAGGAAAAAGAGAACGAAAATTTTTCTACGTTTTCAATGGAACTCATTTTTCCTCCATTGAACGAAAAAATTTTCGTAGAAATTATTTTTCTTCCGCTAATGTCATTGGAAAATGAAATCAAAATCCCCCCAACCAAATACTCCATTAGGCATCTTTTTTTTTTGTAAATGAGTATGATGTAAAATGATAAAAATGTGTATTAAGTCTTCTCTTATGGGGCTTTACCCATGTCTGTGACCAGACCATAACTCCCCCTTACCATGCGATATTAGGCGTGAAGTGGCGTTGCCCCCATTTATGTGATAGCCATCACTCTGATGGATTTTTCTCCTTTCAATAATTCCTTTTTCATATTTTAAAATTTACACCTCATTACTTTCAATCACATCTACTATAACATATTTTTTATCACCCCACATTGTACATCTTTACACCCTGTCAAGCCTCGTTAAGCCCGCATTAACCTATGGTCTTATGGTGAGTATGAATAAGGAGTCATGGAGTGTGAGCTATTTTAATTGGTTGATGTAAAAATATGATTAAATTTTGAGTGGTATGATATTTAAAAAAACAAGATATAATAAAGAAAGATAGGGGCAAAAACCTTGATCACCATCAAGCCCCCTACGTCACGCCAATGGTGGCGCGATGGTCACACCGTGGCAGAGCGTGACGCACACATTCATACTCAGGATCCAGCCCCACTATAAATATTCTCATTATGATATCAAGCACTTATAGCATCTTTAATGAAGAGAGAATGCTTGAGAAAATATGATGTGGCAAAAGATAAAGTTGGGGGAATGGATAGGGTTCGGAGGGGAAACGAAAAATGAGAAGAGAAGAGTTGAAAATATTAGCACCAGGAAAAGCATATGAGAGAAAGATAAAAATTCATTTATTAAGATAGAATTTGATAATAATTGGTCTAATTGAAGAATGAACTCTCAAAAAGTACATACAGAGATTACATTATGTAAAATCTTTAATAAAATAGAAATATAAGCACAATAACCTAAAAATATAAAAAATTAAATAACATTAGCATTCTATTTCCTATTATCCCCTGCAATCTGAACAATGGTTGGAAGGGACAACAAGTACTGAAATGGAGTTGAGGAAATGATTTTGTGAGAATATCAACAAACTACTCCAAGGATGGATCATGAAAAGTAGTCATGGTGTTTGCTATAACTTCACCCCCCACAAAATAACAATCAGAGCCAATGTGCTTAATTTGATCATGCAGAATTGGATTCCTTGCGACGCAGACAATGAATTCATTGCCACAATAGATGCGTGGTTACGTACAATGAATACGAAGATCATTTGTAATGCAACAGAGCCATATAGATTTTGCCACCCCCACAGCCATGGTGCGATACTTTGCCTTAGTAGAAGATTGAGAGACACAAGTTTGTTTCTTCGTACACCAAGAGATGAGATTCAGCCCAAGCCATGGTGCGATACTATGCTTAGTTGGAATCAAAATCGAAGAAATATCAAAGGCCCCTTTCTGAAATAGAAGACCACATTTCGAAGTGTCTTTAAGTAGGGGAGGATGTGTTTTAAGGCCACATTGTGTTGCTCAGTTTGTTTGTGCATGCTGTATATCTAGACGAGTGACTTTCAAGTAGTTCAGTTCACCGACAATATTGCAGAAAAGAATGAGATTAGAGAAGAAAGGAGATGGTGCATGAACCGTCTGAGCGCCATCAAAGTGACAACCGGCTTACAATTAGTCGTACCATTCCTAATTAATGTGAAGATCAACAATATGCATAGTTTGGTGAAGCACAATAGTGCCCTTGGTGCGGTTGACCTAAATACCAAGGAAGAAATATATAAGGTACGAATCCTTCATACGAAAATCACGATTAGGGGGGCAAGGGTGAATGGTTGCTAAGTGTGGAGAGGGTGGGGTGAGTATGGATCAAGGGAAGGTAGGAGGGTGAGGAGTGGAGGTGGCAGGATGGACAAGAGTAGTTGTATATGTGGGCCAAGGCATGGGATGATAGATGGTAGGGGTGAGGGTGGGGTAGCCAGGGGTGGTGGGAGGGTATGGGGTTGGGTTAGGGGACGAGGGTTGTGCGTGGGGATAGAGTGGAGTGCGAATGATAGTTTTATTTCGAAATCAAATTAGAATTATTTTGTGAAATTTGCACTAAATAGGACTAAAACATAATGACTTTCCTAATGTATGACTTAAACTTTTTTATTTCCTAAATATGACTTAATAATGACCTAGTATGAGGAATAATGTCCAGTAATGATGGACATTTAGTTGAATAATGACTACTTGATAATGACCAAAGGTCCTACATTGGGAAATAAAAACATATAATCCTATATTGGGAAAGTCATTATGTTTTAGTCCTATTTAGGTAAATTTCTCAATTATTTTTCTCCCAATTATGAAAAAATATGTTTTTCGGAAAATATTTTTCTTCCTCTAAATTTTCAAACACGAGAAAACAAAACCATTTTTTTCTAAAATATTTTTCTTTAACCAAAGATACCTTAATCTTTAGGGAGATGCTAGGGGTACAGCAAAGGTGTACTCCAAATGCCCCCCACCCTTTTCATAACCATTCATTTTTATTTGTTTTTTATTTATTACTTATTTTTTTAAATTTTTTTACCTATTTTTGTAGAGAAGAAGGAAGTGAAGGACATTTGGAGTACATTTTTTTAAATTTTCTTACCTAATCCTTAATGTTGAGTACTTGAGTCATTACATTTTTGATGTTCATGAATTAAGAGGGACGAGATGCCGAACTTGTGGAAACTTCTCGCCAATTCCTGGCTGTAAATGGCCAGCGCATCCATGGCCAGGATTTGACCACGCAAGTGGACTACCACGTCATCATCCTACGTGGCACCATCCCTAACCGGAAATTGATTCGCCACATATTTCAATCCTTTCCGATAATCTTTCCCCACATTTTCACAGCGGAAGATACTCAAAACGCCCGCCCCACATAGCACACGCCGCAATAATCTGAGATTTTGTTATTCATTTTCCCTATTTTCTAGCTGGTTTATCGGAATGGAGGGAGATGGAGAAGGCGGCGGCGGCGGAGATGGCGCGGAAATGGAGGGGGGAGTCTATATGTGGGGGTATCTGCCGGGAGCGTCGCAGAACCGGTCGCCGTTACTCTCGCCGGTGGTGGTTAGACTGCCGCCTTCTGCTAGAGCTGGCACATCGTGGAAGGACGTTTCCGGAGGCGGGTGTGGATTTGCTTTGGCCATTTCTGGTAACTAGTTGTTTATGTTATTAATTTAAAAAACCGCAGAAGCTTTTCTCTGGCATTTTCTCTAATTTGTTCGACCGTGTTTTGCTAAGCACAGATCTTGTGCGAGTACTGTTTTTGTGCATTTGCTAATAGATTTTCTCGTTGATGTGGATTAGCACATTGTTCCATTTTCAAATCCGGAATTCAATAGTGTGTAGGATGATTTGCTATCAATTGAAGTTTGAACCCTAAAATTTCAACTTCAGAGAAAAAGACAATTTTTTTAATAAACCCTAGTACCCTACTTGTGCATGAATTTTCGTTTCTGATGTGCTGCAATATGTATGGAATCTTGATCAAACCCGGCACCCCACATGTGCTTTTATATAATATAATGTACTTACTCTGTTTGTGCATATGCTTTGGTAGACTCTGGAAACCTGATTACCTGGGGTTCGACAGATGATTTGGGTCAAAGCTATGTGACTGCAGGGAAGCATGGGGTAAGGCTGTGTTTCGATTAAACATGTTTTTCTTAATGTTTAAGTTTGTGCCAAACTGACCTGTATTTGGTTGCAATTTATTTTTGCAAGGAAATGCCAGAGCCCTTTCCCCTCCCCGAGGAAGTTTCAGTTGTAAATGCTTCAGCTGGGTGGGCTCATTGTGTAGTTGCTACAGGTACTCCAAACAACTTCTTGACCCTATGGAGTATGGATGAAATTCGATTAGAAAAATGGTTCAATATTTCGTACTTTGTATTTACGGGACGGTTTAAGCTTATTGCATTTTATTCTAAATATTTGCTTATGTCAAGAGTCTTTCTACAACATCCTCTATTCTCTTCTTTCAGCCAACTGTATGTGATAATGTCATTAAATCTCTCTCTCTCTCTCTCTCTCTCTCCATTGAGCCTCAACAACCCCTTGCATATAATCATACCAAGTTACCAACCAATAATCCTTGTTTGGGCATTGTTTAATGAAAGAGTCATTCTTAAATGCAGAGAATGGAGATGTTTATACATGGGGATGGAAAGAGTGCATCCCTTCTGGAAAAGTAATTGGGGATTCATCAACGGGGAAAAGCATTGAGAACGATGAAAGTGAAAAAAAGGAAGTGCTCTTTACAGAACCAGGTACCTTTGCGTTGTACCAAGGGTTCAGCAAGATGCAGTCTCATGTTTTCTTTTTACATTGTTATATGCTGAAGATTGACGTTTATCACAGTGAGCTCTCACTTCCAGGCATCAAGTTCAACTGCTGATACCGTGTCTGCTAGCAGAGGATTAGAAGATGGCGCAAAAAGGAGACGCACATCATCATCTGCATCATCATCTAAACATGCAGCAGAGGGAACACTATCAAATGATGAAAAGCTCTCTGCTTTGCCTTGTTTGGTCACATTTAACCAAGGAGTCAGAATTGTCAGTGTTGCATCCGGTGGCAGACACACGCTAGCACTATCAGGTAAATTCCTCATATCTTGGAATCTCCTCTATCTTAAAGAGTATGTCTCGCAATGGCTAAATGTAAACTAATATACCAACTTATAAAGCCTTTGGCTGACCCTCGTATGGAACCCCGAATCTTAACTCTCTCCACGTGCGGATAATTCCCAGATGTATTGATCAAAAGAGTTGTGGTTTAATGGCCTTCATAATTTGATTAGTTTCTATCAATTCAAAGCAAGGCTCTTGATTTTTCTTTTTCCGCGAAGTTCCAGATATAGGACAAGTCTGGGGTTGGGGGTATGGAGGTGAAGGACAACTTGGTTTAGGGTCAAGGATTCGCATGGTATCCTCTCCACATCTCATTCCTTGTATCAACTCATCTCCTTCGCCAAATGAAAGCGCTGTGTCCGAGGGACAAGGACATATAGTTCCAGGGAGTTATGTGAAAAGAATTGCCTGTGGGGGTCGCCATAGTGCTGTTCTCACAGGTACTCCTAATACGCAGTATTAATTAGGTGTTTATGTGCTAGAAAAAAAGAAGAAAAACAGAACTACACCTTTGAAATATGGAGTATGTAGCATGCATACCATTGTGTAATGCTCTATCTTTTGGACTTTTGGTACACATTTACGCCTCTCATATAATGTACTGTTGCAATGATTTTTAGTTATCTTTCTTTCTACCAATCTGATTGCAGATGCTGGAGCAGTACTTACTTTTGGTTGGGGACTCTATGGACAGGTGAGTCCCTTCAGACTTCTTATTTAACATAATTGATTTTTACGAAGTGACACATTCTTTACTTCTAACGCCTCTGACTTTTGCCATAGAGAGGTGTTACTGTCATTTCAGAGAATACAAACATTTTGGCCTATGCCATCAAAATTCTAGTATATACACCTTCTGTCTCGAATTAATCATCCTAGTTTGACACTTCGGAGTTTGACAAAAGTGTTAAAAAGAAAAAAGTTGAGATGTGAAATTTGTTTAAAAGAAAGAGAAAGATTATGAAGCACAATTTTTTTACGTTATTAGTTAAGTAAGAAAGTAGAACAATTATTTTGGGATAACCCAAAAAGGAAAGTAATACGATTAATTCCGGACGGAGGGAGTATGTATTACAATACCAAAATGTTCTTCCAAATATTGTTTGTCACTTTGACCTCAATTCTCTTCCCTCTGCAAATTAACAATAATAGCATTGTTACTTTGCACAATTCTCTCTCCTCTGCACAAAACTCAATCACACAATTTCATTTTTCTTAATGCGTGGTCAATTGGGGAACCTTATTTCAAGACGTACACTCTTATAATAAATGCCTATATGTTTAGGGATATCATGTAGTGTTTCGATATGTTTTTTTTGCATGTTCAGTTTCTTTGCAATATTTCAAATGTAAGAAGAGACAAATGAATAAAATAAAAAAAGAAATATCACCCTTTCCATAGTTTCATTCCTTTTCCCCAGAAATTCCCTACCGAAAGGGGCTTAAGAACAGTGCTTTTTATGGTAACAAAACTTTTCTGTAGTTCCTTAAGGTTGTTACTTTATTAAAATATTAAACAAATTTGTATTTACCCATCCGTAGTGTGGCCAGGGAAGTACTGAAGATGAGTTAAGCCCGGAGTGTGTATCTTCATTACTTGGGATCAAGATAGATGGTATTGCAGCGGGACTCTGGCACACGTTATGCATCTCTGCTGATGGTGATGTGTATGCCTTTGGGGGCAACCAGTTCGGACAGCTGGGAACTGGAGGGGATCAGGCAGAGGTATTGTTGTATAATGTAATTCTATCCTTTTTCCGATTGTCTGCAAGGTGCGCGTCTAGCATATAAGTTTGAGGTAAAACTTACGTCTAGTATTCAAGCTCAAGGTGAAGTCTTGCACTCTTGCCTCTGAATAGTCAAATTGGGGTAAGATTGGCCCAATTAAATACTGGCACATGATAATTTGTTTAGAATATATCAATGCAAAAGGTGATTGATTCTGCTAAAGTTCCAAAAATCTCTTGCACCATTTATGCCAGTTATTCTTATACATGAAATGGATTAAAGCCTTTGAGGTTGAATGCCACCTAACGTCCTAACCTTTCATTACCCTTTTTTCTGTGGCAGACTCTACCCCGACTTATTGATGCTCCAAGCTTGGAAAATGTGAATGCAAAAGTTGTATCATGCGGAGCACGTCACAGTGCTATTGTTACAGGTACATCAAATTCTTTCTCTGGGACAAACTAAACAATATTGTTGTGGTAGTGAATAATGTGGAGATTACGATCCCTTTTTAGTTGATCAAAAAGACCGAGTTAGCTTAACTTAATGAAATTGTGACAAAATGACTCATGACTGGGTGGGCCGAGCTATCCTAAAAATTAATTTGTAAAATATTTATATATACGTTTAATATAGCATCTAAAAATGAGAGTAAAACGTCATTTTCTTCATTTCAACCATTTTGACTAAAGAAGTACATTAACAACAACAACATTACCTCGGTGACTGAAAGGCTCCCGCCTATTGTGGGGAATGGAGGGTCGTATGTATGCAACCATACCTCTATGTTTAAAACATAAAGCGGTTGTTTCTAGATGACTCGTGATGAGCGTCGAAAGTTACATCGACTAACTACTACTTCACTTTAAAAGAAGCGCACACAACTTAAAGAGCCATTTTGTTTTATTCCATCTTACCCCAAAGCAAAAAGTAGTGAATCTTTGGCTTCATCAGAACGTTTATACGTGTAACTTTTTTATTATCAAAGAAAAGTTAGTGTTTGATACAGAATTCGGTTGCTAAGCAGAAAATAGGTCTATCAAATGGGAACTCTATTCAACAATCGCGAACTATTCAACAAGCAAAAAAGTTGATGTTTTTGCCTTGAAACTAATGCAAGGGTAGGGTCTGCGTACACCATAGTTATTAATGGCGAGTGGCGAGGGGCGGGCGAGAGGACCTTTTTTATGGCGAGAGGCGGGCGGTCAAATGGCGAACATGCATGCATGCATACAGACATACATATATATATACACACGCACACACACATATATGTATGTATGTATAAACACATAATATTGATACTATATATGTATGTATGTATGTATATGTATATGTATATGTATATATGTGTGTGTGTGTGTGTGTGTGTGTGTGTATAATGGAGTAATATATAGCAATAAATATTAGGCATTGTATACCCTAAAGCCTTAAGGCAGTGATTGAGGCGAGAAAGGCGAGCTAGGCGAACGCCTGAGGCAGTGATTGAGGCGAGAAAGGCGACCGCCTTAGGCGCGCCTTAGGGATCTCGCCTCGCCTGGCTTCCTTGAGGCGCTGAGAGCTCGCCTGGTCGCCTGAGGCGCCATAGGCGAGAGAGGCGAGCGCCTTTAATAACTATGGCGTACACACACCCTCCTCAGCCCTACTTTTGTGGGTTCTACTGGGTTGTTGTTGTATATGCCTTGCTAACTCATATGTGAATAAATGTAAAATCAGAAGTTAATAACAGTGTACCAATGCTCACCAATGCATTAAAAATATGTTTTAGCAATGTGCAACCATAGTTTGCATTTGTTCATCCTGAAAAAAAACTAAGTTGGAATGTCAACGAAACAGTATAGTTTAAGTGGTACACATCCTTTACTACTTCTGGTCTTACACTTTACTTTCCTGCATTTTTGAAGATGATAGCAAAGTGTTCTGCTGGGGATGGAACAAGTATGGCCAGGTAAACATTATCCAAAACACTACTTTGGTCATAATTGTGGAAAGACACGTATATGAGCTAGTTTTGTAAACAAATCGAATTGAGTTGAATAAATTATTTAAACTTATGCCTAAAATGGGTTTTGACATGCCAGTTTTTGTGTGTGTTTGTTTGGATACCAATATTATCTTATGGTACATATTTGCAGCTTGGTTTGGGCGACGTAGTTGACCGTAAAATCCCAACACAAGTTCCAATGGATAGACGTGTCCCAAAAAAGGTGTCATGTGGATGGTGGCATACCCTTCTACTCGCAGATTCACCCACATGAACGCACGCCCTTTACCAGAATGCTTTGGGAACATTTTTGCTAGGTTAGCAGTTGAGTTATATATGTAAATGTACATATATATAGATCATCATGTGTACATTCTGCAGCCACAAACAGTGTGGCTCGTATTGGTTCGCTTATTGATTAATGTCAAAGCCCACTCTCTCGGACCACACCACCAAGAAATATTTATGTTTCTGTCGTTGCGCGTGGAAAACCAGAAAGACAATTGTAACTTAAAACATATTGTATGTATCCCCGACATCGTGCTTGTTTCAGATTTGTAGAATTGTATTGTAGTGAATAAAATGGTCACCAACTTCAACGCAATTTTGAGGGTGTTTGGTGTTGTGATTGAACATTGTTTTGTTAAAACAACAGCAAATTACCAACTTCAACGCCATTTTGAAGGTATTTGGCGATTTGCTGTTGTTTATAAACTAAGTGCTTTGCAGCATAGTTAAGACAAAGTAAGCTCTAAAGGGTCAAACGAAAAAACCAAGATGGTGGAACTTGTTGTTACCATGGGAGGAGATTGCGGAGAACACTAAGGGGCTGTTTGGCAACTTCTGAATGGGTAAGTGCTGAACCAGTAAGAGGTCTGAATCATTAAGTGCTGAACCAGTAAGAGGTCTGAACCATTAAGAGCTAGTATATTGCTTAACTATTCAGAGGCAAATGTCTGATCAATTCAGATAACAGCTCTTAACCATTCAGACTCTGTATAATACTTAACCATTCAGAGGCAAATCTCTTAACCATTCAGACGTCTGAACCATTAAGAGGCTGAAACAAACAGTCTGAACCATTAAGTGCTGAATCATTCAGACATCTGAACCATTAAGAGGCTGAAACAAACAGCCCCTAACTATAGTAGTGGGATGGACGGTGTACACTCTCTTATTTACACCACTTAAAGGGGTTCATAATTTTACATAAAAGGGTCTTTTTGGTACACGGAATTGACAGAATTGAATATGAATTAGAATTAAAATTTTATAGATTTGAATTGAGAAAATTTCATATTTGGTTCTTTATAACAGATGGGTTTCTCTAGTTAGTCCTCTATTATCAATTATTACTCTGATGGTCCTTTTTATGGGTATCTTTCTATAAATAATCTCTTTTTCGATCTTCTATCATGTTGGTGTTAATTTTAAAGCTAAAAGTATAATTTCACAAAAATAATATATCATTCTTGATCCGTTGTTTGTGAATTACAGTCGCTTTCTACTACAACCATAGTCTACAGATGTGATCTTTCGTTGGAATACTAACTCACAATCATAGTCATTCTTTTTGTGTTATTCGTCTAACCAATATCAGAATATGTCACTGGACATAAGGTCGATGTCAAATTATATTTTTAGCTTTTAAATTAACACTAACATGACAGAAGATTTAAAAAGGGATTATTTGTGGAAAGGCACACATAAAAGGACTACATGAATAATATTTGATAATAGAAGACTAAATATAGAAACCTCCTGTTTTAAACAACCAATTATGAAATTTACTCATTTGAATTGGATAGAATTGAGTTCTCCGATTCCAATTCATTTTTTGTACTATTAATTTCAAATCTACATATTTCGTGCTACCAAACAGGAGAATTGGAATTGCACTTTCCAATTTCAATTTTATGACTTGAATTCGGGGTAAAACGAAGGCAAAGCTAAGAAGGTAAAGATGGGTAAGTACAAAGTCCACATATTTCCTCCGTCCTAAAACTTTCTTCCCAGAGCACTATTCTAACTTCACGGGAATTTATACTTATTTGTGTTTTTTCATGGCCTATATGATAAAATAAAATATTCTTGTCACCACTTGTTTTGTTGAACTTTTGATGTAGTTTTTAAATATGTATGTTTTATTTTTTATTTCTATACCAATATTTAAATAAAATAAATTGAAAAAACTTGAAATTTTTCTTCGTTTTGCGCAACGGGAAAAAAGTTTTAGGACGAGGAGAGTAATTTTTGTGCTACCAAACACCAGAATTGGAATTGAAGTACTCAATTCCAATTCCATAGTTTAAATTCCGTGTACCAAACAGGGCCTTAGTGGATTTACATGCATACAATGGGTGTAGTGCCACCAATAAATTATTTATTTAATGATATAATATAAAAAAAGTTTTGTTTAGTAATCAAAAGAAGTTTCCCAAGAAATAAAAAGTGTGCCCCTAGACTCAAAAAAAAATAATATAGTCCAGTTTATCAGCCACTAAAATTATAATTGTTCAAATCACTTATCTTATTAAAAAATGTATGATGCCTGACGTAAATTTTATTTCTTTTTTGCCCATATTTGTCAAAAGATGTCACAAACTTCCAATCACTTTTTTTAAAATTGTCACTGCCGGTGATGGTTGGGTACACTAGATAGTAGATACCTAGTCTTAGAGCATCTCCAATGGGAGATGTGAGCTAAAAGCTAAAGTAGCCAATCTACAGTAATTTGACAATTTAAATTTAAGTATTTGCCCCAACCATAAAAGCTAAATCTGTACGTATTAACTATTTCTTATTATTTGGTTTCAATCCCTAGGTTCATCTATGGCTAAAGCATGCCCAGTCTTTTTAAATAATGCTACAGTATCATTTATATATAGATGATGCTCAATCAAATATAGCATAAAGTCTATTTTATAGATCTTCCATTGGAGATGCATTTTATGAATAGTAGAAGCTATACCTTTTATATTATAGCATTTGAATGGTGGGTTGGAGATGCTCTTACGCTCTTACGTAGTACTCCTTTACTCACGTCATCCCGTTTTAAATCATTCGTTTTGACTTTGGGACATATTTAAGAAAGGGAAAAAATAGAATTAACTTTTCGAAATTGTCATTACTTTTTAGGAGGGGTGATGATATATAAATGAGAAGATATGGTGGAGAAGAGTCTACGATAACAAAAAACAAGCAACTTATTTTGGGACGAGAAAAAAGAAAAATAGACAATTTAAAATGGGACAGAGCAAGTAACACTCTTCTCATTTCCAAATCAACTTGACATTTTATCTTCATGAAATTAAGTATTCAAAAGTAAAAAAGTTATGTGAAAAAAAGAAAAAATGTGTCATTGAAATTTATATAGGAGAGAGAAATAAATTTACTCATGTATTTTATTCTTTAAAAGGAAAAGTGAAAAATTAATTTTTATTTATTCTTTAAAAGGAAAAGTGAAAAATTAATTTTTAGACATCTTAAAGTTAAAAATTATAAAATTAATTTGGAGATTAAGGAATATATTTGTATTGACACCCATATATGCACTTTTTAAACAAAATTTATACTCATTCTCCCAAACTAAAGTCCCATATGGATTAAGATGGTTGACTAGACTTATTTCTAAATTAATATTTTACTTAAACAATGATATTACACTTTTAAAAAAAATTATATATTTAAAAATTACATGCGTAAAATTATCTATAAAAATAGATCTTAATAATAATAAAAAAATCTATAAAATAAGAAATAACATTATTAAAGATGAAGTCTGACACTCTCTATATATCTAATAACTCCATGTTACTCTATTATTCCACGTTTCTCCATGTTCATAAATAATATTATTTGTTTCTTGAAGATACAATTTTTATGTGAAGTCCAAATTAAAGATGAAGTCTGACACTCTCTATATATCTAATAACTAGTTTGTCTTTTTGGAATCAGTTTTGATAAATTTTAATTATCAAATATTCTCAATTTATATTGTATATATTCCTACAATAAAATTGAATTTAAAAGTTTTAAATCTAATAAATTGTGTTTATATTACAAATTTTAAAAGTTTTGAATAAGATACATCAAATATAGGTTATAATTTTTGTTTAATTAAGATCAAAATTTATTCTATTTGATTTAATGAAAAATTTAAATTGGACCAATATATTAGGAGAGAAGCATTGGACAACACTCGTTTTGCACGAACTTTTCCTCATCTAATGTCTAGTTTGTCGCAGCCTTTTTGAAAATGAAATAGGAATATCCCCTAGAAGTCTATAGAATAAATTTTATATTGACACAAAATATCAATATAAAATTTTATGATCATAAGACTATAACATCCGATTGGATATGACTCATATGAGTCAAAAATGAATTTGTTTACTTTAATTTTCACATTTTCTATTAAAAAAAGGAAATAAATCATATGCTAAGGTTCTCATGATCGTATCGGCCTAGATAATAATATTACTTGTTAGAATTTTATATGTATTTTTGAATGATTTAATTTATTTTTTATACTAATTTTAAATTAAAAAAAATTAAAATTAACAAAATTTTGCCCTTAGAAGGGGGGACTATTTTGACATTAATGTGAAAAGAATATTTTTCGTTGATCTTCTCATTACATTTTTTAACATTTAAAGTACCACAAGTACATTCACTTACTTTATTTATTGCACCTTACTCAGTTTATTTCATACACCACACTCATTACTACTAAGGGTGGACACGGTACGGTTCCGGTTCCGGTACCGCCACCCCTTGGTACCGGTACCGGTACCGGACCGGCCGGTATCGGTTCCGGTTCCCGGACCGGCCGGTTTTCGGCCACCCCCAAATTATTATTTTTTTATTTTTTTATTAAATTTTTAAAGTGTAAAATTGTAAATATAAAATTGTTAAAGGAAAGAATGAAATAAAACAAATCTAAAAATGCAAAAATTTTGAGAAATTAGCATACCGAAACTGCAAAATACAAGAGTTTCATAGTGGAATTTACAAGAGTTTCATACCGGAATCGGTTTCATAGTGGAACCGAAAAATACAAGAGTTTCATACCGGAACCGGAAAATACAAGAGCCATTGGGCTGACGCCTGACCTGCTTCTTTTCCCGAATAGGGAATTTGTAAGCTTCGTATCCCTGTTGCTTCCTTTCCTTGTATAAATATTAAATTTATATCATAATCAATTCTTTTATCAAAATTTTAAGAAATTAACCAAAAAAACCAAATGAAAAAATGGGTATGAGGGGAGTAGTCCCGGAAAGCTATAAAACCCACCTGCTTGTGTACTCTGTCTCCAGCGCGCAATTAGAAAGAACCCTCCCTCCAAAAATGGCAGTCCCCTCCGATTCCTTCCGACGCCTCTTTCCGGCGTTGCTCCTCCTCCTAGCTTTCTCGGGAAACGCCCTCTCCGCCCGGCAGTGCGCCGACTGCGGCTCAACTTCGGTCCCGTACCCGCTCAGCACCGCCCCTGACTGCGGCGACCCACGCTACAAGATCCGCTGCAACAGCACCGGAAACCTGTTCTTTGACACCCTCAACAACACCTACGCCATCTCCTCCATCGACCCGGATTCTAAGCGGCTCATGATCGAGCCGGCACCGTTCTTGCCGCACACCTGCGTCACAGAGGACATCTCCACCGGCGGAATCCTCCTCAATTCGTCCCTTCCGTTCAATATCACCGGCAGCAACACGATTCTGTACCTCAATTGTACGGATGCACTGTTTAATTCCCCGCTTAATTGCTCCTCCGATAGCGCCTGCCACGCCTACATCAACGGCAGCCTCAATGCCGGGAATCCCGCCGGCGCGTGCTCCAAAGAGCCGGTATGCTGTAGCTTTAAAGCTGGCGGGTCGACCACGGCGCACAGGATCCGTGTCAGGACGTCGGGTTGCCGGGCGTACAGGGCATTCGTGAACTTGGACGAGTCTTTGCCGGTGGGCCAGTGGCCCGCGCCGGCGTTGGAATTGGAGTGGGCGTCCTCAGCGGCGGAGCCTCCGAACGGCGGCTAGACCGGACGGGAATTCTTGTTTCTTCTTTTGGACTAAGGGGTGTCATTGTTTCGGCCTTTCTTAATATTTCGGTTCTATTATTCACTACTGTTGTTCTCTTGTTCCTTCTTTCTTGTTTGTCATACTGTCATACACTCATACTTTAAGTTGACTATGTTTGGATTAAGGAATTTTGAAGTAAAAGAAATCAAAATATTTTTCTTTCATTTTCTTCGCTAAAATGAGAGGAATTTGATTTTTCTTTCATATATTATACTTCTTCCGTCCCAAAAAGTTTGTTACGTATAGAAAAAACTGCGTCCCGTAAATTCCGTTACATTTCTATTAAAAAACCACTTTTACCCCTTACTTTTTCACACCCTACCTATCACATCATACCTTTTTTCTAATAATCTACCCATCACATCCTACTTTTACCAATCACATCAAGGGTATTTTTGGAAAGTCAATACCAAAATATCCCTCCCTTAATTTCCCAAAAAGTCAAACCGTCTCATTCTTTTTGGGACGGAGGGAGTACTTTGTTTTCTCATTTTCTTTTCCTTCCATTTTATGTTTCGTTTCTTCTTTAACCAAACAAAAAAACTGTTATCCACTTTATTTTCATTTTTCCCCTTTCAATGCAAATTCCTTGAACCAAACATAGTACGGCTAGGTTCAGTGGCCACTGCATTCCAGTGGCTGCGGAAGCCATTACCCTCCTACGGTGCTCCGTTCATAAAATTGATGGTTCATACCGCTTTTAACCCCGATAAATCCCTCACCTTATACTGACCCCAACTCATCAGTCATCTCCCCATCTACGTCAATTGCACCTCATAAGTAGATTGATTTTAAAGTCTAAACTTTATTATGACTTCAAAATCAACTAAAATTGCGGGATACAAATGATGTGGGTGGAGGGATGAGTTAGGGTCGAGACTAGGCGGAGGATTTATTGGGAGGTTAGACAAAGTAGGAATCATCAATTTTACGAACGGAACACCGTAAGTATCCGTAGGGGACAATGACTTCCGTAAGTCACTGGAATGCAGTGGCCACCGAACCGGGTGGAACATAGTATATACTCCAGGGTAAAATCCTTTATTTTATTTACACTATGTTTGGTTCAAGGAATTCAAAAGAGAAAAGAAAAGAAAATGAAGTGGAAAATAAGTTTTCTTGTTTGGTTAGAAAGGAAAAGTGGAAGGAAAAGAGAATGAGAATGCAAAATGTACCAAGTCGAGGGAAAACCAAATTCCTCCCATTTTGGTGAGGAAAATGAGAGAAAATCATTTTCTTTTCTTTTCCTTCAAAATTCCTTGAACCAAACATAGTGTTAGTGTAAGGGAACCGGAAATACTCCTCATGCCTTGGGGCGTCACAGCCACTTTAACGCCCAGGGGGCGTTAAACACCGCCCCCATGGGGCTTCATCGTGGCGTTAAGACTCACGCGTCATTCGTTTGACGCAATTTCTCCTCCCTTATAACGGCGAAATTAGTCGTTGGAAGAAAAAAAAATCATTAATTTTTTTATATAAATTTTAAATTCCATCTTTTCACACCTTTCAATCTCCAATTCTCATCAATCTTTTTCACATTTTCTTCAATTCTCCAACTCTTTTTTCAACATGAATCCTTCCGGCTCCGGCTTCTTCCCTGACGATCTCGAGAGAAGACAAAGAGATCAAGGCTAAATATAATTTATCTTAGTTTTTTATTAATGTATCTTTTTTATTATTGTCGCTTTCTTTTTTTAATTTAATGAATGTAATTTTTTTAAATTATTGTCGCTTCAATTTCTTTAAATTTAATGAATGTAATTTTTTAATTATTCTTGTTTCAATATAATTAAATAATAAGTTAATTAAAATTTATTAATTTAAATTTAGAATATTTATATTTTAAAATGTAAAAAATGAAGGTTTGAAGCTCATGTTTGAAGCCTCAGGGCTTCAAACCTATTTCCACTAAATCTCTGAGGTAAGTTAAAGCTGACGTGGCAGAGAGAGAAATTTTGAAGTCCCAATTTGAAGCCCAGAAGTTTAACGGGTATTTCGAGTGCTCTAAGTGTCCTTTGGGATTGTACTATGTCTCCTATTAAATTGATAATTTTGTCCTTGTTCGTTCCTTCTTGCTCGTTTCTTCTTGTTCGCTTGTTATTATATTACGGAGTAAATTGGTAAATTAGTTTTTAAATGGAGAGTTGCATCTGAATTTGTGTTCATATCTATCAAACATTCATCACCAATAAGAGCTCTGCTGGAGCTTGTGTTCATATTTCTTCAAGAAATAAAATAATGATTATTATTCATTCATTTAATAAATCACCTCATAAAGCTTTGAATAAAAATAATAGGCATAATAGAGATTATAGGAAAAACATCAAACAAGTTCAAAATAAAAGATCTAAATGAATGCAACACATCGTCTAGAACATAGTCGTAAAGATAGGGAGAAAAAAACTACGCAGATGAGTATTTGTGAGCATCGTAGAAATTGATGAGGTAGTGGTGGTGTCAACGAGATTTGTCTCAATGTGTTTTCCCTTTTCATTCTCTTTCACCATTCGTTGATATGCCTCCACGAGATGTTTAGGGGTGCGATATGTTTGAGACCAGTGGTTGGTCATGCCACACTTGAAACATGTACTTTCTTGGCCTCCTCTAGCTTTACCCTTCGGGGGTCGTCCCCCATAATTCTGCTTCAGTTTACCCTTTTCATACTTTGGATTATAAGAATCTCGATTATAAGAATCTCGATGCCATCTCATTGCCATGTATTGCTTCCTCTCCCTCGTCCACTCTGAGTAGTTGCCACATTCACTTCAGGGAATGGGCTCGCACCAACTGGTCGTGCTTGATTATTTCTCATGAGTAGCTCTTTGTTTTGTTCTGCTACCAACAGACATGATATCAAATCACAGTACTTAGTGAATTTATGTTCTCTATATTGTTCCAACAGATTAATATTAGATGTATGGAATGCAGACAAGTCTTTTCAAACATCTCTTTATCAGTTATTGGTTCTCCGCATAACTTCAGGACGGAGGTGATGCTGAAAAGTGCAGAATTGTACTCAGAGACTGATTTGTAATCTTGTAGTCTTAGACGGAGCCATTCATAACGAGCCTTTGGCAGTAAGATCAACTTCTGGTGATTAAAGCGCTCTTGAATGCTATTCCACAATTCGAGGGGATCTTCAATGGTGAGATACTCCTTTTTTAGGTCTTCGTGGAGGTGATGACAGAGGAATATCATGGCCTTTGCCTTATCTTGAACAGAAGCTTCATTTCCTTCAGAAATTGTGTCTCTTAGATTCTTTGCCGTAAGGTGAATTTTGGCATCTAAGGTCCATGTGAGGAAGTTTTTCCCGGATATGTCGAGTTCGAGAAAATCAAGTTTTGAAAGTTTTGACATTTTAACTGTACTATGTAGTGAAAAATTGATACTTAGAGTAGAGTCCAGAAACTTTTTTTTTCGAGGGTGAAACCTTAGCCGCAAGTGGTCAGAGGATTGCTCTGCTTCTTTTTTGACGGCTGGAGCTTTGGGGATCTTTGCAGCCGCTGCGCGATGAAGAGGAGGATGGCTATGTTCGACGGTGACTGGCGATGGCTGCTATGGGGAATTGCAGATCTGGTCGCGGCGTGGAACAAAGAAGAACAGATGCGGACTTTTGCGATGCGCAGCGGAGAACGGGGAAAGAAACAGGAGAGGCAGACGAGAAAAAAAATTAGGGTTTGGATCTCGTGCTGATAACGTGTTGTAAACTCGGTACTAATTCATCATATATGGGGGTATTTATACATACACGGGAGAATGTATAGTTTAGGTCAATAAAGAAACAAGATATTCTTAATAACACTATAAGAAATGTATCTGCCATATTTAACACTTTAATAATTTTTTTACTAAATTTTTGAATAAGTGATCAAATCTTAGGGTTTGTTTGGTGAGGTAAAAGGATTTTTTATCCGCCACAATCATAGTGGATTAGTTGTAGTCTTACTTCTATTTTTTCTACATCAATTTGCTTTTCTATCGCATTTTTTGTTGTGATTTTTTCATTTTCTCGTTTTTTATTTTTTCTTCGTTAAAAAGAATGTTATCCAAAATATTTCTCTTTTATAAACAATTTTTCATCATTCCATTTTCACTACTCAACATTTTTTAATTATTTTTATAAATAATTTTCTTAATATTTGTGAAGTAAAAGTAAAATTTGTCTTTTTGGAATTAGCGAGTATTTGGCTTTATATCGTAGATATTTTTGTGCTTTTTTTGGGAACATAATATGTATTTCTTTTATTGTGAATGTCACTCTTTAAAAAATATTCACACGCAAAAAACAAAATAAAAAATACTCTCTCCGGTCCTAAAAACACGAGATATTTCTTTTTTCATCCATCCCAAAAAACACTTCTTATTTCTATTAAAAAAAATCACTACTTTTACTTCATATTTTTTCATATTCTACCTACCACATCATATCATACATTTTTACTAATAACATATCCATCAAATCTACTTTTACACATTACATTAAATAACATTTTTAGAAATTCAATATCAAAATATACTCTCCTTAAAACACTTCAAAATCAAAATATCTCATGCTTTTAGGACTAGATGGAGTATTAAAATTTCATTTACAAGTACAAATTGGAGACATATATTTACTATACATTCTAAATGGTATACTCCGGGGCATTACATTTGTAGGGAGTGTTTGATTTCTTAAATACTCACCAAACAACTGTGACTCTAATTTGATTTTATTTTTATTTTTTTCAAACACTTTAATTTCATATTTCCACACTCATATCATTTGTCTCAAACTTTAAAATTCATATTTTATCATACTTTCAAAATTCACCAAATAGATCTTTAATTAGTTTTCAATTTATATTACCGAACTAAAATTTAAAAGAGTTCATCCAAGTTGGTGGGGACATACCCACCAGGGACATCTGCCCACATAGACTGCACTTACATCTAGGGGTGTTCATCGGTCTAAAACCGGACCGGATCGGACTGAACCAGACCGAAAACCAAACTATGCTAAAACCTAGACCGAAGACCGGACCTAAGTGTAGTCGGGTTTGGACCGGACCGACCCAAAATCTTATGGACCGAACCGGTCCAGACCGAAAAAGACCGAATCCAGGTGTGGCCGGAATTGAAACTTTCCCCACCGGCAAAACCGTAGGTGTGAAAAATTGGGGGTTTTGCAATCCAGAACCAAATGCTGCAATTGAGGAGTCAAGGTGGGTTGTAAAGATGTCAGGAAGATGCCTGGGTGGGTGCGCGACGTCGAATTTGCCGGAGGTGGCCGGAATCTGCAAATACCCCAGGCAACCATCGTGACGGGTCGCAATTGATTCACAGCGATTCCAGCGTCCAAATCCCACGATGCTGGTGGTGATGGGGTCGTATGGACCTCAGGAGGCGTTTGGGAGTGGAGGGGAGGCTCGCTGCTGCGTGTGGTGGCCGGAGCAAAATTGCCGCTGCGAATCTGCGAACGGAGGGTCAGCGATTTGCGCCTTTGGAGTTGATTGGCTGATTGCCGATTGTGGGAAGTGAATCTGCAATGGGAGAAAGGAGATTTGGAATTGTATTTGAGGTGGAGAATTTTTGGAAAAGTGGGAAGAAGATAGAATGGTGATGGCCTCACTGGTCTCGATCTTTTAGAATTGCTCCGTAAAATTATTGGTCTCGGTCTTTTAGGTCTGGACCGAATGATATTCGGGTTTGGACCAGACCGGACCGAAACCCGAAATTGTAAAATTGGTGGACCGAAGACCGACCCGAAATCCAATCGGTCCGGATTCGGTCTGGACCTATCGGTCCGGTTCGGTCGGTTTTTTCGGTCCAGACCTAAACATGAACAGCCCTGGAGTTACATCCATCAATATATTTTTATTATCTCTTATTTTATTAATTTTTTTATTTAATTATTTATTAATTACAATTATACCAAATTTTAAAGAAATTGATTCTTAAAAATGCACGATTTTAATTTGTAAATAAAAATGCATGATTTTAAAATACCAAATTTTAATTTGCAATTATTCTTCTCAATAGTTTTTTTTTGTTAGTACGGAGTATTATTTTGAAGTACTCCGACATAAAAAAAAGGACCATGCTACACTTATACAAAAAAATATACCTCATTTGTACATCAGAGTTTGCACAAACATTTCGATGGTTTACACCGATACAAGTGTTGGTGCGTTAATAAAAATTCACACGGACACAAATGTTGGTGCGTTTAACAAAAATTAGTCTTACACCAACACAAAGTATTGGTGGAAAACTGCGGAGTACAAATTGGGGTACAAAACTTGGTGTACACATAGCACAATCCTAAAAAAAATGAGGGTTGATGTAGGTTTGACATGTTTGGATAAAGCTTCCATAGTGTCCTGTCCAGTTGTAGCAGCAGCCGTTTTGGAAATTGAATACGACTATTCATCCACTACTCCCTAGTCCCTACACGATGAATTGACTACAAAGAGTATGAAAAAGATATGATGAGTGGGGCCCGCATGGGCAAATCTTGGATCAATGACCAGAGATCGAGTCCAGCAAACGTCAGTGTGAGAGCTATCCAAAAATCTCATAAAGGGTGAGGAGACTCCTTGTGCGCGATGAGCACGAGTCTAGCGTTCTTGGCCAACTGAGTCACCATGATTTACTTCCTCCACCATTCCTGTCGGGCAATGGGATGGGGACGCCTGGGGTGGGCGATTCCACCTTTTGGACCAAGATATGATGAGTGGGATATCAAATTTTCACTTTAGTTTTAACAAGTTTCAAGAATGTTAAAAAATAAAGGAAAAATTTATACAAGTAATCTAAAAACAAATTTAGTTTCAAGGAATACAATTTTACATAAATACTTTTAAATTCATTAATTTACGCTATTACTATGTTAAAGCTAATTGGCTCTATTAATGCTAAGTGGATGACTTAAGAGTGCCAACTTGTAATTTTCTATTTTAAACAACAAAACTAACATGCCTTGATTATTTCTTCATCGTCTTCTTCGCACTTCTTTTTACTCCCTCCGTCCCAAAATATAAGTAACATTACGTTAAACGAAGTAATTTTTTGAATTTTTTCAATCCATTTTATTTAAAGAATGGACTACAAATGAAAAATAAAACTTACATATTTAAAAATTACGTCAAAAGTTCTACAAAACAAGTGGCAACAAGAATATTTTATTCTATCAAATAATCAATGAAAATGCAAAAATAAATAAAAGTTCCTGGAATTTTTAAATAGTGCAGCGTTGCTTATATTTTGGGACGAAGGAAGTATTTTTTTAACTTTTTAAAGGTATATTCTTCAACTAAACTTTTTAAGTCGTATCTGCATTTTTTAAGGCTGGTCTGATCTAATTTGATCTGACTAATTAAACTAAATGGATCTTATCCATTTGGTTTTAGCTTAATTTAAAGCTGATGATTTCATCTGATTAAATTATTCACTCGGCTTTAAAAGAACACACACATGACAACTATGGCGTCAGAGTAATACTACCTTCGTCTTACTGTCTTTGTCCACATTTGACTTTTGGAACTGTTCATTGAAGCACTTTGACTTATCAAATTATCTCAATGTGTAAGCCTAAAAATAGTCATGTGTGATCTTGTTTTATTCGTTTTAACATATAGATTATTAATATATAATTTCTATAATTTTTTAATATACAAATTACAAGATAAAATGGATTAAAGAAGTGCATTGGATGGTGTGCTAAAAGTTAAGTGGATAAAGACAGTGGGACGGAAGGAGTAATATAAATAAGAGACCGTTCTAACGACATGAGTTAATAAACTTTGGCGTATCTATGTAAAATCATAACTTTTTGGAAATATTTATGTGATTTTTTCAAAAAATTAAAATAACTACAATATTTGTTTATGGTGAGATATCCATGACACTGACTTGCTATGGCATCATGTGACATTAAAGCCTTGTTTGGATGAAGAGAGAAAATGAAAGGAAAGAAAATGAAAGAAAGGAAAATGAGAGGAATTAAATTGAAAAGAATGAAAAAAATTAGTGGATTGAATGGATAGAAAGTGAAGAAAAAATAAGAAGAAAAAGAAAATCTGATATAACAAAAAGATACATTTATCCTTACTTTATAATACTAAAGACATGTGCTCTTCAATTTATTTTTGTACTAACTTATTGGAATCAAAGTAGATCATATCAGAACATATTAGATTAGAGTTTAAATATGCTTAAATATAATTATATTCAGATTAGACCGGATCAAATCAAAAGTTATTCTAAACAAATTAGAAACATTCTGATCAAATGAAGAAAAACATGACCTAAAGTGATAGTTTTATAAATAAAGAAGACAAAATAGTAATTTTGTTTGTTTCCTTTCTAATGTATGGTTTTCTTCTCTCATGTGGATAGAAAACTTAAAGGCTGATTTTTATTTCTCTTTCTTTGTTCCCCTTTTTTCTCTTCCAATCAAACAAGAAAAAGGACTTTGAAATACTCACCCTGTCCCCCAGTTTTTATCCATTTTTTATTTTTAAAATTGTTCATGTAAGCACTTTGTCTTAACATATAGATTATTAATATATAATTTCTATAATTTTTTAATATACAAATTACAAGATAAAATAGATTAAAGAAGTATATTGGATGATGTGCAAAAATGAAAATAGACAAAAACTAAGGGACAGGGACGGAAGGAGTATATATTTTCTTAACATCTACTCCCTCCGTCCCACTTTAGATTACAATATTTTCTTTTTGTTGAAATTAAGGAAGAGTCGATTCAAATTTTTTTTTCCCAAATTACTCCCAAGTGGCCCACTCACATGTGAGAACCCCACTCAACTTTATTTCAATTTAAAATCCCCCTTCTACATTCTGATTTCAGGAATCTCTCCCCCTCCAATAATGGAAATGGCAGTGACCCTCCGACGCCTTTTTCCGGCGTTCCTCCTCCTATTTTTCTCGGGAAACGCCCTTTCCGCCAGGAGGTGCGCCGACTGCGGCTCAACTCCGGTCCCGTACCCACTCAGCACCGGCCCTGACTGCGGCGACCAACTCTACAAGATCCGCTGCAACGGCGGCGGCGGGCTGGTTTTCGACACGCTCAACAACACCTACGGCATCACCTCCATCATCCCGAAGTCCCAGCGGCTCACGATCGAGCCCGCACCGTTCTTACGGGACACCTGCGTCACGGAGGACATCTCCACCGGCGGAATCCTCCTCAATTCGTCCCTCCCGTTCAATATCACCAGCAGCAACACGATTCTGTACCTCAATTGTACGGATGCGCTGCTCGGTTCCCCGCTAAATTGCTCCTCCAATAGCGCCTGCCACGTCTACATCAACGGCAGCCTCGCCGCTGGGGACGGTGTCGGGGCGTGCGCGAACGCGCCGCTCTGCTGCAGCTTAAGAGCCGGTGGGTCATCTACGGCTGACAAGATCCGGGTCAGGATGACAGGTTGCCGGGCGTACCGGGCGTTCGTGAACTTGGACGAGTCTTTGCCGGTGGGCCGGTGGCCCAAACCAGCGTTGGAACTGGAGTGGGCGTCGCCGCCGGAGCCTCTGTGCGGCTCCCAATTGGACTGTGATTCCGGTTCGACGTGTCGACTCGACGGGAATTCGGGTCGCCCCGTCAGCAGGTGCTTCTGTGATTCTGGTTCACACTGGGATCCAATTCTTGGTTCATGTGCTCGCAGTAAGTTTCATCTTTTTACCGTTAGAATTCATGATAATTTTTTTTAGAGACTCACAAAAACCCAATTCTTGGTTCATGTGCTGGCAGTCATCTTTTTACTGTTAGAATTCATGGTAATTTTCTTTAGAGACTCAAAAAACTGTTGGAATTAGAAAAGGAAGAACACTGCGAAGCAGTGTTGAACGGTTGGAAATTAGAATTCATGACAATTTTTTTTGGCCAAATAGCTTCCATGCCCCATTGTGGTTTGGAAAATTGGCACCAATACTCATCTGTTTTCAAAACTTATTTCTAAAATCCTCGTTGTTTCAAAATGTTGCACCCACACCCCATCCGATCATTTTAAAATTTGTGTTTGAAATAAAAATAAAAATAAAAAAATTAACATACATTAAATCTATATCAAAATTTTTGAAACATTATAAAAATTGAAAATATATTTTTAAAAAAATCTAGGAAAAGGAAAAAGAGATAGAAGATATTTTTAAAAAGGGAAGAATAATAAACGAAAATAAGAAATGAGCATGAATGCCCCCGTGGTTTAGAAATTATGCGTCAATGTCCCTTCTTCGCCGGAAAATGGCTGGAAAATGATCGGAGGGGTTGTGGGTGCAACGTTTTGAAACCACGAGAATTTTAGAAATAAGTTTTAAAAACATAGGGGTATTGGTGCTAATTTTCCAAACCACACGGGCATGGAAGCTATTTGGCCAATTTTTTTAGAGACTCACAAAACCCAATTCTTGGTTCATGTGCTGGCAGTAAGATTTCATCTTTTTACTGTTAGAATTCATGGTAATTTTCCTTTAGAGACTCACAAAACCCAATTCTGGGTTCATGTGCTCGCAGTAAGATTTCATCTTTTTACTGTTAAAATTCATGGTAATTTTCTTTAGGGACTCAAAAAACTATTGGAATTAGAAAAGGAAGAACACTGCGAAGCAGTGTTGAACGAAGAACTCGATAGAATAAC
Organism: Cuscuta australis; assembly: GCA_003260385.1. Classification (NCBI taxonomy): domain Eukaryota; kingdom Viridiplantae; phylum Streptophyta; class Magnoliopsida; order Solanales; family Convolvulaceae; genus Cuscuta; species Cuscuta australis. The sequence continues at coordinate 461,559 of NQVE01000217.1, read as the reverse complement.
GAATCGCGTACGAAACGCTTTCAGATCAAAGTTATTTCGGGGTATACGAAATATTTCAATCGGATAAGACGTTAATTCAGAACAAGCACTCGAGAATCTGTTACTCAACCCATACCACGAGACTCTATTTTATAGAGTCGAAAATCCTTGTGATCGGACATGAACGTTCGCGTAGATGTACGCGTACGTTCGCGCAAGAAGAAGAAAGGTGCGAGTTTGAACGAAAGGTCTCCTGTGGTTGAAGGCTTAATTTTGACGTTTATCCATTATGTAAGAGTTCTTTACCGTTTTGGACTCTGATCACGAAAATCTTAAGGATTTTCTTAAGAGTCCTTGGACCCCGCTACCCGGGGGCTGCCGCCCCCGAACCCCTGTTATCCCGGGGGCTGCCGCCCCCGAACCCCCGTTATCCCGGGGGTTGCCGCCCCCGGACCCCGCAGTGAATTTATAATATCGTTGAACGAGCGCGCACTCCGCGCCTCCTAACTCGTTTGACAACGTCTATTTAAATTCTTGTCCGATCAAAGTAAATCCAATTACACAAAATAAATTGATGACACTAAAATCATCAACAAAAACCAGATGAAATGATAAAACCAAATTAACATTTAAACTTTTTTTCTTTAGAAACATTAATTTTGTGATAAAACCAAATTAACTTTTTCATATCCTATCTATTACATCATATCTTTTTTTTTAATAATTTACCCATCACATCCTACTTTTACCCATGGTATTTTTGGAAAGTCGGCGCCAAAATATTCCTCCCTTAATTTCCCAAAAAGTTAATATGTAGCAATTTTTTTGAGACGGAGAGAGTATTATTTTTCTTGCTTCAAAAAAAAAATTATTTTTCAAAAAATTATGTCCAAAGCGTAAAAAAGCGCACTAAAATATCTATTTATTACTCCCTCCGTCCCACTGTCTTTGTCCACTTACCTTTTGGCACACTATTCAATGCACTTCTTTAATCCATTTTATCTTGTAATTTGTATATTAAAAAATTATAAAAATTATATATTAATAATCTATATGTTAAAACGAATCAAACAAGATCATACATGACTATTTTTAGGCTTACACATTGAGAGAATTTGATGAGTCAAAGTGCTTAGATGAACAGTTCCAAAAATCAAAACTAGACAAAGACAATGGGACGGAGGTAGTATGAAGTAATTTGTTTGAAAATGATAAAAGGTATATGTTTGAAAATAGTTTTTCGATTAGCGGCGTTTCGAATAAAATTTTAATGGTATTGATTAACTTTGAAAATGCTATAAAATTTTATGTTTTAAAATTCTAAATCTAACTTCTACCAATGTTCCCAAACAAACCCAAACTAATAATAGTAGAAAATATTGTGTACTTTCACTTGTTTCTCCTAAATACAAAGACTATCCCTTTATTAGGAAATTAAAATCTAATTTCTTATTTAATTTGTGTAGATGTTTGCAAGTATGGATGTGGGAATGACAAAACTGGCCTCATAGCAGGTATGTAGTACGTTTTAATTTTAGGCGTTACTTTATAATAAAAAAATGTTCAATATTGGATACCTATAGTCATGTTACACCTATATTTCCGTCTCTGAATATTTGTCTAGTTTTAATTTTTTTCAATTTACCATTTTTACCCTTTGATCTATAATTAAATAAAATATATATTTTATAGTAATGAGATAAAATAATATTTTGAAAATGCTTCATATAATAGATCGAATAAAATTATTTTTGTATCAATATCTAATATCATTTTTATTTAATTTGAAAGCAAAATTTACTAATTTTGATTGAAAAAAAGTCAAAAGTAGATAAATACTCAAGGAAAAGTACTCCCTAATTGTCAATTGTGTAGCATGTTACTGGTGCAAATGACTCATCCTCACCCCTAGGTCAATATTTATTGGTACATGATTTTTGAAAAAATATGACGGGAACAAACATTTAACTACTCTGCATTTCTCTATTATAAGCTTTGTTTGACGATAATATTTTGAATATTTTTAAGTGCTTCCATAACCTTCATTACCTAACTCCATTAAATATTGATGAACATTCTTATCATCACGTGCATGTTAGAGTATAAAAATAATTTTTGGACTACAACCACAAGTTTAAACTTTTTGTTAAATTGATTCTCTTACAATTAATTAAGTTGGAGCTTTTATTTTAAAAAGAGTATTGCAGTATGTGATTTGGGGTATATCTTTCTTTTAATGATATACACTCTAATCTAAATTTCTAAACATACAACTTTTAGTTTTTGAAGGATATGCTAACTTGAATTAATTAAAAAATTGACAATTACGAATTAATTTTAAAAAAATATGAAATCTTGAAATAACTTGATCTGAACAATATGCTAACTTTGAAGTAATTAAAAAAATTGCAGGGTTATCTTCAGGATTGGGCGTGGCATTTCTTGCAGCAACTCTAGCATTTTTCGTGTACAAACGTTACCAGCGCATCAAGGAGGTCCGTGATCGTCTAACTCGAGACCGAGAAGCCATTCTCAATGCCGGCGGTGGCGTAAACAATGCAAAGCTCTTCAACGGGAAGGAAATCAAGAGGGCAACCAACAACTTCTCGAGAGACAGACTCCTCGGTGCTGGCGGATTCGGTGAAGTGTATCGAGGGATCCTCGACGATGGGACGACAATCGCCGTGAAATGCGCAAAACTCGGCAACACCAAGGGCATCGACCAAGTCCTAAACGAGGTGAGGATCCTGTGTCACGTGAACCACAAGAACCTCGTCCGCCTCCTAGGCTGTTGTGTCGAGCTAGAACAACCTTTGCTGGTGTACGAGTACATCTCGAACGGGACATTGCTCGATCACCTCCAAGGCAAAAACAATCACGAGCATCTCACGTGGGCCCATCGCTTGAAGATTGCGCACGCAACTGCCGAGGCACTGGCGTACCTCCATTTCTCGGCGGTTCCCCCAATCTACCATCGCGACGTCAAGTCGAGCAACATCTTGTTGGACCAGAAGCTCAATGCCAAGGTATTCCGGGTTTGTTGTGTCAAATAGATTCTCAAGCTTGTCACCTATTTGATTCTCAAGCACGTCCTATTCCAAAGTGAGAAAATGATAGATTGTGGCACACGAGGTCTTTCATGTCATTTTTTCACTATGCAGCTAGTGACTTGCTGCTTTATAGTCACATTTTATTTTACTCTTTACATGATCAAATTATGTCTCTTATTTTCGTCGGTAACGTTCAATTTAATAATTTGTTTTAGGTGTCGGATTTTGGACTTTCACGCTTGGCTCTTACAGACATGAGCCACATATCCACTTGCGCTCAGGGGACCTTAGGCTACCTGGATCCGGAATACTATAAAAACTACCAGTTGACTGACAAGAGCGACGTCTACAGCTTCGGAGTCGTTTTGCTAGAGTTGCTGACAACCCAAAAAGCAATAGATTTTAATAGAGACCAAGACGATGTTAACTTGGCGATTTTTGTGCAACGTTTGGTGGGAGAGGAGAAGATAATGGACGCCGTGGATCCGGTGTTGAAGGAAGGGGCGATCAATTTGGAGTTGGAGACGATGAAGGCGCTCGGGTTTCTGGCTATGGGGTGTTTGGAGGAGAGGAGGCAAAACAGGCCCTCCATGAAAGAAGTTGTTGAAGAGATTGAGTATTTAATCAGTGTGGCTACTGCTAGTGATGATGATGATGAGAAATAGTGAGCTGCGGTTAGGGAGCTTTAGCAGTTTATAATAGGGGAAAATGAGGATTTTCATGTTTTTATTCTTGAAATAGGAATTAAAATGTATTTATATTACCATACATTGTCATGTACATCACCAAAAAGTATAGTAATGTGCATATGTACAATGTCAAATTACAACCATAGTGCGAAATTCTATTTCGGAAATAAAAATATAAAATTTTTATTTTGATATTTTTCTATATTTTAGTCTTATTTATAATGTGTTTAATTTTTATGTGTATTAAAACAAGGGAGGTATTGTTGTGTGGGTCCCATTTACAACTCACAAGAAGGTCTTTCGGTTTGTGCTAAGGGGGTGTTTGTTTTTTCTGCAGGAAAAGGTATGCGGTCTGCGGACCACTACTGTAGACATCTGCAGGAGAAGTGGTGGACCGAAGGTCTGCGGTCTGCAAGAAGAAGACTGTTTGTTTTTTTAATGTCTGTAGACTGCTATATAAATTAATGGTGGTAGTGTATGGTGGTGGTGTATGGACGATTGTGGTGGTGGTGGAGGGTGGTGGTGGACGTTGACGGCGGTGGTGGTGGACGGTGGCGGTGGTGGCGGTGGTGGTGGATGACAATGGTGATGGACGGTGATGGTGATGGTGGACGGTGGTAGTGGTGGACGGTGGCGGTGAACGGTTGTGGTGGTGAAGAGAAGTAGAAAAAAAGGAGAAGATGTTAGAAGACATTGGTTAATGTCTTCTCCAAGAAGACCTTTTTGAGTGAAATGTCTTCCAAAAAAATAAACAATCTGCAGAGCCCATCATCTGCGCGCGTCTGCGCGGCGCAGACAAAAGACGCCAGAAGGTCTTCTGGCGGAAAAACAAACACCCCCTAAGTGAATAAGAAAATTCTAAAGAGGCACCACGTGTGCCTCCAAGCATGCCACCCAATATATTTAAATTTTATTTTTTTTTCAATTTTCCTTTTTTCCTAGACTTTTTGTCTCCCGCTGCTAAAATTCCCAAATCTCCCTTCTCCCGCTTCAACCTCCAACTCCAATTCAACGTCCTTCTTCTCCGTCGAGAGCATAGCAGCGCCGACAGTGCCACTCGTCCAGCTCCAGCGGAGGTCTGCGGCAGTCGAGTCTCGAAGCCGGCATCTGCGAGGAAGTCTACGATAGTCCAACCTTCCATCTCCAGCGCTGGCGGCCCCACCCCTCCAGCTTCAGCGCCGGTAGACTTGCGTAAGCCCGAACAGGCATTGACGCTAAGTTCCCTTTCCTTGGTCTCTTTCTTGATCTCTCTCTGCTGATAATTTCAGTTTTCTTGGTGTTTTAAATTGTGTGTTAATGTAATTGTGGATTTGATAATGATATGTTTGTGTAATTTCAAATCTCCATATGTTTGTGGATTTGAACTTCATATAACATTATTGTCTGTGAAAGAGGTTTGTTTATTATTTTTGCTTACTTTATGTGAATTGTTTTGCATAGAAGATTAACTTCTGTTAATTCAACTTCATATATGATTATTGTCTGTGTAGATATTTAACTTCTGTTAATTGAACTTTATTTCAGACGATGTCTTTGTTAATCCCTGTTAGTGCTCATTTTGGAGCTCAATACTCAGTTTGGTTGTATTAATTTCCATATCATGACATTTAATAACTGGTTTTGTTATATGTTAAGCATCTGGAGGCTATTATGGACAATATGATGGAAGTTTTCAATGGGATAGAGTGCAAGAACTTCACTGTTGTTGGACCAGTGTTTGTGGTAAGACCATTTTTCTTGAATTTTGATTGTGCTAAAGATAAGGATATGTTCAAAAGTCTTATGTTTATTTTGTATAGAACAACTTACATGAAAGAGTTTAGTCTAAGGATAATGTTACGGGTTCTATCGAGTCCGAAGCGGAGGGAACCGCGAGTATTGAAGACGAGTCTACATGGAACGAGGCACCGGACGCAAGTGGAAGTGACGACGAAGTGGGTCCAGAGGCAAGGGTTCGTAAGAGCACGAGACAACGGAAGGCACCTACGTGGCAGGAGGATTATGAGTGCTAATCTCTATTTTTATTATCATTATTAGATATTCATTATTATTATTATTTAATGTATTTAGATTTTCTTAGGTGAGCAAATATATACTCCTTCGAGGGTTTCTTTTACGGTTTTTTAACTCGTCGCTTTTCTTGAACCGTCAGGATAGATAACGTAGAAATTAGGGTTGTTCCTTAATTAATGATTATCAAAAAAAGTTAAGCCAAAACCCTAATCTTCTCTCCTTGGGCGCACGGCTGCCGTGCGAGTTCTCTTCTCTTTCTCGTCTCAACCTTCTGGAGTTTGGAAGCACTCGAAGCTTCCGTTAAACGTGATACTTCTCGTATCAGATAAGTTCTTAAGCAAGTTTTCTGGTGTTGAAAAGGTAGTATGCTTCTTCTGACTTCCATACACTTAAACTCATGTGAATCTCTCTTCACATACATAAATTGTCTGTGTGTTTTGTAAAATAGACAGTAAGCTCTTTTTTTCTCCCTTGATGCGTAGATTTTTTTGCCCGTGAATGGAGATGGGAGACATTGGGTTCTAGCTGAATTAGACCTCTTACGAAATGAAGTTCGAGACATGGCTGATTTCTGATGTCAAGTTGCAGCTAGGTTATGGCGTGGAAGGAAAACACCCAATATTTAGCATTTTTACTTTACAATTTTAGGGGTCTTTAAATTTTGTGAAACTCTTTGTAATGGTTTATGTTCTTTGTAATGTATTTTTTGGAGAAATACTTTAGATTTTTTTGAAAGCTTTGTAATGGGGCTTTTATAATCATGAATTTGTACTTGTTAATGCACAATGTGTTAATGTATGTGATGACTCATTTACATTAGTTTATGACTGATTTACAGATTTACTTTCAGAGCCGTTAAAGAGAATAACTGTCTATTTTACCAATTTCACAGAGATTTAATGTATGTGACGACAGAGTTACATAACTTTATGTACATACACCATCTTCAGAATCTTATCACATATGTGGGGGTCTTGTAAAGGTAAAAAGAAACTTAAAACGCATACATTAGATTTCAGCGAGCTCACATAGAATAACCGTCTATTTCACACTTCACAGAGACTTAATGTATGTGAAGACATAGTTACATCAGATTTACATCAGTTTATGTGCATGGAACTCAGAGAAAGTTATCATATTTGTTACATACTTAACACAAAAAGCAAAAAATTATGTGATTTACAGTTCCCATGCTCAATCCAAAAATGAGAGCAAAGTTCTAGATCTGATGCCAAAAAAGGACGATTAAAAGTCAATGTAGTGAAAGCCCAAGCTCCAGACCTCCCAAGGTGAGGTCGTAAACACCATCTTCGTCTTGCCCTTCGTTGTTAAATAAATATTGAAAACAAGGATCGTTAAGAAACAAATCTGGTTCAAAAGCTGCAAAAAAACAGCACCTTTAATATAATACAATGCCTGACTATGAAGAAAACAAAAATACACCATATGCAGAGTGCATACAGATTATTAACATCTGTAACAAGGACAAACCCTAGGTTCACAGAACTTTAGTCTCTGTAACACCAAAACAAAACAGTATTTTTCACTACTTCAAATGAATATAGAATGAGGTCTAAATATCAACACTTACAACTGGCCTGCAAGTTATATAAAACCAGGTCTTCTTCTTCACCACCAAAATCATGTGGTTGATCATTCTCAACATAATAATCACCAAATACCCTATGTACTCCACAAAAATTCAAAAAATTATTGCTATAGAAATTGACTAAAAATGGAATGAAGAGAAGATATTGACAGATGTTGGCGCATCAGAGATATGAAGAGGAAGATAAAAAAAAGATGTTACCTGCCTTGTAGGAAAGAGAGCGCAGAAAAGGGAGAGGAAAGTCGTGCGGCTGGCTGGCGCGGAAGAGCAGAGCCGCCAGAGAAGCGAAGAGGAAAGAAAAAAAGAAAAAAAGGAAAAAAGGTAAAAAAAAACAGCTTAAATAGGGAAGCAGCAAAGGAGGCAGTGGCGGGTGCACTGTAGCACAATCCAAGTGAATATGGGCCTATTTCGGGGGCATGAATTAGATTGTAGTCATTATCTAGAGTTTCTTCTTCCAACTTATTGTTTTTCTTATAATTTATTTTATTAAAATTTGATCAGATTAGAAATAATTTTAAATATAAATATATTTAAATTGCATCAAATCATAACTTAGTCAAATCAGATTAGAAGTAATCACGGAAGTTGAAGAGAACAAGGCTTAGTCAGTAGTGTTGCCATTTGAATTAATTTTATGATAATGCCAATTAACACTAAGTTAAATTTTTAAATCACGAAAGTTAAAGATTACAATAATATTATATCAAACCCATATTTAATTTGTATAGATATTACGAGTATCAAACATTGTTCAACTACGCATTACTTTTCCATAAAAGTGGTATAATAATCACATTGTCCAAATATCAAGGCGGGTACTTATTTGTTTCAATAGATTAAAATAATGTATACGAACAAATATTATATTTTAAAAAATGATACTACTACAAATGTGTGTTTTTTATGCTTATGAAGATAAAAAGAATATTATGCTAAAAAATAAAAAAACTGATTTTTTTAAAAAAAATCTACTTAAATGTTTTCCTATATTTTTATGGATCAAAAATACCCGCACAAGTAGCCCAAGTAACAAGCACTTAGTGAATTTTGGAGAATGATCAAGGATCGAAACCTGGCAGCGACCGTTGTGGAGGAGACCACCTCTGAAAAATGGAGAGAGTCTCTGGTGCGCACTAAGATATGGTCTAGCTAAGTATTGTTGTTTGGGTCACCGTGATTTACCTTCTCTCACATTCCCGTCGGGTCGGGGGTGAGGGGCCCGGAGTGAACGATTTCACCTTTTGGAGAGAAATAGGAGGAGAAGGTTCTAGTTCAAAGCAGAGGGGCCGGCCCAATTGTAGCGGACCAGGCAAATATCTATGGAGTTGCGGGTACCAGATAACGTCTTCAAACCCTTAAGTAGCCGCTCCGGCTCGGTTAAACCCTACTCACCAAACCCTTCCCGTCTTCTCTGCTCTCATCTCAGAACCCTAAACAGAAATGGCGATCTGCAATATCATCAGAAGAGCAGCCGGTCATGCCGCCGGAGCTGCTCGATCCATAGCGAGAGCTCAAAGGTATCACCACCGCCAGTACTCCTCCATGTTCTCCGCCGCTGCTGCCGCCGCCAACCGTGGTGGCGTCTCTGGAAGTTTCGTCCGGAGCGCCGTTCCCTCCGCGTTTCACCACTACTCCACGAAGTCCGACGAGGCTCTGCTCAAAGTGATTGAATCGGAGATCAATGCTCACATTGAATCTGAAGGCACTAACGAGGTTTATCATTCCCCACTTTTCCTCTCCAGTTTCGCTATAATTTTCGCTATTTTAGTTTCTCTGGATAATTAATTCTTATATACATGTTCTAGCTGTATTTCGATTAATTCCTTCACTTTTTGGGTGCATTTATATTTATTTGTATTAGCTATGGAGTAGTTTGATTTCCTGTTTGCCTACTCACTTTTTTTGTGTGTATTTTGTTGACCCCCAATTAGTGGTTATTTTGCAAGATTATTTGAATTATGATATACGGATCTGGGTATTGATAGCTTCCTTTACAATGTAGTTTGATGTATAATCATTTGTTTTTAGCTTCCAATGTGGATATTTGTGTCTGATTTTTGTTTGTAATCATACAGGCTGAGGATGTTCCCACCGGGTTTCCCTTCAAAATTGAAGATAATCCAGGATACCAGACGGTAACTCTGAGAAGAGAGTATCAAGATGAAGACATCACTGTTGAAGTCCACATGCCTGACCTAGTTTCCCGTGATGAAGGAAATGACCGAATGAGATACAATGATGATGATGATGATGAGCAGGACAATAACTCTCAAATTCCTCTTGTAGTTTGTGTTTCCAAAAAGAATGGTCCTGCTTTGGAGTTTGGCTGCACTGCTTTGCCCGATGAGATTTCCATAGACAGCCTCTCTTTTAGAGATCCTAAGAGCGATGAGGATAAAATTGCATACGAAGGGCCTGATTTTTCGTGAGTTCTAACCTCTTCTTGGTCTCATAACCTAACATCCATTGCTTTTCACCACTTTATCCATTACATTCTAAAAGTGTTCATAATTCTTGCTTTTCCCAACAAACCCATAGAGATAGATAAAAGATGTTATTATGTCTTTAGCTTGAACATGTAAAGAACATCAATTCCTCATTTTCCACCTCTATCCTTCAAACCCATGAAATTTCCCAGTAATGAATGGAGACTTCGTTTGTTATGTGTATGTGGCAGGGATTTGGATGAGAATCTGCAGAAGGCATTTCACAAGTATCTGGAGATCAGAGGGATAAAGCCCAGCACAACAAACTTCTTGCACGAGTACATGATTGACAAGGACGGGAGAGAGTACTTGATGTGGCTCCAGAACATCAAGAAGTTCATCCAGGCCTGAAAAAACTCTTTTGGCTCATAACAACTTCATCTTCTAGAAGTTACATGGGGATGTGATTGCTTACTTCTTTGGAAACTTCCAAGTGATGGATGTAGTTTTCATTTTTTTTCATGAGGTCAAAAACTGCGTGCTTTTCCATTGTCATCATGCGTTGGGAACTATTTTTCTGGTGCTTTAGAATGCATATTGTTTAATATTCTCTCAGCCCACAAATGAAGTTTCCATTTATTGGATTTATTTTTTATATGAAAAATGGTACGGAGTATGAAATTAAAAAATAAAAAGTACTCTCTCCGTCCCAAATTATAATGCATGTTTACTATTTACGGGGTCAAACTTCATTCATTTTCTTTCTCTATTTTCGTTAGCAATTTGATAAAATAAAATATTATTGTCACTACTAGTTTTGTAGATCTTTTGATGTAGTTTTTTAATATGTAATTTTTATTTTTTAATTCTATACCTTTTGTCATATAAAATGGTTTGAAAATAATTCCAGTCAAACATCGTAAACCGAAACAGGCGTTATAAAATGGGACGGAGGTAGTATATATTTAAAAACTACATGAAAAGATTTACCAATCTAGAAGTGGCATGACTATATTATTTTATCAAATAAGAAATAAAAATAAGACAAAAGAGAGGATGATTCTCTTGTGTTCCTTCGGCAGACCAGTTAGCTGATCTCATATCACAAAGGAACTACCTTCTCCTGGCTACTGCCTACGGGTCTCCAAGGTTGTGAATAGTAAATAAGGAGAGAATTTTTTAATAAATTAAATTGAAAATAACTTCAGTGAAAGTAGTGAAAGATTGTTAACGACAAGAGTCTTTTTGGGACGTAAGAAGCCAGGAGAAGTACTTTTATTTTGGCTTGTATAAAGATTTACTATGGATTTTAGAATAATGGCAAAATTTGCTAACATTGTAAGACTCCTATTTCATTATTTACGGGTCATGTTGAAATGACACAATTTATAAAATGTAAGATAGTTGGTATCTATCTTAAAAAAATACAATACGGTATAAAAAAGTAAAAATAGATATTCCATGTATGTAAAATCTTATTTTTTTTGCCAAATAGATTGGATTATTATTAGTAATCTCTTTAAATGATTAGATTGTTTTTTGCAATTTTTTTAACAAACACTAAAAGGATGGGTTTTTTTTCTTTTGCGAGAAAGAAATATGAAAACTTTTCCTCCAGTACCAGTAGTGCTAAAATTACAATTCATAAACTTTGTTTACTTCAAGTATCAACTGACAAAGAAATTTGAACCATTATGCATCATTTTATTATTTATAGTTCCTCCCTTAATGGTTCTTAAGTCAATTTCTTATAGGCATCAAACTAATCCAGTGTCATAATATAATACTGGTTCTAGTATCAAAAGAAGAACCCCACCACCTTGTTAATTATAGCTTCTACTTTACTAAAACATAATTTTAAATGTTTGCTAATCTGCTTTAGCTTATAAACTACATAGTATAACTTTAGAAGTTAAAATTGAGATCTAGAAATACTTTTTAGCAAAGCTACAAATACATGTTTTTGCTTCTAAATTATGACTTTTACTTTTACATAACTCACCACACTTCCAAACACCCTCTAAAACCATCTCAGAATAGCTTTTCAACTTTTGCTTTTTTGTCTCTAAAAAGACAATAATCATACCGTTGCAAACATTCCAAAATGATTCTATTCAGAACAAAAAATAAAAATAATTCTTAAACACACTCACAAACACCTTCTACATATGTGCACATAATATTTACCACCCGATAGTTGAACGGCCCAAATGACTTGATAAAAAGAGTAGCCACTCCAGATTTATTGCCAAAGATAAGAGTGGTTTATAGAACTAAAGATATGCCACATTATTTTGTATGTATACACTCTGATTTATTGATGATGAAACTTTAAATTACACTCTGCAGAGCCTAATCAAATAAAGAAGACAGTAGATTACAATGCACAAAAAGTGGCTTCTCCATGGATGAACCTCTGGGAAAAAGCATCTCTTCATTAAAAAGAAGAAGAAGAAGAAGAAGAAGAAAGAAAGAAAGAAGAAATCCAACCTCTCTCTCCACTTGGTTTGGCAAATCTGAAACTCAGCTCAGCAGTTCCCTGTGGGTGTACACAACTTCTTTATCGCCATTCACCACGTGCCCGCTTCCCCTTGCAATCCTGCCCCAAACATACACACAAAACATTCCAAATGTTCTGATAAATTGTCTCGAAAAAAATGTTTTTGTAACCCAATTTGTACTCTACTCTACACACAGACAATATTTCTTTTGGTTTTTTTTCTTGTTTTCACAGACAAGTGTCTAAGTACAAAAATCATTGTGTATGTGGTAATGTGGAGAGTATAATAGGTGGTGACTAAGTCAAATTTAGATACACAATGAAAAAACACTTTTTGTCCCGAAATTGAGTGCTCATTTTAACTTATGTGGCCAAAATTGCATGAGATCTGATTGTGGTTTGAATTAAAAAATAGTGTTAAGAGTGTTATTGGAGTAACCGATTAGAAATCATTTGTTATCCACTTTCTAAAAAATATTCATTTGTATGAAATGAGATTAAAATGTCAAATAAGTCCTTCATATGAGTTTGTCGACCATTCATGCCAACAATGTTGTTGTACTTTAACTAGGATTTTTTTTAACAATTCATCATAATTTTCGTACTGAACATGGAAAGTGGACAATTAGGACAACTTAATCTGGACGGGGTGAGTATTTAAAAGAGTACCATCGTGTTGTTAGCAATCCTTCAACTCCTACAGGACCACGTGCGTGAATCCTACTTGTACTAATCCCAACCTGTTTTACCACAGATAATTAAACTCACACTTCAGATGTAATAAATGGATAACTGATTATTTATAATTTTTAGAAAAATGGATTGCTAAAATGTATATGAGCAATAAATTATCTACCTCTGCGCCAAGTCCAAAGCGGAAGCCATCACTAAATCTTGTGCTGGCATTGTGCAGTACAGCAGCACTGGAAAAATAATTTTATAAAGAAAAAACATTGTATACATAAGTTTGCTATCCAGGAAACAAGTGCATGCATACATTAATACATCATACATATACATATGCATATATTTAACTATCTACTCCGTATATGAATGTGTATAAGCACGTGCGTGTGTGTGAACACATAAATTTCATGCCATGGCGGTAGAGAACCTGTCAACTTGATGTAGAAATATTTCAGCAACTTCATTGTCTTCGGTGATAATGCAGTCAGTATGACCACTGCAGTACAAGTAAAAAAAACCCAAGCTTTAATATTCACCTTTCATATCAAAACTAATCTGTTCATCCCAAATTGTAAGTACCAATTACTTTTCGCACAGATATGAAGGAAGCAAATGGTATGAGATCAGCTTTACCATTTGGCCCTCAAAAGGTGGACAGTTTTATGAAAAATTGTGTAGATAAGCATGAGAAACCATAAAATGTAAATTGGAAAATTTAGAAACTTAGTGGAGATCAAGAAAGAAGAGTGGATATATGGGACTTATGAAATTGGACTTATTTTTGGGCTCAAAACTAGCTCTTGGGAAAACGATGCATTTTGAGAGGCGGTAATTTTTTTTAGCCCGAAAGTGTCAAGTTGTGAGCTAAAAAAAGGTATCATAGGGTTCTCACTAGCGTTCTTAAAGCATAAATATGAAAATCTATAAAGTGGGGAGCATGCCTTCCATGCTGATGTATATGATCAATCGCATCATATACATCATTAACAATTTCCACCGTGCAAGCCAGAGAACTATATTCATGATGCAATGAATCAGCTTCTGGTATATTTAGCAGCGAGCTTGCCTCTGGTCCTCCGAATATAGTAACCCCTGAGCAAGCAAGCAAATTGTACATAATTCACATCTCATATACACAACAAGACAAAAGGACTTAATGAACAATACTCGGAGTGCATACCCATAGTTACTTTGTTATGATCCAATTGGCTAAGGTGTGGGGACTTGGATATCCCTTGTTGAAAGTAATGGATTCTACTTCTTAGTGTGGGTTAAATAAGTAATAACCCTTAGGTTCTCTAACCTTGATAGACACTTCTTACGTGTGGTTCTTGACAAGTATCCCACATCGATTGTTTGATTTGCAGTTTACCCGTTAGTTGCACACTTAAACCCAACTTAATTATTGACAGTATTACAGAAATGACTCCATTTGGGACAAAGTGTTTCTAGAAAATTGCAAATAGGTAAAGAAATTGCACCTTTTATCTGAAGTTCCATGATTATGTCATTAAGACCACCTTTCTTCACCAAGTCACTGTGTACAAGAAGTGTTTCCTATGGAGGAAAGCAAAATGTATTGATGATTCCATAAAGCACTTGCATATAGTCCAACAATGGTGGAAACAACTTTTAAAAAACAACAAATGAATTACCATTGCATTGCATGCTGCAGGATAATCCGTTTTTGCATCTAACACAATACGCTTTGCTACATCTAAGTCAGCAGACTTATCAACATAAACATGGCAAATTCCATCTGCAAGATAAATGACAAGATTTTATGCACAACAGGAACCCTGATCCAGCACTACAAAAAACTGCCAGAATCGCGACGGAAAATTTCCGTCGCCACCCCATAGATTCCGTAGGTAATTACCAGCATGACCAAGAACAGGGATTTTTGTTGAAGCTTTGATTTGAGAAACAAGCTTATTGCTTCCTCTTGGGATAACAAGATCAATCACATGATCAAGCTGCATAAAGAACCAAACAGTTGAGAGTTTATGCCTCATTGTGGTCACATGAAGGCTAGAAATGATTTAAAGAATAAAAAATAGGAATGACACTGTCAATTCCAACTCAATTGTCCAGATCAATCTACCTTGAGCAATTCAGGGATCTCTTCTCTAGATGTAACAAGTCCAATAAGATTTTCACCAACATTTTCTGGGATGGATGAGGTAATAATCTGACAATAAACAGAAAAAGGTATTGGTTAGTTAAAGTCCTTAAAAACATTAAGGATAAATGTGGAAGTGTATGCATTTTTTTGCAAAAACCTTGTGCAAGATTGCATTTGATCTTTTGGCCTCTTTTCCACCTTTCAGTAACAGTCCATTTCCACTCCGTATTGCAAGTGAAGCAATCTATTTAGAAAGAGAAAAAAACAATGTTACTCAAAGTTAGTAGTTCAACTTGAAAAGAACTATAGTTAAAACGTTAGTAGACAAGCAATTTTACTCCATATAAACACTCATTGAAGCAAACCAAAAAATCACTTGCACAATTAAACAGAACTATAGTTACATCAAAGAAGACTCAGTAAAAGGGAAACAAAAATAGAAACCATCACACAAAAATATTCCTTATATTTTAAAATACCTGAACAAGTGCATCAGGACGTGACTCGAAGATAATCAAAAGAACACCCAAAGGAGATGATGTCTTCTCCAAGATGAATCCATTAGCAATCTGGATTCAAAGAAACTGTCATAATGGTCGTCTGCTCATATCTCAATCATAAACTATTATTGAAGAGACAAACAGTAAAGATTTTTTGTTTTTCTTTTTAAAGCATGCATACAAAAAATAAATATTTACTTGCCTCTATTTTCTTTAAAATGCGACCTATTGGTTCATCCATCTCCGCAAGCACACGAACTGACTTTGCAAGACTCGAGATCTGTAAAGACATGGAGTAAAGTACGACAAAAAAGCCTCCAGAGAACAGACACCAACATAATTAAGAAATGAGCGTACTTTTTCTGGTGTTAGGGCCAGTCGAGACACCAAAGAATTATCATAGCCAGCTTGCTGGGCATCAGATACATCAGCTTCATTCTCGCTAAGGATCGTTTTTTCATTTGCTTCCAGTGCATCAGCAATATCCAACAAAATCTTTCTCCTTTCTTCTGGAGCAAGTGCCTGCAGAAGAAATGTTTAGCTATCTAGAGCTATAATACGTGTTGGCATGAAATTTTGTATATATTTTTCTTCATTCTCAGAAACATTCTACTTATCAAGATAAAACATAAGCCCTCCAAAGCCTAGTCCAAACCCCTTCATTGAACTACACCCTGAAGGACCAGACAAAGAACATACCTGAAGCCGCCTGGAACATTCCCTAGCTGCAACTGCCATTTCGCAAGCACCGACATCTACAGCTGGATCCAATTTGTTAGCTTCACGATGAAAGAGGGTACCGATACGTTCTCCTTGTAGTACTTTGATAATGTTGTCAACAGCAAAGCCACTATATCCATAAATGAGAGAGCAGTGAGGAAATCATGATACAAAAGTATAGCAATTATTCAGTGTTGTTAAAACAGTAGGACAGGGTCCAGCGCCTAGATAATAAGGATTCTTAGAGCAGTGCCATTGTCGCTTAAAAATCCAACCACCCCACCTCCTCATTCTCCCTACACACAGATATTAAGAACTGAAGCAAGCAGGGCTCATGCGTAACAAGAAGAAAAACAAAGCAAACCTCGTGATGACCACAGGGATTCCAGCATAAGCGGCGTAAACTGCAGCTTTTACTTTGGCAGTCATGCCCCCTCTTCCAACTCTAGACTTGTCACCGAAAGTAATCTCTCTTTCGTGTTTCTCTTTGATGTATGTATGAATCAATTTTGAGTGGGGATCACTAGGAGGGCCACTATAAAGGCCTTCCACATCACTTAATAGTACAAGAAGATCAGCTTTCAGCTCCAGAGCTAGTAGAGCTGCTAGACTGTCATTATCCCAAAATATACCAGAAGAGTCCTGCCACAAAAGGGATACATTAAAAATTATATGAAAAGTGATTAAATGTAACTGAATTAGTTTTAATGCTTAAGAAAAATGGTGAATTTATTAAGAACCTGCATACTTAAGTTACATGCATACCTCATATGGAGCTTTGCGTGTACTAACTGCGTCGTTTTCATTAAATATAGGTATAACTTTCAGAGACAACAGTGAATTTACTCCCTCATTAAGCTGCATCCTGAAGTTTGGGTCTCTGAAGTCATTATCCGTAACGAGAAATTGAGAAGATGTAACATCCAACTGCAAGGAGAAATTGTAAAAATAAAGTTAACAATAGTAGTGATAATTATAATAATCATAATATTACTTTTTTGTTATAAAAAAGAAATAATAATAATAATAATAATAATTAGTCCAAATAATAATAATAATAATAATATTATTATTATTATTATTAAAACAACCATTTTTCAAGGAAAGACCAGCATTACTCAGCAGTGGCGGAGCCACTTCTTTATCAATGGGGGCAGTTGTTCCTAATCAAATTTTTTAATTAATTTAATTAAAACCCTAAATTACCCTAAATATTAAAATGGCCCCAAAAAATACTTTCCCCTAATAAAAAGAAATTTTTAAGTTGAAAGAATGAAATATTTAACGTCAAAATAATAGAATTTAAATGTGAAATGTTTAGAATTACTACTGTAGAACATAATTTGAAAGTAATAATTACAAGAGAAGTCAAATTATACAGAGTAGGAAGTATTTTAAAAATATTTTCATTAATTATTTGATTGCTTGTTTGACATGAAATAAATACGAAGTATTTTTTTATTTCACATTGCTTTCAAAAAAATCCGCGGGTGCTACCCCCCGGTCACTCTAGTTTCTGGATCCACCACTGAATTGTAAAGTAAAAATAAAAAAATATGCATAGCCTGTGATTTCTCACCTGACTGAATAAAGAGTCATACAAAGCCATTAGGCCATTTTGTCCAACGGCTGCACATGCCTTACCATCAAGTTCATCTTGTGGCTTTTGAAGATCCGCAAAACTGTATTGCAAATCATCAGGATTATAAAATATTGAGTATTGAGTACTTTTGAACAAAATAAACATGCATTAGAGCCTCCCGACTTTTCCTATCCAAATGTGCAGGTGTAAGACTTAACAGGGGAAAACATTCCTGGTACAAATGCTTATGATAGTAAAAAAAGCATTTGCTAATTTAGAATCAGATATAGGCATAAGTTTACATTTAGGTTATTCATGTTACAAATAAAAAATGAACTATTAGGAATACATGTGTGGCAAACAATAGGGGTGGACAGAAAATTAAAAAGAAAATAAAATAGTAGGAGGGTAGGAGCATATTATTAAATCAAATCAAACTTAACACTTTTAACATACTGTATATAATTTTGGAATATTATGCCAATTATTTGTAAGATTACGTATAAAATATACGGAGTATATTCTACATTTGTATCTTGCTAGCTATCATACATAGGTGATTTACTCTAATACTATCATTAATTCTACATAGTACTAAAGTTGAACCACGTCCACTAGATTCAATGTTTTTGAATCTTAGATGCTTTTTGAAATATACTCCGTACTTGGCATCCTAATAAATCAGTTGATTCAATAAGTCAATGATTGCTTGAACAACTCCACCAATATGTTGATTAAATTAATACAGGAAAGAAATACTAAATACTTCTAAAAATTAATCTAACGCTAATAAACTAAAGTTTACACATTATTTAGAATTAAAACTCAACTGTTCCCATTTATCAAAAAAAACCTAACAATCAATATTCTCTATTAGCACTTAGCAGATTTGAAAGTGGAGGGAAAGCATGAAAATAACATTTGAGAAAATTAACTTGAAATAATTTGAGACACTTGTCACGATAGCAGTTAGGGTGTTATGCACAAAGGCCTTAGTTTGAGAAAAATTGGGAGGCAACTAGTGACCTCTTAAATGACAAACAAATGCACTGTATTATCCAGTTTTACAATTATACAACAGCCTAATAAAGAGGTTTTGGACTCACTAACTAATGTCACTTATATTCCAAGAATTTTTCTCCCCAGTTTGACCTGGGAAGCATATTAATGAAAAATCATTGACTTTCTATATACAGAGTATATCTTTGGATGAGTAATGTTAAATAAAGTGAATAGTGCACATGAAAAGTGATAAACTCATAGCTAATCATTAAAAGTGTAAGGAAAAATTTTGACATTTAAAAGACAAACTTTTTTGTCATAAAAGAAAATGGTAAGAAATTTATGAACGGAACAAAAATGAAAATGAAAAAGAAACTTTTTGGATGGAGGGAGTCTAATACTATTTGAAGGTCTGGGGGGGGTACCGGGACCAATGGGACTCATTGTAGGTGGTGAGCCTCTGGTTAAGGCTAATATTTCAAGTGTGTTCAAATAAAAATGATCAGAAACGATGGTGCTACAGAGAGTGGGGGGGGGGGATTTCAGAACCTGCTGTGAATCAATCTCCTGTATCTCAGCCGTTGACGACCAACACCAACAGCACCGGAGGTCACTAAAATAACTTCATAGCCTTGAGAATTGAGATCTTGAATCTGCACACAGTTGAAATAGAGCTAATCCATGAGAATCAACCATCCAACATTAATAAATTGGCATAATATAGGCAAAAAGAACATCAGGTTAAAGAAATTGCCTGTTCACATAGTGCTCCTAACCTTCCAAGAGCTAACCTTCCATCAGCTCTAGTGACAACAGCAGTCCCAACCTTCACAATAAATGACTATTTTACACCAGAGCTCATAGATATATCTACTGGCTTCCAGATCAAATAAATGAAATTACAAACAAGAACTAGTTTGGGATGGGCAAACTAGTAAATGGAAATTGCCATAATAATACTCTCTTGTAGTCTTGTCCATTCAATCTTTTTTCCCAGACAATCCAGCAAAAGTGTATCTAAAATTGCACTATGATTTGTTTCCATATTTGTTAAATTTAAACACATTGACAATTTGAGCGAAAACAGTAATTTTTAAAATAAAAACATGCAACAAATACGAGGCGTGCATGAAAATTGTTCATAAACAGCAAAATGATGTGGTGTCGAGCGAGGTTGGAATTAGAGTTTCCAGATGCAATCGTATTCGCGAAGAACACACAGAGGAAAATTTTAAAAAAACGCAATAAATATGAAGAAATTGCAACCTTGACGACGATGCGCTTGACATCCTTGACGAATGCTCGGGATGAGTCCACAGTGTCCATTGCAGAATAATGGCAGCTGCGAGCCGGCGGAGAGTGGAGAGATGCGGAGACTCGCAGAGGAGGATGAGTAGGGTTTTATAGGGAGGGGGAGGAGTGTTGGCGATCTACGATAGGGGAGAGAAAAGGGAGTCCGCCATTTTCGACTGAGGACAAAACAGAGCTATGACGTGGATCAACACCTGTGAATTTTAGAACCGTAAGGATTCTATTCAAGCCCCTTTTTCAACCGCTTATTTTTATCTCATTTTTATTTATTTAAATTTTTTTAAATGTCTTGCCCATTTTTGTAATAATGGAGGAGGTGGGGGACAAATGGGGTACACCTTTGGTGTACCCTTAGCATTTTTCACTTCCATGTGCTAACATTTCTTTTTCAAGATAAGAAATAGTAGTCATTTTTCCATCCTCTCCCATGGAGCTAAAAAATCATTATTTTTGGGTTTTGGGTGCGGCGGAACAAAGCAAAATAAATCTGTAAACCATACGTGATTCTTTAATTAATGAGTTGCAATTACTTAATTAATACAACTTTCGACGCTAAGTCGGGGGTCGTTTTACAAACAGTCTCTCTACTTTCAAATAAGGGTAAAGTTTGTGTATGCACACCCACCCCAAACCCATACTCTTGTGGATTTAATTGAATTGTTGTTGAAGTTAATTTAATCTTTGTTGGGCCAATTCAAAAGAGTTAGGTCATGTACTTCTCAACTTATTTTCTTACTTATATTTTATTTGTATTGGAATCAGATCATATCAGAATATAAACAACTTTAAATATAACTACAGTAATGTGTTAAAAAAATCATTTGAATTTTAATTTTTTATTTTTCCTTGAAGATTTTTTTTTTGGAAAAACGTGTGCGTTTTCCTAAAGTTTCGCGTGACACGATGCGAATTTAGAAAAAGAAGCGACTGCATCTCAATTTTGCCTTTTGCGTCTATAAGAATCCGGAAAAGCTTTTGGTGGAGCGTAGCCTTCAAAAATTCATAATCAACTTATCATTGCAATTTCTTGATTTCCTTAAAATTGATTTCATTGTGTTTTTTTTAAGTAAACGTGGTATCATCATTACTATTTTGCACTTTTTGTTTTAAGATTACGAAAAATATAATAGTGTGTGGCTCACAAAAATATAAGTATAGATGTTGTTTCAAACAAAAATAGTTTAACATATGAAAAAATAAAAAGAAATAATTAAAATAAATAAAATATAAATTGTTTTAATAGGAGTAAAACATAATGATTCTCCAAAATATATAAGATTTTGCACTGTCACAATGTAAAACTGTAAATTGATTCTACAATATGTTTTTGGTATTGTATGTTGATATTATTGACATTTAAACTCTTATTCAGAAAATAAAAACTTAAAAATTCTATTCTAGTTTTTTCTCAATGTTTTTACTTATATTTTGGTCTTTCTCATTTCTTCTATGTTTCCAACATTTTTTATTTTTCCTAATATTTTTCAACTCATCCAATTTCTTCTAATTACTTTTAATTTCCAAATTATTCGAATTTATTCTAAATTCTCCCCATGTTTTTCAATTCCTTCTCATTTTTTCTAATAGTCCCAATTGAAAAGAAGATTCCCTAACCTCAAGTTTCTTCCGCCGTAAAATCTACTCGTAGAAGAAACTAGGGTCAAGACTCAAAAGAAAAAAACTACATGATAAAAAAATGCAAAAAAAAAATTACTAAACTAATAATGATATGAATATAATATTTTATCAAAGGACCATATTGAAAATAGAAAAAAATATTGAAAGAAATTTGAGCGAGTACTCAATGAGGGTTACATGTGTCTCTCGAACAAAAGAAGGTAGGCATTACTTAGCATTTTAGACTCTTAATAGACTCATAGGTGGTGGTGGCGCACTGCCGGTAGAACCAAAAAAGAGTTTGTTAAATACTCCCTCCGTCTCAAATTATTTGCAACGTTTGCTTTTTCAGTAGTCACGAGAACTTTTGTTTATTTCTACGTTTTCATTGGTTATTTGGTAAAATAAAATATTCTTGACACCTCTTATTTCGAATAACTTTTTATGTAATTTTTTGATATGTAAATTTTATTTTTTATTTCTATACCAATATGTAAATAAAATGAATTGAAAAAATCTTATATTTTGCCTCGGGAATACAAGTGTGGCAAATATTTAGGGACGGAGGAAGTATGTTATGTATATATTTAATATTAATTATGTGATCATTGTATTTATGGTAGTTTATATGTATAGGTTCCCTTCCGTAATTAGGAATCTTCTGTAACTATTTATATCAGGCTTCGTCCTCCGTTATTTCTTAATAGAAAATAACAATTCTTCATGGTATCGGAGCCTCTCATTGCTCTCTGCCTCTCGTCCGACCTAGCATAGGCAAAACCCTAGCCGCGCCGTCGTCACCTCTCTCTCTCGGCCGCACAGCAGCCAGCCGCCGGCCCCCTCTCCTCCCTCGGCAGTGCCCGGCCGCTGTCTCTCTCCGGCGATCTCCCTACCTACGGCGAGCAACCACCCACCGATCACCATGTCTGAGAAACCCTCGGTCACCGGCTCGACGTCCTCTTCTCCAACTCCACATTTGGCGTTCACGACAATCTCGAACGTGAAGCTCCATGTGTCGATTCTCCTAAGCTTCTCCGAACCTAACTACAAAAAGTGGAGCCGACTCTTCCTCCTCCTTATTCGAAGGTTCTCCTTGGGTGATTTCCTCACCAGTAAGTCGTCTCCTTCTAGCGCCGAAGACTCGGAATAGTTCCAACTTGACGCTCTTATACAAGGTTGGATTCTCTCAACGGTCAATGATGAAATCTGCGATCTTGTTCTCTCTACAACCAACTCCACATCTGAGCTTTGGAGAGCCATCTACAACATCTACCACGACAACAAGCTGGCCCAAGCGATGCAACTTGAACACCAATTCCGCACTACCACGAAGGGTTCTCTCTTCATTGCCGCTTATTGTCAAACCCTACGGAATCTTGCGGATTGGTTGGATGATGTAGATGCCACCGTCTCCGAACAACAACTTGTTCTTCAAGTCTTGCGTGGCCTCCCGGATGATCTTCAAGCACAAACGTCATTCCTTCAATACCAAACGCCCCCGACCTTTCTCTAGACCCATTCGGCCATCCTCTTAATTGAACAACAACGGGCTAAATTGGGCGTCAGTAGCATCACGGGGGATGGCGGCACGGCGTTATACACCGACAGTGGAGGCTCGAGGCAGCAGGGCAGCGCTGGTGGCGGGCGGTCGGAATCCAGCGGCAGGGGAGGCTTCAGGCAGCAACAGTAGTACTCCCGGCACCGCGGCGGTTCATCTCGGGGTCGTGGTCGCGGCCATAGCTCCGGATCAAATGTACGGAACACCCTCGGGCAGCCCTCCGGACAGTTCACCCACCCAAACCCTAACCCGGGCCTTCTAGGCCCCGGCCAAACCCCTACCCGCACCCCCAACACCCCCAAGCCTACTTCTCTACCCCTTACCCACCCCACGGCTACCCCTCCCCATACCTCAGCCCCTACCCGACAGCCCCCACCCTCACCCGTAAGCACACCAACCGGTGCCCACACCCCCACCACAACTGCCCTAGCCCATCACTTTGACACCCTCACCATCCGTGATCCAAATTGGTATATGGACACCGGCGTCACTCACCACATCGCCTCGGACCTAAGTACTCTTTCTCATGTTCGTACTCATTCATTAAATTCTTCATCATATACCACTCTAGGTAATGGTTCTAAAGTACGCACTACGGCCATTTGTAACTATAAATTCCCCACATCCCCTCCCCTTAACTTACAAAATATTCTTGTTTTCCCCCACATTATCCACAACCTTATTTTTGTTCGCTAGTTCACCCGTGACAATAATTGCTCTATTGAATTTGACTCCACTAGTTTTTCTGTGAAGCATATGCTGACGGGAACCGTGATTCATCGGTCCAATAATGCTGGCCCTCTCTACCCCATGAGCAAATCCACCGCCCAAGCCCAAGTCAACGTTGTCACCGGTAGCTCGGAGCTCTGGCACCGTCGTCTTGGTCACCCTAGCCTATCCGTCCTTCGTGGAGTCCCTAGTCTCTCATCACTGTCTTTTAAACATTTACAGAACTCTCTTTGTCATAATTGTCAGTTGGGGAAACATGTTCGTCTTCCCTTCGAGTCATCGAATCGTATTTCTACTTTTCCCTTTCAGATTTTACATATTGATTTATGGCAATCGCCTGTTACTAGTGTTACTGGGTTTAAACATTATATGATACTCTTGGATGATTATTCTCATTTTTTGTGGGTGCTTCCTCTTAAACATAAATCTGATGCATGTTCTCATCTTCACACATATATTGCCTTTGTGAAGAATTAGTTTAATACTACTATTAAGGCTTTTCAGTGTGATAATGGAACTGAATACAGGAATACGCCCCTTCACAACATTTTTGAATCCTTGGGTATACTCTTCCGCTTCTCGTGCCCACACACTAGCCAACAAAATGGTCGTGCTGAACGGACCATCCGCACCATAAATAACATTGTGCGATCTCTTCTCTTTCAGACCCAACTCCCACCCACTTTCTGGGTTGAGGCCCTACACATGGCCTCACATCTTTTCAACCTCTTACCCACCACCACTCTCCAAAATCAAACTCCACATGAAGCCCTCTATGGCTCCAAACCCACCTACTCCCATCTTCGCATCTTTGGTTGTCTCTGCTATCCTAATATTTCCACTACCGCCCCTCATAAACTCGCACCTCGCTCTACCCAATGTGTCTTCTTAGGGTACTTGTCCAACCAACGGGGATACCGATGCCTTGATCTGCTTACTCACAAAATTATCATCTCTCGTCATGTAATTTTTGATGAAAACATCTACCCTTACTCTCACCCCGTCACCCCTACCGAGTTCAATTTTCTTGATTTCACGGAGGACAACACAACCCACCACACCCCATTTGGACACCCAAACCCCACCCCACCGTCACCCTCGACCCAGATCCCCCTCTCCCAAACTCGCCCACACCCTCGGCCCAACCCACACCTCCCAGCCCACCCTCTCACACGGCCCAGCCCTCCTCCCCTCCCCACGCGCAGCTCCCTACCCCGTCCAGAAGCCCACCAGCCCAAACACCCCCCCACCAGCTAGCCCAAATCCCTCCCCCCTCCTCAGCCCACTACGGACCAGCACCCCCCAACCCAATATCACCACCACCCCACCCTATAATCACCCGGTCCAAATTCGGCATATCCAAACCCAAACACATCCTTAATCTTAACTCCATGGCCCAAATCTCCTCACTCCCACCCACCTATCGTAGTACATTTAAAGATCAAAAATGGTACAATGCTATGTATGATGAATTTAATGCTTTGATTAAAAACGAAACATGGGAATTAGTACCCCCTCCCCCTCACAAAATATTATCATTGGCAAGTGGCTCTTTCGCCATAAATTTGGCCCTACAAGTGAACTGTCCAGGTACAAAGCTCGATGGGTGGTCTGCGGATTTAATCAGCGCTATGTAATCGACTACGACGAGACATTTAGTCATGTTGTTAAACCAGCCACGGTACGGATTGTTCTCACTCTTGCTCTAGCTCGCGGCTGGCCAATCCATCAGCTAAATGTCAAGAATGCTTTTCTGGATGGTACACTCCACGAGACAGTCTATGCCTGCTAGGCCTCAGGTTTTCACGATCCCGCACGCCCACATTATGTTTGCAGGTTGAAGAAGGCCCTGGCCTCAAGCAGTCCCCGCACTCTTGGTATCACCGGTTTGCAGGTTTCCTCCTCACTTTGGGCTTCCGGGGCTGCAAAAGTGACACGTCCCTCTTTGTTTGCTCTCATGGTTTTGACATGGCTTATCTTCTACTTTATGTGGACGACATAGTTCTCACAGCCTCCTCCACTGCTCTTCTCACTCGCCTCACTCAGAAACTTAAGGGAGAGTTCGCCATGACAGATATGGGGGACCTCAATTTTTTCCTTGGGGTTAATGTCTAGCGCACTAGCGGCGGCCTCTTTCTTCACCAGACACAGTTTGCTCATGAAATCCTGGAACATGCTGATATGCTCCACTGCAAGCCCATCTCCACGACAGTCGACACCAAAGCAAAGCTGTCAGCCACATCTGCACACTACTTCCAGACCCCTCCATCTATAGATCCATCGTCAGCGCTTTACAGTATCTTACTTTCACTCGGCCTGATCTTACATATGCAGTCCAGCAGCTCTGCCTACACCTCCATGCCCCCCCGCAGCACACATCTCACAGCTATGAAGAGGGTTCTAGTTACATCCATGGCACTGTTACTCATGGCATCACCCTTCACCGTACGTGCTCAGATTCCCTGTAGGCCTACTCCGATGCTGATTGGGCTGGCTGCCCCGACACCCGTTGCTCCACCTTGGGGTATTGTGTTTTTCTTGGATACAACCTCATCTCATGGTCCTCCAAGCGCCAGGCCACCACCTCTCGCTTTAGTGCTAAGGCCGAGTATCGTGCTGTGGCAAACACCGTAGCTGAGGCAAGCTGTGTCCGAAATCTTCTCCTTGAGCTTCAACAACCCTTGTGGCGTGCTACACTAGTCTTTTGCGATAACGTCAGTGTCGTGTATCTATCATCAAACCCAGTACAACATCAGCGCACCAAACACGTAGAAGTCGACATCCACTTTGTCAGAGACAAGGTTGCCCTAGGGCATGTCAGAGTACTACATGTCCCTTCCTCTTCCCATTATGCAGATATCTTCACTAAATGGCTTCCGTCTCTTCTCTTCTCCGACTTCAGACAAAGTCTTGGCGTCCGTCCTTTGCTGGTCACGTAGTTGGGTGCATGTTAAATATGTTATGTATATATTTAATATTAATTATGTGATCATTGTATTTATGGTAGTTTACATGTATAGGTTCTCTTCCGTAATTAGGAATCTTCTGTAACTATTTATACGAGGCTTCGTCCTCCGTTATTTCTTAATAGAAAATAACAATTCTTGAGAGTTCAACAGAGTTTTTTTATTTTCTTTTTTTAAATCAAAATTAATAAATAAATTTTAATTATTATTTAAAAATTATTTATATTAGATATTGATACAAAAATAATTTTAATAGATTTATTTTGTAAATTATTTTCAAAATATTGTTTTATAAAAAAGGATGAGCCCTATCTCCGAGAGTCCCTGCCGAACGGTCGCTGAGAGAAAGTATATTGAACTTTGACTGCAGATTGATGGTAAAAAGTGAAGCATGCATCTGTTATTTGTAGAAACCTTATGCTTAGTATAGTTGCCTCCCAGTGCGGATGCTAAGAATCGAACTCGAGTTTTACCCACTTGACACTCCTTAATTAGATAAAAATATGTAATATGATTTTTATTTAATTATAAATCAAAGATTGATCAAGATTGACTACAAAAAATTAAAATTGAACAAAAAAATTTGGGACGAATGGAGTATTATTTTGAGAATGTTAGGCTTTGTGGCGTTTTTGAAAAATATAACTACAATTTTTCGGTGGTAATTGTTTTACTATATTTGACATATCAGTTTCTACTTTCTCCACTAACATTTTACACATAGAATACTATTTTGAAGATGCATATATAAGGTACATTTGTTTTCTGCTTTTGTAAAAATCACGCATCCACAAGTTAGTTAATCACAATCTTTATCAGTTTAAAATGTACTCTTTCTAATTTATACGCAGTACTTGAATTTACTTACTCCAAATCAGGGTCTCTTTGGGTTGGCTGGGAAGAATAAGATGAAGGTAGAGATAATGATTTTAAATTAGGGTTGTGCTAATATAAATTAACTACACTCACCGTGTTACGAGGGCTTTAAAAATAAATTTTGAAAACATATGAGATATTGATACCAGTTTTCCAAACCACAGGAGACACTGAGGGTCCGTTTGGTATACGGAATTGGAATTAAATTGGAATTGAGATTTCATCTGATTCAATTTCATAGAATTGAATTTACCAATTTCAATTCATTTTTTGCATTATCAATTCCAAATCCACATAACATTCATGCTACCAAACACCAGAATTAAAATTGAAGTCCTCAATTCCAATTTCATAATTTGAATTCCTTGTACCAAAAAAGGCCCAAAGGTATTTAGCCTTCAATCATTCAATCATTTACTAGACTCATTTGAATATTGTCTTAATCAAATCCTATGCACAAAAACAAAATTGCCCCCAGTCAGCCGAAATATCTCCGGCAGCCCAGCCCATTAAGCCCACTTTGATAGTCTTCGTTTCCCCTTTTTCGTTTCCCCTCGTTCGATTTCCACTCTGCCCCGCGACCCAACGAGCCAGGCAGCCAGGACCGCCCTACGCTCGACGGACAGAGGTGGCCGTTCCTCTGGCGGCTCCGCAGACCGCTTCTCCGTCCCAGGAGTCTCTCTCCACTCAGCGAGATCAATCCAGTCAGGGTAAATCTAAAATCTTCATTTTCTTGTTCTTAATAGTCTTCTTAATGGTCCTAAACTTAGGTTAAGTGAGTATATATTAAATATTTGGTGACTATAACTAACATAGTACGTGAGCAGATTTTTTTTTTGTATCCATCCGCGGAGTGGATGCATCCAAATATCCAATATTGGGTTGTGTTTTATTTTTGCCTAATAATTGTTATGTGAAATTATATCTATATGAATTGTGGAGTGAAATTGTTGAGGGAAGTTGTTAATTTCATAGTTTAAATTTTCCTAGAAATGACATTAATAAGAATTGTGAAATGAAATTGTTAAATGTGAAAAAATTTGACAAAAGTGAAACATTTTAAAATTGAAAGAATAGAATTTGTAGGTGAAACATTTAAACTTAAACTAAGTTACGATAAATAATTTTTTTATATTTGAGGACTTTTTCATTTTAATTACTCTGCATTTGAATGCTTGTTTCATTTGAGTTGAAGTATGTGATTTTTTTGTTATTTTACATTGCCTTAAAAAGTCCTGAGACAACTACCCCCGGGCCCCACACTCTTCTTGTTCATATTCCCCCCGGGCGCTCTTTCCTTGGATCTGTTAGAAAAATGATAGGAAGAACGGATCAAATGCAGAATAGAATTGTGATTTTTTTATTGTGAACTACATTCAGGAATTCTATGCTCCTGGAATTCTAGACAGCAACCAACACAACTATTGGTACTAATCAACACATCTATTACTAACTAATACAACTTCCAAAAATAACTACCCATAACTCTCCACAGTTTCTCAACTTCCTTCCTATCAGTCACAGAAGGAATGAGTAGAAAAAGTACAATTGGAATGTAGTCTGAAATCAACAAATCGTGTAAACTACACAATAATCAATCTTACACTGCAGAGCAACTGATTGCAAATTGGATCCTGAGCTAACGATTTTTTTCCAGACACAATGGCGACTTCACAATTCCATACACTATAAGGAAAATAATGTTTAAGTGGTCTGCTGTCCAAATAGGAAGTCTCGTTAGATCCAGGTCCAAATTCCAATCAACTACCGTGCAATTACAACTGGTTGCTGAGGAGGTTACATGATTTCATCCCTAGTACTTCTGCTTATTCTTTCCGCGACAAATAAGAAAGGAGTTGAGAAACTGTAAAGAAGCTTTTAAGATGCGAAGATCATCTTCATTGTCTCCCTTAATGTAAGGGCTGTTGTCGTCTCGGTAGTCTTGTCTCTTATGGTTGTGTAGTTATAGTTGTGAAGTTTATTAATTATAGCTGGGACGCCTTCAAATGTAGGATACGAGAAAGTTGAGTAATCAAAGTTACACTACAAATACTTTTCATTTACTTCAAATCTATCCAAGCAATTTTTATGAAACATTACCTCCTAAACCTAACTCTAACTAAAGGTCTGTTCTCTTTGTCTAAAGAGAACAAGCTATAACTCCCTCTAGTTAACTTCATGTTTCTTAACTAGTTGATTTTACCTTTATCTACCTTCTCCCAAGTGTAACCTTAGGGTGGGAGCTGTATGTGATTGGGAGGTGGGTTTTAGTTGAACATTATTTTCTTGGTTTGCTTAGATATGCTTATTGTTTATTACCGTTCTTTCACTATGTTACTTGGTTCTTGTGTTATTAACTTTTGAAAGAAAAGTTGTCGTCTTGTTTTACTCCGATATTTATTTAAAGAATGGTGCATATTTCTTATGTCAGTAAAGGTATACACTTGTCTCATTTGCTTTGGCATTTGTTAACATTATAACTGGCAGCTTAATCTATATGTGCCATTTAGATTGATGTGATTGTGCTTGCTTCAATACCAATTACTAAGGGTCACCCCACGCCCAATCCCTCCCCAAACTTAAGGGGAAGCATTTGTTACTGTTTGTCTCTGGTTACATAAGAATTTAAAAAGAATTAAATTCAAAACCCAAATGATCAAAAGTTTAATATTTTTGATAAATTCCCCTTGAGCTTTTGGTGTCTTTGTTTTCTCTTTCACACCCTCTATTGTTTACTTCCTTGAATATTAGTTCTTCATAAGATGCTGTTTTCTTATCTACATATTTATCAGCCACATCCATATCACTAATTGGTTACTTTCGATGAAATAATTTAACCAAACCTGTTTTTATTTTTCATTGCCCAGGGCATGGATGTGGATGAGAAAAATTCTGTGTCAACTATGGAGATATCTTCTGTTGTCGCTGATAATCAAAATGTAGCTTCTTCGGTTGATGCAATTTCCCTCCAACCACTTCAATCACACGTCCCACCTGTGATATTACCTCCTACCATTGTTCCACCTCTGGCACCGCTCCCTGTTCGACCACCAGCACTTAAGCCTCCTATGGTGGCACAAAATGCACAAGCTAGCGATTCAGATTCTGACCATGATGAACCGGGATCAGGTGCAGCAGTAGATGAATCTGCTCCAGAATATGAGATTTCTGAAGAAAGCAGACTGGTGAGAGAGAGACAAGAAAAAGCCATGCAGGAGCTTCTGTTGAAGCGAAGAGCTGCTGCCCTGGCGGTCCCCACAAATGACATGGCTGTTCGAGCTCGTCTTCGTCGGCTTGGTGAACCCATAACATTTTTTGGGGAAAGGGAAATGGAGAGACGAGACAGGCTGAGAGCACTTATGGCCAGACTTGATGCAGAAGGGCATCTGGAAAGGCTGATGAAAGCTCACGAGGATGAAGAGGCTTCATCTTCTGCTGCACCCACTGAGGATGATGAGGAGATTCAATATCCATTTTATACTGAAGGATCAAAAGCACTTTTTGAGGCCCGAGTAGAAATTGCAAAGTTCTCTATTGTGAAGGCAGTCTCACGTCTTGATCGTGCCAGGAGAAGAAGGGATGATCCTGATGAGGATTTGGATGCTGAAATGGATTCGGCTTTAAACCAGGCAGGAACTCTAGGCCTTGATTGCAGTGAGATTGGAGATGACCGCCCCCTCTCTGGCTGCTCACTATCGCATGATGGTGAGATGCTTGCCACCTGGTAATCTCTTTTCTGTATGATTATATATTTTTGCATGCCTGCACGCACGCACACACACACACGCCTTTTAGGTTTTGCAGCAACAGCAGGATTCTGTATGCTACAATCATGGTGGGTTTTGCTTTTCTGGTTTACTCTTTGCGTGTGATTTTTTTGGGTCATAGGATGATTTTTTTGAAGGAGAGCCTAGGCGCAACAGTTGTTGTCGTGTTACCGTGTGGGCACGGGTTCGAGTTCTGGAAGCAGCCTATTGCATAAACACAGGGTAAGGTTTGCTTACAAGACACCATTGTGGTGGAACCCTTCCCCTGACCCCCACTCGCGGGGCTGCTTTGTGCACCGGGCTGCTCTTTTTTTATTTCTTTTTCTTTTACTCATTGAGCATGTGGCTATTAGTTGGTTAACTTATTATACAGCCTATTTAGTCTTTCAAATGCTATGATATATCATAGTCTAACATACATTTGGTTGTTTTACTTCAGTTTCTCCATTTCATGTGAGTGCTACCAGTTTATCTTCTTAGTTTTTAAAACTCGGTGCTTTATTATTATTTATTTATTTATTGCGTAATTTAAACTTTAAAGTTATTAGTGTAGGTTCCAGAAACTAAAACACAGTTTAAAATGTCACCAGTACCCAAAAATGTATCCCATTGTCGTGCCAGAAATTCTCATATGCTCCAGTCCATCTGACATGTGTATATTTTAAAAGTTCCCCGTCAGCTTGTTGATTTAAAAAAAAAGTTCCCGTATGTATAGTTCTCAGAGTGGAGTTGCAAAGTTATGGAGCATGCCTCAAGCAAGGAAGGTTTCTAGCCTTAAGGGACACACTGAGCGTGCTACTGATGTTGCATTCTCTCCAAAATGCCATCATCTAGCAACCGCCTCTGCTGACCGAACTGCAAGGTTGTGGAATAAAGAAGGGTCCCTTTTGAGGACTTTTGAGGGCCATTTGGACCGTCTAGCCCGCATCGCCTTCCATCCAAGTGGAAAATACTTGGGCACAACTAGCTTTGACAAGACTTGGCGGTTATGGGATGTCGAAACAGGTGAAGAGTTGCTTCTTCAGGAAGGGCACAGTAGGGGTGTGTACGGATTATCTTTTCACCATGATGGCTCCTTAGCTGCATCTTGTGGACTAGACTCCCTTGCTCGTGTTTGGGATCTAAGGTCTGGAAGAAGTATTCTTGCTTTTCAAGGCCATGTTAAACCTGTAAGTTTTACTTCCTGTGTTTGGATCAATAACATGTTTGGGAACGGAAAGAAAATGATAATGAAATTTGATTTCTTATGGAGCAAACACAGAAATCTCGCTTGTGTGTGAGGGGGCGTGTTAGAGTTTAAAATCTTTTCCTAGCCTATAACCACAAACTAGAAACTTTTGGTTGATTCGGTTCTCAAAACAAAACAAAAAAAGAGTATCTTTTAGTGACAAATAACCATCTCATTCGATGTTGGTTTCAGATTCTTGGTATCAGTTTTTCGCCCAATGGGTACCATCTAGCTACTGGTGGTGAAGACAATACGTGCAGAATTTGGGATCTGAGAAAGAGAAGATCAGTCTACACAATACCTGCTCACTCAAAACTCATCTCTCAAGTTAAATTTGAACCTCAAGAAGGTTACTTTTTGGTGACTGCTTCGTTTGATATGACTGCAAAGGTATGTCAACTGTGTGCAAATTTGGCATGTGACTCTTGCTATTTTCTTTAAAAAAATCTTCTCATAGTTCTTTGACCACTTCAAAAAATTCGCATGTGGCTTAAGGTGTGGTCGTCAAGAGATTTTAGGCATGTCAAGACTCTATCTGGACACGAAGACAAAGTCACCTCATTGGATGTTATGGCAGGTTAGATGTCTTTGATGTTTTGAGCAAAATGTATATATTCATTGTGTTTTAAGAGTTCGTTTGGTAAGGCCTAAAATTGCATAAAGTTTTGTAATTTCATTTCTATGGTTTGGTGTAGGCGGACAATTCATTGCTACAGTTTCACACGACCGGACGATCAAGCTATGGTCTAGCAAAAGCAATGACAAGGAAAAGGCAATGGATCTTGACTGAATACTAGAAGATTTTGCAGTGTTACAATGAGAAGTGAATTTGTAGATTTTCTCAAGGATTGCAAATGTTCAATTGTTTTTGGATTTTGGTAAACATTTGGTTTTGTAGTGTGATTTTAGTGCAAGCGGTTGTGAGCTACCATAGCCACGCCTTGTGAGATTAACTGATTAAGGAAAGGAAATTGTGTGGTTATTCACATTATTTAATAGGTTTGTGTGTGGTGTGCCAAAGGGTCATAACCTTTATAATCAATGTTTTTACCATGCAGATTAAGGGCATGTTGTAGAGTTAGTGTTATGGAAATGCTATCTAACAATTGTATTAAGTTTTAGTATTTTTCAAAGTTGCTTTACACCATTGAAATTTTATTCAAAAAATGGTGTTCTCAAACAAGGCTTACCCCTTAAATGTTGTCCTAAAAAAACTCTCAAGTGTTGAGATGGGTCATTAGTTTTCTAACTTCTAAGTACACTAGACTAATGCAAATTGGTAAAAATGAAGAGGAAATATGTGAGTATATGCATACTTTCTTCATCTCAATATGAAATTTTTACTTCTCCATTATGTTTTCCTTTGCCTAAATTTTGATCAAATTATCAACTGTTGTAGTTTTTTATAAATTTTGTGAAAAAATAAATAAAATTTTTTATTTAGGATGAAGGTGGTATAAGTGTGTGTTTGGAACTTGGCTGTCACTTCATTTTCTAAATATGTCTAATAAATATTCGTCCCAAATTTATTTACATTGTTTGAAAAACATACTCCCTCCGTCCATTTTTAATGTTCGTAGTTTCCTTTTTATTCCGTCCATAAATAATGTTCGTGTTTCCTTTTTTGGTAATCTTTTTTATATCAAAAGACCTAATTACTCTTACTTTATTTCTATCCTCCTTTTTTTCTTTTCCTCCACCCCAGCCCCACCCAACCTCTTTTTTTCTTCTTTTTTCTTCCCTTTTCTCTTTTCTTCTTTCTTTCTTCTTTCCTTCTCCACTTCGGTGCTTTTTTTTGCTCTGTATCAAATTTCTTCCTCTTCTCTCTCTTCCCTTCTTCTTTTCTCTTCTCTTCTTCCTTCTTCTTCTTCTTCTTCTTCGAATTCTTGTTCTTCTTCGGATTCTTCTTCTTCTTCGGATTCTCTGTCTTCTCCTTTGGATTCTTCGGATTCTTCGTCTTCTTCTTCGGATTCTTCATTTTCTTCTTCGGATTATTCGGATTTGTCCCAGATCTATGAAATATAATTCAGATCTGTGAAGGATCTTCTTCTTCAAGTCTTCTTCATCTTTTTTCCATCATTTTCTGCGATGGGTCGCCGGAACCTGTCTGATTTTGGATGATAGGGTTGGGAGGCGGGGCTATTCCGGCGATGGAAGATGTCGGATCAGACATTGAGGGAGTGGGTGACCGTAGAGTGGGACAGGAAAGTGGGGAGGGCATAATTGGAAAGTCAATGTAAAATTTAACCTTTCTTAATCTCCGTGCCAAGTCAAAGTCTGAACATTAAAAATGGACGGAAGGAGTAAACCCCATCTCATCTTGACCCGAACACACTCCCACCCCCTTCAATTACACTCCCAAGTTAATTTGGATTTTGGAGTTAAAATTTGTGTCCAAAGTCCAAATTAACTTGGAGGTGCAAGGGGTGGGGATTGTTCAGATTGGGTCGGGGTGAGGGAGTTTATCGGGAGTTAAGGATAGGAATCATCAATTTTACGAATGAGCACTGAAATATCCCAGGTTATCTTATGAAATTGATTTCCGATGTCATAAGAACCAAGGAGTTTGGAAAACAAGAACTTGTTTAAAATTTAATTACGAGATTTGAGAATTCACCATAGACAACTGATATGTCAATTAACCGGTTCTCAAGACTCCAAATTGGGCGGCTCTCTTCTCGCGTACCGAACCGTGTGTCGTCTCAGCCACAGCTGATAAATCAACATGTGGAAAGCATCGTACGGCTGAGCTTCGGCGTTCCACCGCAGATGGTGGGCCGCCGAAGCACACGATCTCCTCATTCTCCCGTAGTCCTCCTCCTTCACGCCACGTAGCAGTCTCTTCAACCCGCTCGCCCCGGCTGCGGGCCCCACCAGCACCGCCATCTCCCCCCATCTCAGGACGTCCATCAGCGGCAGGTCCTGAATCGGACGGTCCACGATCACCGCCGGCACGCAGCCGTGCGCCATCGCCTCCGGCAGCCACGAAACGCCGCCGTTGTAAAGGAAGACGCAGAACTTGCTGCTCTTCACCCTACCGAGATGATCCGACGGCTGAGATTCGATCGCGAACTCGCCGTCCGATTTCAAATCCTCGACCAGCTCCTTCTCCGTCTTCCCGTCCCACTTCAGGTACCCGAGGAACTCCGCCGTTCCGTTCCGCGGCGCGTGTGGGAGCGACGGCGGCGCGTGCGGGAGGAAGGTGACGTCCTTGTGCGGGATGAAGAGCCCGGAGACGGTCGGGAAAATGGAGATCTGCACGGAGTTCTTCTTCAGCTCGAGAATGTTCCGGTCGGCGGAGAAGTCGATTCCGGAGGGGTGGACGAAGAAATGGTCCGCTCCGAGGGTCCGGTTCCAGAACGGGAAATTCCACCGGAGCTCGCGAACCAGACGCGCCAGAGAGCGCGTGGAGATGTCGGGGGGAAAAGGGATGAAGAAGAGGTGAGCTTCATCGGCGTCTGCCGTCAGAAACGGGCTGTGAAGGAGGGCGGCGTGGAAGGAGGAGGAGGGCGTGGCGGTGTAATTGAAGGGTTTTTGCGGGGCGTAAATGAAAATCTTGAAAGTTGAGAGCATCCTTTCGTAATTCTTGAAGAAGGTGGCGGGGGAGAGGTACGGGGAGGCGGCGGAGAGAGATCGGGGAGCGGCGAGAGAGAGAAATGAGATGAAGATAAGGAAAGAAGTGGCCGCCATTGTTGAGCAAAGTTTGAGGTTTACTTGCAGGTACCTGAGGTATTATTCAAGAATCGAAATTTCTCAAAAGTTTTTAGGCGATTGACAATTATACCCTTCTTCTTTTCTATGTGTACATTTTGTTTACTAGTCAAACTTTGACTAAATATTCTTATAAAGATTATTAAGAAAAGTAAAAATTTAATATATGAGGAAATTTACCAATATAGTACGGAGTATTAAAATATAGTGAGTTTTCTGATGTAATATTATACAAAGTATGTTTTAATTTTCTATTGTTCAATGTACATCGGACATTGTTCAAGTAAATATTTACCGTCACTAGACATTGTTCAAGTACTTTTTAAGAAAAATATAGAATTTTAGATACTATATTAAGAAAAGACATACTTATTTTAATAATATTTCATGCAAATTTCACTATATATATGGACTATGTTTAGATAAAATAAGAAAAAGTATAGCTCCTTCAAAAAAAGAGTAGAGTATAATAGTTTTTTTAAGTTTCATTTACTCAATTACATTGTAAAATGAGAATTTTACCTAAATAGTACTAAAACACAGTGATTTTTTTAATGTAGTACCATATATTTTTATTTTTAAATGTAGTATCATTGGTTACTGTTCAAACAAATGTTCACCGTCATTTGAACATTGTACAAACTAAATGACCGACATCATTGGATAAGTGGACATTGTTTCTGCCACTAGACATTATTCAAGTACTATTTAGAAAATAAACAAGTTTTAAAGTATTACTTTAGGAAATATTACTTTCTTAAGAAGGAAAGAGAGTTTAATCGAACACAAAAAAAACATAGGAATCACAATTACAATTTTTGAGATATTTTCAGCTTTCTTAAGAAAGAAAGCTCAAGTCTTATTTTTATTCCAGACTTAAAAAAAGATCGGAATTGCAGCGTTGCGTGTATAGCCCGGGCCACATCAGTGTACGGATACCAATTTTGCACTTTGAAGCCACACCCATTATCTTTCCACCATTTCAATACTCTATCCCTCTCATAAAAAAATCATAATAAAATCATCAAAATTATTTAAGAAAAAAGTAAAACAATGTGGTTTACAATTACTTTGAAAGAAAGAAAAATAGTACCCCGTATGAATTATTTAAAAGACTTAATAAATGAAAATTGATTTTTTAAAGAAAATGTGATTTTTTTCGGAACAAAAGACATATATGTCATGAATAACAAAGTTTGAATGAATTTATTTTCAATCTAGCTTATTTAAGTAATGATATTTTTGAGCACCATAAATAATGATATTAAACTTCAAAAAATTAAAAAAATCATATCGAAGTCTCTATAAAATAAGAAGTGATATGAATATTTAATTTTAACATATAAAAATGAAAATAAGTAAAAAGAAAAAATTGAGAAAAGACAGTTTTTATGTAATGCGTAATTCGAAATGAAGAAAGTAATTAAATGAAAGGCTAATGACATGCTTAGAATATTTTAAAAAAATTGGTTGTTACTAAATACGGAGTATTACGTACTTACACTTCATACACAATCAACTTTAGCATTGATTCCACATATGGATTAACTTAGCGTCCGAAAATGTTAATGCCAACAATAACTTGTACTTTCTTGATCTCACTCATTTTATTTACGGTTTAAGAAACATATTACTCCCTACTTCATGATTGTACTAGTATTGATGGACGTCGGGGCGAGTAAGATCATGTTCTCTTTTCCTGAATTGAATGATTTTGATCTGATTAAAATAAATTTGGATCTGATCTAATCTAAATGTAATTATATTCAAAATGATTTCTGATTTGATCTGATTATAATACAAAAAACTTATATTACTTTCGTTTCTGAG
The DNA here is from genome assembly GCA_003260385.1 of Cuscuta australis. NCBI lineage: Eukaryota > Viridiplantae > Streptophyta > Magnoliopsida > Solanales > Convolvulaceae > Cuscuta > Cuscuta australis. The sequence continues at coordinate 423,084 of NQVE01000217.1, read as the reverse complement.
TATTTGTCTAGCTTTGACTTTTTTTGGTCAGTCATTTTTAATTTTTGAACTATAATTAAATAAAATATATATTGTATATTATTTAGATAAAATAATATTTTGAAAATATTTGATATAATAAATCAAATAAAACTAGTTTTGTATCAATATCTAATACTCTCTCCGTCCTAAAATGTTCTTTCCACCCACTTTTTATCCGGTCAAACTTTAATCACTTTCTTTACCTATTTTCATTAGGTATTTGATAAAATAATATAGTCTTGTCACCACTTGTTTTGTAGAACTTTTGATGTACTACCTTCGTCTCACTCTCTTTGTCCACTTTTGACTTTTGGAACGGTTCATCTAAGCACTTTGACTCATCAAATTCTCTCAATGTGTAAGCCTAAATATAGTCATATGTGATCTTGTTTGATTTGTCTTAACATATAGATTATTAATATATAATTTTTATAATTTTTTAATATACAAATTACAAGATAAAATGGATTAAAAAAGTGCATTGGATGGTGTGCCAAAAGGTAAGTGGACAAAGAGAGTGGGACAGAGGAAGTAGTTTTTAAATATATAAATTTTATTTTTTAATTTTACACCTACAATCAAATAAGTTAAATTGAAAATAAAGTCGGTCAAATCTCGTAAAATAAACCGGGAAAAACATTATAGGACGGATGGAGTATCATTTTGATTTAATTTGATGTCAAGGTTTATCAATTTTGACCGAAAAGATCAAAAGTTGACAAATACTCATGGACGGAATGAGTAAGTAATAAGAATAAGTTGAAAACAACATTACCTAACTCTACTAGGCGGTTAGGCCACCTAATTTATACTCTCTTCGTTCCTAAATGTTTACTACCACGTTTGGAAAAAAACGAGGCAAAATATCAAGTTCTTTCAATTCATTTTATTTAAATATTGATATAGAAATAAAAAATTACATATTAAAAAGCTAACTGAAATTTTTTTTCGAAATAAGAGGTGTCAAAAATATTTTATTTTATCAAATAATTAATACAAATGTACAAATAAACAAAAGTTTCTATGATTGTTTAGAAAAAGATATACGACAAACATTTTGGGACAGAGAGAGAGTAAGGCTCTGTTCCGTATATCTGATATGATTGAATCAGATCTGAATTTTAGACGTTCTGATTTGATCTGATATGATTGGGTCTAATCTGATGTGATTGGATCTGATCTGATTGGATCTAATCTGATCTGATTGGGTCTGATCTGATCTGATTGGATCTAATATGATATTATTGGATCTAGTTTTATCTAATTAGATCTGGTGTAGATGAATTTAAATTTGATTTAAATTAAACATAAAATTATTACAAAATTTAATAGTTTTAAAGTATTACAATTCATATATACATAAAAAAGGTACAACAAGGAAATCAGCTAATCATTGATATGTTTAAACTTTTTTTTAAAAAAAAATATTAAACATCTTTTCAATATCACAACTTTTAAAATGTTTTTGAAAACGAAATAATCGGTATTAAAATAATCAAATATTAGAAATTGATGTTATTCTACAAAAATATCAAATTTTATATGCATATTACACAATAATATACTCCCTCCGTTTGGAAAAACACTTCCCATTTGGATTTGGGGCAAAAATAAGGAAGTGTTAAATTATACGGAGTAGTTGATTTCCAATTTTTCCCCTGATGTGATGGATAAAAGTAAGATGTGATGGATAGATTATTAGAGAAAAAGTATGATGTGATATGTAGGGTATGAAAAAGTAAGGATAAAAGTGGTTTTTTAATAGAAAAGGGAAGTGTTTTGTTGGAAGTGGAAAAAATGAAAGAGAAAGTGTTTTTGAGAACGGGGGGAGTATTTCACGTTACAAATTAAATATCATATAAAATTTTAAACACCAATATTCCTTTCACCTCTATCAATTTTGTCATAAATTCACCCTTGTGTATATTATACCATTTTAAAATTTAAAAGTAAGTCTTTTTAAGTATAAAGTATTTATGGTTTTGAAAACTAAGTTTTGTATAATTATTTTATAAACAAGTATTTTAAAATAACTCTCTTTAAAGTATGAAAAATACAACTTTTTAAGCTATAACATTGCTTCCATGCATCATTTCTATCCTACAAGTTAAGCAATTATTAAAAATAATGGTTTCTAGTTGAAATATAATAATAATAGTAATAATAATAATAATAGTAGTAGTAGTAGTAGTAGTAGCCACGTCTAGGATATGGTCTCGCAAGAGATTAAAAATAATGATATGTAATTTTGAAAATACTTCGTCTAATACTATAATGAATGTAGTTTATAAATAGGTTTTTGAGAATATATATGATTGATATTAAAAGACAGAGTTTACTTTACTTCATTCGAATATTATGTATTGAATATATCCTTTATATATATATATAAATAAGACTCCATGCTCTAAGAACATGACATGTGGCAGCTTCAAAAAATTGACACATGACATTGCTTACTTGGCATTTATGTACAAATTGAAAAGAAAATTGTTAAAGAAGTAATTCAATTCCATCATTGCTCTTCACCCTACAAGGAATATATAATAGTTTGATTATTTATCTCTCTTTTCTAATTCTTGCATCTTCAACTATTTTCTCTCTTTCCTTTCATTCATTTTTTCAAAATTATAATTACCTTTTAAAGAATCTTATTATTTCAAATTTGGAATATACAATATTTTTAAAAAAATTCAGTTAATTATAAAATATACACACGAATTTTAGTGTATAAATAATTTTTAATAAAATAATAGTCATATCCATTATATATTGGACTATGCTACATTAAAATATTTACAAAATTATCTTATTTTTTCCAAAATTTATTACAATATGTCTTGAAACATACTATCTTTTACAAATAGAAATAAGACTCGAGTCTCTAAAAAGATGACATATGGTCTGCTTCGGTGAATCCAAATTTAGAATTAAAACTATTTTTCCCTATAATTTATTAATTTTAATACAAAATTATTTCATCACAACCATATATACGTGAAAATATTTCTAATTCATGGCCGGATTCCATAAATCATAAAATTTTTAGATATAAAAATATTTTTTAAAATAAAATGGTGTAATCATGTCAAATATAGACTCATACAAATACATCAAACGATATAAAAGACTATGCTATTTTCTCAAATTATTAACAAAAAATATTTATAAAATTAGTCAATAGAGTAAAAAGGAAATAACATTATTTTTATAGAATAGAAAAATAAAGTAAAAGAAATTAAAACAAAATGAGAATTTTTAGAATTTATTAATAACATTTTTATATACTTATTATTATAAATTTGAATTGCCTCTACTAAGAAAACCTCCATATTTGCTCTATAATTTATTTAATGGAATCGATGCGAGGAGTTCTCATTTCCTAAAAAGTTTAAGAAAGTACAACAATATGTTTTTGTTCACGTATATAGATGGAAATATTGATACATCTCACAACAACACTCGAGCAGCTCCACAATTTACTCTTAGTGACCAAAATCATCATCACATAACATCCTTATTGCCAGAAGATGGTGAGAAAACTAGATTTACTCAATTGTATATTTAAATATAGAACGAGATATCAAACAAAATCACTCATTTCAGGTATTTTGATCATTTTATTAAGTGCACTTTTTTAATACACGTATTGTTTGCCTGTGTTTGACAACATGATTTTCATACCAATAAAAACAATTTTTTCTCTTTGTTTCATATAATAAGAAGAATAATTCTTTGGCCACTGATAGAAGTTTAGTCTTAGATTTGAAAATTATAAACGAGACTCCATGCTCTAAGAACATGACATGTGGCGGCTTCAAGAAATTGACACATGGCATTGTTTGATTGGCATTTATGTACAAATTGAAAAGAAAATTGTTAAAGAAGTAATAATATTGTTCATTGAATTATGAAGGACATGTTCTTTAGGATTGGAAAAAAAGAGCTAGATGTTGAAAGAAACTGGAAGAAACTGGAAGAATTGGAAGAAACTGGAAAGAATTGGAAGAAACCGGGAGAAATTCGAAAAACTAAAAAAATTAAAAGAAACTGAAAAAATAGAAAAAATTGAAAAATTTTAAAAAAAACTTTTTTAAAAAATTATACTCCGTACATAAATTTCCCTCAAGTTGTGAAAATAACTCTATAATTGGTCCTTCAGTAACTATTTGGGGGAAAATATAGGGAAAAATTTGGTCACATTTTGCCTAAATGACTTTTTACGAAATAATTTTCCAAAATTGAGGTCTATTTATGTAATATCTTAAAATTGAGGTTTAAATATAGAAAACACATGCAATTATGGAGCACTTAGAGAATTTACTCAAAAACATTTTACATTTTACAATTTCCTACTTATAATTTTTTTCTTTTTTAATATCTATTTCATATTTACACTGTGAGAGATAGAGGATTTGAATTTCAATCAAGTTACCAATAGTCCAATACACTTGTTAACTAGCTAGTGTCATTTAGAGCACTTTAGTCTTTTTATTTAATTTTGTGGAGGATATATTTCTTTTGTATGGAAAATATTTATTTTTATAATTCATGCAAAGGATTTATTACGCTTCAATTTAATAAAAAAATATTAAATTTTTTATGACCCTTGTAATGATTTTTTGACCTTGAAAGAACGAGCTGAGCATGCTTGTAAATAAAAAAAATGATGATTAAAATTTGTTCAGAAGAATAAGAAATATTATGATTTACATGCAATTTTTCAAAAAAAATAAGAATTAATGTGTGTAAAAAAATAAATTAGAAGAAAGAAATGGGATTACATGAATTTCTATGTTATACATCTGAAGGTATGATATTTATTGTATATCCACATATGAATATTTTGCAAATTACACAATATTCATATGAAATGTTGCTCATTTTATTTACTTCTTCCAACATAAAACCGAGTATGTAGTTACCATTTCCCGTTTTCCATCGCTTTCTTCCATACAATCAAACATGCATTGTTTAACCGAATTAAGAAAAATTGAAATTCCCACTTATCTTTTGTTTTTTAGTAGTCCCACTTAACTTGTTTTCAGTTTTCATCTTATAACGTCAAATTTTCTATATTTTTCGCAATTTAATTATTCATTTAAGGAAATCATATTGCCATGCCATTATGCCATTTCATATATTGTATAATTTTATATAGCTTTTAAATACTTTTAATTTAATCTTTTTATTGTACATTTTTTTAATAATTAATTTAATTCGAAAGAAATTTTTAGTTAAATATCATAAACCAAAATGAGCCAAAAAAACGTAAGGAGTATTAATGAATTCTTTAATTCATATGTATTTGAATCAATTATTTATGATGAATATTCAATTCGGTTCTCTTTCATTTTGAGTTTTTTTTATCATGTGGATAACTCAATGTAAAGTTTTTTTAGGAAGATATTTAAAGACAAAAAAGTAAGACGACCAAAATTGGATAGTTGAAGATGAGACGTCATAAATAAAATCATTTTGATTAAACAACACAGAATTTTGCAACGTTGTTAAAAATATAGAATTTTTGTTTTAAAGGAGGGAGTGTAACATTATTTTGTGACACATGTTTTATATCTATGTTGAAATTAGTGGTTTATGTTCATTTTGTGATTGGGGTGCATTATTGTTGAACACCGTAATGACATTACATTGAATTTAGGGATGGGAGTCTTTGCGTGACCCACCACAGCCATCATTTAATTAGGCAACACACGCATCTCAACCAGTATTAATATCTCGGGTTTATATATGAAGCTAATTAATTTTAAACACTCCCTAATAATTATAACACAATAATAAATTCCCTTTATTTGGCTGAAGGGAAACAAATATACATTATAATCATTAATTATATAAATAAAGAAGCTATTATTAAGAAGTTTGCAATGGAAAAGGAGGGCAGAAAGATGGATTATGATGATAATAAGGGGAAAAAAGATGGAGAAAAATGGGTTTATGATTCCTCCGTGGATAGCAAAGGAAGAGTTCCTCTCAGAGCTTCTACTGGCGTCTGGAAAGCCTCCTTCTTCATCATTAGTATGTTCTTACTCTATTAATTAAGCTAAATTAATAACTACTTCCTTTAGATCCTTCCACTTTATTTCTTCTTATTTCATTTTTCATAGTTGATATTTTAAAACTTGAATTATTGCAATAGAAACTTAATATAAATATATAGGTCTATTTTTGAAACATAATCTTGAAATATCTACGTAAAATATGTTTGTTTTGTTGGGGGCGTGTACGTTGTTGGTGAAGTAAAGTAATAGAGTTTGCTGAGAGGCTGAGCTTCTTCGGCATAGCGACGAATCTGATAACGTATCTCGCGAGAGTGATGCAAAATGACTTGAAAACCGCCGCAAAGAACTCAAACTACTGGACGGGGGTCACGACCGTGATGCCATTGGCGGGCGGCTACCTAGCCGATTCCCACACCGGCCGCTTCTTCGTGATCGTCTTCTCTTCCCTCTTGTACCTCATGGTATGTATGTATGTATATATATATATATATATATATGTATGTACCTATTTTCTCTCGAGTAATTTGGTTTTTCTCTCGAGTAATTTGGTTTTCTCTCTACTTGAACCAGACATATTAGTATAAGTGAATTTAAATGAGAAGGAACAATTTGTTTTTTTTTTGAAGTAGAATGTATTTTCCAGAATTTATTTTCTGTCTTTCCAAACGGAGCCTAGCCTTATTGTTTCAGGGACTGAGTCTACTCACAGCCACACAATTCATCCCCGGCCTCAAATCATGCAACCTCCCGAACTGCCGCGGAGGCGGCGGCCGGCCGCCGAGGAGGGCGCACAAGGCCGCCTTCTACCTGGCAATCTACCTAATATCTCTGGCGACGGGAGGGTTCAAGCCGTGCCTGGAGAGCTTCGGGGCGGACCAGTTCGACGACAGCCACCGGGAAGAGAGGAAGCAGAAGATGTCCTTCTTCAACTGGTGGAACGTCTCCCTCTGCTGCGGCCTCTTGCTCGGCGTCACCGTCGTGTCTTACCTGGAGGAGAACGTCGGCTGGGGAGCCTCCGCCGCCGTCCTCACCGCCGCCATGGGGATTTCCACTCTGGTTTTCTGCTCCGGACGGCCGTTTTTCCGGTACAGATTCGCCGCCGGCAGTCCCCTGACGCCCTTGTTACAGGTGACCGTCGCTGCCGTTGCAAAAAGGAAGCTCGATCATCCTCCCACTCCCGAAATGCTGTATGAAGTTGAGAAATGTAAGAATCCCACAACCAGACTTCTCTCCCACACCAACAGTCTCAGGTAAAAAGAAACCATATATCTAAAATATGATTTATTCTGAAGTTTCATGTTTTTATTACCAAAATAAAAGTTTGCAATTTAATATTATGACATTGTTTAGTGACATTCAAATGTAGTTTTTGGTACTATTGACATTATTGATATTGTATTATTTGAAGATAAAAACACATGGAGCTCGTTTTATTTCTAGCTTAGCCTTTTTCACACAAATACTCCTAAACCTCTGTGCTAAAACATAACACATTAATACTCAATTAATACGTTTAAGGGTTGGGTTTTGAAGCAAATGGCTTCCGTTCACTTTGGAGTGTTACTGTCTTTTTGGGCACCTACGATATTCTGTTCGCAAAATTGGTGTTTCTTTTTACTCAAAGTCAACTAATTTTGTTGAGTGCAATTGAAACGGGATAGGGGTGGGTTCAAGTCAGGATGATTTTACACATGGATTAGGGGAAAGAACAAGTATCATAGGTACCCTAATTGGAGTTAGTGTCATCCGGAGCCACTCAATGTGAGTGGCTCTACCTATACCACTCAATGTTAGTCACCCTAGAACCCCACGGATGTTTCAAATATCACATGCAATATTTTTTTATACTCCTTCCGTCCACAAATAAATTTCCCGTTGCGCGTTACGATGTTTGACTGAAGTTATTTTAAAATCATTTTATATGAAAAAATGGTGTAAAATTTAAAAATAAAAACTACATATTAAAAAACTATATATCAAAAGATCTACAAAACTAGAGGTGACATGACTATATTATTTTATCAATTGGGTGACGAAATTAGGCCAACAAAGTGAAAGTTTGATTCTGTGAATAGTGAACGGAAAGTTCATTTGTGGACGGAGGGAGTATCAAAATAAGACTTATAGTCTCCCAAATAATGTCATTACATAATGTCAAATTTTGACATTTGAGAGTGGTAACACTCCTATTTAATTGTTACAACAGAATGAACAGACGCATTGTGTTTGAATTTATTGATTGATGAGTAGTTACCAATGAATGAATTGTGCAGGTTTCTTGACAAAGCAGCAATCATGGAAGATGATGTTGAAGCTAGTACTAGTGAGAAACAGAGTCCATGGAGGCTGGCAACAGTGACTCAGGTTGAGGAGACCAAACTGGTACTGAACATGGTTCCCATCTGGCTAACCTCCGTGATGCTAGGAGTCTGCATGTCCTTCGGCTCAACCTTCTTCGTCAAGCAAAGCACCGCCATGGACCGCCACGTGGGCCCCCACGTGGAGATCCCACCGGCGAGCATCTACGCGCTCTCCGCCGTTGGCCTCCTGTTGTCCGTCATCGCCTACGAGAAGGTCCTCGTGCCCGTCCTCAGGAAACGGACGGGCAACGAGAGAGGCATCTCGATTCTCCAGAGAATCGGGGTCGGGCTCGTCCTCAACGTCGTGGGAATGACGATCGCGTCCGTGGTCGAGAGAGAGAGGGTGATGAGAAGTAGTAGGGGTGCTCCGTCCATGAGCGTCTTCTGGCTCACGCCTCAGTACATGGTTCTTTCCATCGGGGACGGTTTTAGCCTCGTCGGGTTACAAGAGTTCTTCTATCATGAGGTATTCATAGGCGGACAGGCCAAAACGAGGTTGTTTTGATGGTGTTTTAAAACCCCTTGGTTCCCATGACATTGGTTGACATTGGGAATCAATGTCATGGGATGACCCGGGGGTGTTCTAGTGTCCCGTTCGTAAAATTGATAGTTCCTACCCCCGAGGTTGTTTTGATGGTGTTTTTTAATTATACAAACATTTTCTATCAGTGTGAATTACCGTTAAAATGTCGGTGCATTTCTTTGGGGTACACTTTTGGTGATACCATGTACTATTCCCGCCTTTCTCACAGAAATTCTTTGGTACGCTATTGTTCAGGTTCCCGATTCGATGCGGAGTTTGGGGATGGCATTTTACCTCAGCGTGCTCGGAGTCGGGAGCTTCTTGAGTAGCTTCTTGATATCGGTTGTGGATAGGGTAACCGAGAAGCACGGGGGGAGTTGGTTCGGGGCGGATATGGACCGTAGCCGAGTAGACAAGTTCTATTGGCTGATCACCGCCATGACTGCACTGGATTTGTGCTTGTATCTCTTCTTTGCACATAGGTACACTTACAAGAATGTGCATGGAACTTTGGATGATGATGATAATGCAGACCTTCAAATGACAGATTCTGCTGAATGAGAGGAAAAAAACAGTGATATTAAAACAATGCTTGTGTTTTAAATTTTGTTGTGTTTTTGTGTTATAAGAGGTTTGTAATAAATGCACTTAGAAAGGGAAATGGTCTATGGCATAAAGCCATAATATAAACAAGCTCAAAGTCAACATCATGGCTTATTTGCAAATAAACATTGAATTGAGTTGAAAAGGCCACATTATGAATTTTGTTGGCTCCTTTCTTTACCTTCTCTTGAATCGTGAATGACAATTTAAATTAAAATATCTAATTTCTTTAGTATTTAAAAAATCCTTTTTTATTATATCAAGTTTCTCATGTGCCATAAATGAAAAATGTTAAAACGAGTACTAAAAATACGAGAGAGAAAAATATTTAAATAAGACTAAAGCATAGTTGTTTTCTTTCAAAAAATAACATTTACACTACGTTTGGTTGAAGGATTTTGGAAGGAAAAGAAAAGAAAATGATTTTCTCTCATTTTCCTCACCAAAATGGGAAGAATTTGGTTTTCCTTTCACTTAGTACATTTGTCTTCTCATTTTCTTTTTCTAAGCACTTTTCCTCTCGAACCAAACTTGAAAAACTGTTTCCCATTTCATTTTCTTTTCTTTTCCCTTTTAAATTCCTTGAACCAAACATAGTGTTAAGTATTTTACATATTTCAAAAATAAACGAGTATATTAAAAAAAACGAGTATCTTTTTTGGACAAGATCAAATTGGAACAAGATCACGCCCCCATACCGATTTTGAAACCCTACCCGCTAACCGGACTTTGAATTAATACTTATTTGAATCTACTCTAATTTTTAAAAACTTTTTAAATTTATTTATGACTAAATTCTCAAAATGGTACTCAATAATTATGTATTTTTTCTAAATTAGTCTCTAAAATTAACTAATTTTCAATATGATACTCATTAATTGAAAATAATGCCCAGTCTCCCGACTAACGGTTGTTAAAACGACATTAAACGTTATACTATCACAAAATGGTTGGGAGTACTTTTTAAATGGGTATTTTCTCAACTTTGGAGAAAAAAAATATTATGCCATTTTCACAACTTTTGAATTATTATTTAGGGGGAAAATTTTGTACAGAATTATCCGGAAAAATAAAAGGATGGCAGTTTCATTTTAGAAAAAATAATATAGGTAATTGGAGATTATCAATAAATATTTCAGAGTATTTTTCATGAAAAAAATTGCAATGCCACAAATGTTGGTGGGGAATTATTTATAAAAAAAATTAAAAAATATATTTAAATTTAATATTAGAGTTTAAAAAAGAGAATTTACCTAAAATAATCCCACCATTCTTTTATTTTTGAAAAACGGGCATGTTTTAAAATTTCCGTAAATTGAGCATTAGCTTTTGAATGGCGATCCAAAACTCGCACACATGCATAAAGATAAAATTATTTCCGGTGACAGTGAAAGGGAAATTATTTTTTAAAGAGCGCGAAAATATGGGATTATTTAAGCCTAAAAGAAATATTATCAACAATACGCTAGCGTGAGGACTCCGTTTGAGTTCCTGAATCTCTTTCAAAGCTCGGCTAGAGGGTAGTGTTTCAGAATCAAATCAACTCTCTTTAGGGTATATTTGCAAATCATTAAAACAAGTTTTAGAAAACGAGTTCTGGAAAATGAGTTATTTTTCCTGAAGTCATTTTCCTTTTTTGTTGTTTGGCCAAAAGTTTGAAAATAATATATTCTCTTTTTTTGAAAATGAATATCCTGAAAATGGTACGTGGTACGAAGTACAAAATTGCAAATCAAGTTCATAATTTTTAAAGGATAAAGTTCTTAACATCTACTGCAGCTCCTTAAACCTTTTACCATCATACACCAACAATTCAATATGAGGGATGCCATATAGACCAGAAAAAAGGGTTTTGTTATTGTTGATTCATAATAACAATGTCATACATGCCTTTATTAATTCATACAAACATTCCTAATAACAAAATGATACAAGCATCCACTAATTCATACAAACATCTACAAAATTAGATTTATACATTCATAAGTTCTAGTCTCACTGTAAAACTTTTTGATCCATGTCATCATCAAAACATCTCTAAATACACTTGTGTCATTTGCTTAATCCATCTGAATTGCAGTAAGGCACAAACAACTATAACCATCCGAAGCCTTGCACCACTAAAGCCATGTTAAACCTTCCTGGTAAGTTTCCCAAGAATGGGAGACAACAATGAAGACGGAGACGTGGGCCGCAATGAAGATGGAGATGTGGGTGGCGATGAAGACAAGGATTGAGATAAGCAAAGAAGATCACAGAGAGGATAAGAGAAGAAAAATGACTTTCGTAAAAAAGTCTAGAAGTCAAATTTCTAAAACAAGAGCACATTTTCTATTTAAGCAGGAGTTTGTTTTCCTTTGACTCTATTTTCCTATCTTGTCACACAACACAAGATTGAAAAAAAATGACTCTCACAAGTCATTTTTTCCAAGAAAAGAGTCTATGCTGAACATAGAGTCTTTAGAACTTGAAATGTACTGGACTCTATTTTTACCCACCAATCTACTACTTCCTCCGTCTGGAAATATTATTCCCGTGTTGACTTGGCACGCTTATTAAGGAATAGTAAAAAAATGCAAAATTTTCAAAAATGCACATATTATAAACTTTTAAATCTCCTTTTATTATTAAAAAAGTACTAAAAAAGTAGATTTGTGATAAAATAGAAGGGTATTATTGATATTTATCCTTAAAAAGTATACTAAAAAAGGAAATGAGAAGACTATTTCCGGACGGACAAAAAAGGAAAGTGGGAAGAATATTTTCGGACTCATCCTTCCATAGACCAAGGGATGTGGCTGGAGCCTTAATATTTCCCAATTTCGGGAAATCACCAAATGAAAAATTTAAGGCTATAAAATGGAATGATCAAATACACCGTTATTCACTAGATCAAGTCGCTGAAAAATTCAAAATCATCTGGAGGCATAAATGCACTCATAGTTATACTCTCACTCGCCGCCGGTATCCACCGCAGGACCGCCGATGAGTTCCACGGTTTCAATCAAGACACTGTTGGCCGCCAGCGGCGGCGACACCGTGAAGCTTTTTGACCTATCGCTGGAGCCTCGGGATACCTGCATTCTCTCCTACACTCCCACGCCGGGATTTCAAGTTAATTCCGTCAAGTGGAACCACACCAGTGGGTACCTCTAACTATTTGCTCTCGCTTTCTTTATGATTCATGTTGTGAAATTTTTTGATTTCTTCACAAGTCTGTGTTTGATTTTTTGAATTCCGGGTTGTTCTAGATTTGGTGGTCGCAAGTGCTGGAGATGACAAGAAGATATCTCTGTGGAGAAAGAACGGCCAGTCAATTGGGACAATTCCGGCAGCAGGAAGTGACTGTGGTGATAGTATCGAGGTAGTTTTTGCTGGTTCTGTTTATTATTAGATCATGTGAAACTATGGATTTTAGCTTCGTACATGCACTTAGCAAATGTGCTTGTTGGCTGATTTCTTATAATGGGACATAACATTATTCAAACAAAGCCATATGGCATTTACAACCAAGGCTCGCTCGAAGCGAATACAAAACTTATGAAATCAAAACAATCAATCTTCCTTACACATTGTGGATAAAAACTCCTCTGAACACCTTCATTGTAATCGATGTCATATTGTCTTTGCATCTTTCCATACTAACATGAACCCTCTAGTGGAAGATAAGATTATTTTGATCCAGAAAATTGCATCTAAGACGAACAAACTTGTGGATCTTGAAGACCATTTTTTAATCATAGGATGCAACACTCAAGTGCAAGTAGATCTTCATCCTAGTAACAACACATCGAATGACAGGCCAAGTCCAACAAGCACATTACAAAGCCAGATAGACGAACTAACTACTTGGATATACACTTCACTTGATAATCTAGTAAGAGAAACAAACTTCACTAATGGGTTAGGAAGTGAAGCAACACTGTGCAATGTAGTATGGGTGCACTTTTGTGGACACTTTTCAATTTTCTGTGCCATTTGAACTAAATACCATTTCTAAATCAAAGAAATGTGTGTTTATAACTATCGTTTCTAAATCAAAGATATGTGTGTTTATCTAGCCTTTTATTTGGTTTAGTAAAGAAATATATAAGAGAGAAGCAGTAGAGAAATATGGTGGACTCTGTTTGTTTGTTTGGAGAGATGTTGTTTGTTAGGAGACAAAGGGAGAAGAAATAGGTGGAAGTTGAGAATGAATGCATTTCTCATGTATTTTGATCAAGCAAATTTATTTTATCCATTTCCTGGAATTTTATTGTAAATATGTGCAAGAACATATTTCCTGTTGTTGTTTGGAACATTATATGTATATCACTACAGGAATCCATTGCCACCATCAATTTCAACAACAAAGGGTCTAGGTACCTTTGTTCTGGGGGAAGTGGTCAAATTGTTAGAATCTGGGATTTGCAGCGGAAAAGATGCATTAAATGGTTGAAAGGTCACAGTGGCACAATAACTGGTGCGACGTATAACTGCAAAGATGAGCACTTAGCTTCTATAAGCCTTAATGGGGATCTTATGCTTCACAACCTTGCTTCTGGTGCTAGAGCTGCGGAACTCAAGGATCCTCATGGGCAGGTCTCTTATGATGAATTATCAATTTTTTTTATACCTTTTATGGTACAACCTCTACTTTTGAGTAGGGGCAAGGTCTGCGTACACACACAGACCCTACTTTGGTGGGATTCAATTGGGTTGTTGTTGATGATGCTTTTATGGTAATCGCATTTATCTTCTGATGCTTTAGATTTTATTTTGATGATTCAATGGCCAGGTTCTTAGAGTGATTGACTATTCAAGGACTAGTAGACATTTGTTGGTTACAGCTGGTGATGATGGATCTATTCACCTTTGGGACACTACTGGTCGCACCCCTAAGGTTTGTATTTTTGACATCTCGTTGCATCCCCCCACCCCCCCCCCCCACAATGGGACAAAGGACGGAGGGCGTTCAACACATCATTAACTAGACTATCCTTAGTCAGGAAAACACTTCTAACTCTAAATCTTTGGTTCAAAAGAGGGAGAGGAGAGGAGTTAGTATTTTGGAAAAATATGTAAACCTATTTTGTATAACTTCTGTCGTAATTAAAAATATACTAATTTTACATGTATAACAGTAATTTTATCACGGGTCATCTTGAGACATCGCTATATGTTTAAAATATAGGGGTCAGGCTGCGTACATCCGACCCCCCTTACTCCGCAAGGGGGGGGGGGGGGGGTTGGGGGGATAAGGAGTTAGAATGCTATAATTGATACTAGTGCTCCCCCAGCATTTTCGACTAGGCACACAACAATTCATCCGCTCCCCCCACTCCAGATCGTATACTTGCAATCCTCAAACCCAACAAAGGTTAGGAAGTAAATGGTTTTTTCGACTCTTCTTAGAGGAGCTTAGTAATGTGTTTCGTGACAACATGAGAACTAAATTTTTTTTACCACTTACAATTAGGGATTCTTTTATTCCAGTCTCCAGTTTTGATGAAGTTGTAAAATGGAATGAATCTCAGAGTGAGGTGTCTTGACCCTTGTGTAGGTTAGAGGGGATAAGGAGTTAGAATGCTGTAATTGATATTACTACTTCCCCAACATTCCCGACAGGGCACACACAATTATTCATCTGCTCTTCCCACTCCACACCGTATACTTGCAATCCTCAAACCCAACAAAGGTTAGGAAGTAAATGGTTTTTTCGAATCTTCTTAGAGAAGCTTAGTAATGTGTTTCGTGACAACATGAGAATGGGTTTTTTTACCACTTACTTCAGTTTTTATGAAGTTGTAAAATGGAATGAATCTCAGGGTAAGGTATCTTAACCCTTGTGTAGGTTAGATCCTTCCAGATAATGAAAATTCTTTTTTAATGGATTTTCACAGGCTTCTTGGTTAAAGCAACATTTGGCCCCAACTACTGGCATTAGTTTTTCACCATCAAATGATAAGGTTTTGTTTCCCTCTCATTTCAGTTACACATTTCACAATGCAATTTTGTTGTGCTGAAGAGATAAATATCATTACAGAGCTAAAACTGTGCCTGTTATTTATCTGATTGTGATTCAACACTGTGGCAGATTATCACTAGCGTTGGTTTGGATAAGAAGCTGTACACTTTTGACGTAGGGTCTAGGCGCCCAGCATTTTTCATCCCTTATGAGGCACCCTTTTCTTCACTTGCATATACAGATGATGGATTAACACTCGCAGCTGGGACGAGCAGTGGCCAGATTGCATTATATGATATTCGTGGGAAATTACAACCTTTGACTGTTCAACGCGCCTATGGACATTCTGAGGTGATAGTTCTTTATTTGAAGATTATCATCCAATGTAAAGTAATGAGTTCAAGTTTTCAAAAGTTAAGAGTGTTTTCAAATTTAGGGCCTGCTTGGTTAATGTTATTTTGCTGAAATGACTGAGTCTGCTCATGTTGGTAAGCTGAATAAGTCAGATAAGGGTAACAAACAGAGTCTTAAATGATGGCTCATAAACCTGTTAGCGATGTGAGAGAAAACAATTCTGCTAACCATATGGAATAAACTACTGTATGTTTTTCTGTTTATTCTAATGAAATGTTCTGTTCTTTCTTGTTGATATAAACCTCCATGCTGGTTTGAATGGAATTCTTTTTTTCTCCTCACGGGAAATTTCTCTATTTTTTCCCTTAATCAGGCTGTCACAAGTCTATGTTGGCAGAGATCAAAGCCTATTGTCGTAAATGAAAACAACTGCACCCCTGATATAGCTCTTTTGGGAACTGCAGTTGAGGACTCAGTCTTAATGCCTGATCCACTACCTGCACTGACTTCCTCAGCCCTTTCAACATCCACAGCAGTATCAAATTCCCGAAACCCTGGTCGTTCAGGTCCATCTGTGGACCCATTACCTTTTCTACCGGGAGGTAGTGTGCCCGCCTCGAGCTCACGCTTTACACCCGAGGAATCGCCGGTTAGAAATGATTCGTGGAAGGGTGGCGGAGCTTTAGGGAGACTACACGCTCCCCGTTATAATATTAAAGATGATATGGAAGTGTTCTCTCCACTTGTTGATGTTCAACCAATGACACCCTCAATTGATAAGCTGTGGGATGAGCATGGCATTGTAAAGAATGATAGTGAGAAGAGCACATCATTTTCATTCCCTTCTGCTAGGAGGTTCCCTCTACTAGATGAAGGCGGGACTGATAACCCATCAGCATTTGATTGGAAATCTAGTTCAGTATCCAATAAGGTTTGTGCGTTGCCTTTCACGTGCATTTACATTATCCTCTGTTTGGATGAAGAGTCATAGTCTATTTTTGACTAATGTATGAGATTTTATTATAAAAATGAAAAGGTTAATATGGCACGTGGTTGTGTAACTTGTTAATAACTTTTTATTCACTTTTAGAATCACTCTATTTTCTCTGCCCCAAAAAAGAGAGTTTCAAGAACTTATGGTGTTAAAAACATGTCCATTTTTAAGAGTCATTTTTACTTGCAAGTGAACTCTGTGTGGTCAAGCTACAAGCAAGTATAGTAAATCCTAGGTGTGTAATTGACGTTGCATACTTTATAAAAATATCTACCTCGATCGAGTTGGCTGAAAATAAAAAGTTGTACCTGAATCAAACAGAACTCTTCGTTTGCAGGAGGAGGAGTATTTATCAAGATACAAGCTAAGCACTCCAAATTCCTTCATCTATATGAGGGTTTTGGGAGGCTTAGTCTGTATTTTGATGTGCGTGTGCGTGAGTATTTGAGATTCCATAGAAATTGAAAGGTTAACACAATATATATGATCATATAACATTTTAATCACCTTTAATTTGTTTCTAGGAACATTTTGTTCATCAAGATATAAACTAAGCCCCTCTAAAAATCCTCCATCCAAATAGATACTTAGAATAAAATCATTTTGTGCTAGACAATATTCTTAAATGCATGTGCCAGTCCTGCAGGATGACATCCGTTCTCTTTCACACTTGCCTTCTGCTGCACCTATTGTATCTTCCCAGCCTGATGCCTCTTTATCAATAACTCCTCCGGAAGCTTGGGGTGGTGGTGAGAGATTTTCTGATAGGGCCCACCTTCGTCAATCCCGGTTCGCAGTGCCCACTCCCAGTAGCCTTGCATCTGGAACAATATTTTCTGCATTACAAAATACTTCATCATCACTCTCCAGCCTGAGCTTGGATAGTTTGCGTGTCAGGGAAATTTCAAAGGAAGTAACTTCTTCTTCGGAAGCTCCAGAAAATGTCCCCTCAAGCTCTGCTCCTTTTTTCTTTGCCACAAGAGGCTTAACTGGACAGGGTAGTCTGGACTCTCTCGGCCCAACATTACTATCCATTCCTCGGAAAGTTTCCAGTTATGCAGAGAGAATAAGCAGTATCAGTGATGGGACACTGTCGGTTGGTTCACCCAAAATTAAGAAAACCGGAGCTGAAACGAGGGATGAGCTTTTACAGAGCTTATTGTCAAGGCCTGATGTTTCTTCATCACCCAAAGCAACCAGTGTTTTCCAATCAATGAATGTAAGATGCAAATATGATTTTTAACTTTTATCCTTGTGTTTATTTTAACTCTTAGAATTATACTCTCTTCGTCCCTAAAAGAAGTTCTCGTTTGCTTTATCACAAATTTTTATAGAATAGTGTTGGATAGTTGTTTACAGACTCAGGCTCTGTTTGGTTGTTACGGGAAAATGCTTTTTCTTGATTCCTAAATTCCTTACATAAAGCCCAAATGGTGACTTTAGTTTTGTAACACGGCTGCATTTTGAAGGTACCTCTGAAAAACAACGTTTCTCTGCCCGATAGTCAGCAGCAGCAGCAGGGAAGTTCATTTTCTCTCCAGCTATATCAACGCAGTCTTGAAGAAGCGCTCGAGGCAGCCCTCAAACCCGTTCTCGCGGCCATTAGAGACCTGCACATTGATCATTTAAGAGAATCTCACATGCGCGACGTAAGAATGGTGCGATACTAATAATTTCATAAAAATTATCTCGCAGCATTTTTCTTAATGTTCATTTCCGTATTTAGTCCCTAATTCTTAGATATTCAATAAATGGTTCTCAATTTTTGAGAACTATTCCATAATCGGTTATTCAAGAACTATTTGTTGAAAAAATATTTTGACATATTTGGCCTAAAGGACTGTTTATGGAATAGTTTTCAAAAACTAAGGACCATTTATGGAATATATAAGAATTGAGGACTAAATGGTGAAAACCACATGTAATTAGGGACCATTTATGGAATTTACTCTTTTTATGATGATGATGATGATCGCACAGTCAATTCAGTTTAGAATATAAGTCAGTTTAGATGATTTGAATGAAATGTGTGTGGGCAGGCTGAACTGGAGGGCGAGATTAAAGCACTCCGGGAAAATCAAGCGGAGCATTTGAGACAATATCAGTTAATTAGCAAAGAAAATCAAGAACTCCGCCAACACTTGTTTTGATTGGTTTCGGAGGACATCAATTGGTAAGGGATCCTCTGTCCCAAAGGTAAGATCTCAACTATTATAGTTGGACGAGATATGTTCCTAGGAAACTGGAAGGGTGTTTTTGAATGTTCAATACTCTTTCTCTATCTTCTTTTTTTTTGTCCAAGTTGCCAATTGTACTTTTTTTTGTAGCTTTTAAGTTGCTAATTGTGTTCATTCCCTGCAACAAATCAAGCAAAGAGTGTTCACTATCCAATTCAAACCAATACATCACTATGCATACTTGGAGTAAAATTGAGTGAGGAAATAGTACTACCATATATTGTGTGCATAAAAGTCTTCAACTCTTACCACTCACATCCCATTTTGTTAACCTTTTCCTCTTTGCTTACTAGTAGTTTTTAGTTTGAACAAGAAAAACTCATAAAAAGCACTTTTTCTTCTTTGCTTATTAGTTATTTTTAGTTTACATAAAAAAGCTCATATAGTAAGCGTAGTATATTAATCACATTCCAAATGTGCACTAAGCACCTGCACATGCCTTGCTAATTCTTAGGGCATTATTTTTCGTAGGGTTCTCGTGACTTTGGAATCTCATGTCATGGGATGACCCATGGCGGCTACAATGTCTCGTTCGTAAATTTAACGGTTCCTACCTCCCACCCCCTTCAATTGCATCCCTCAAGTTAACTTTGGAGTCAAAATTTTGACTCTAAAGTCAAATTAACTTGGGGTGCAATTAAAGGCGGTGAGGGGTGTGTTTGGGTCGGGGTGGGGGAGGAGGGGGGGGGTTAGGATGTAGGAACCGTCAATTTTACAAATAGGACACCGTAGCGGCTCCGGGTCATCCCATAACATGGGATTCCAATGTCATGGGAACCCTATGTTATATTTTAGCATCTTATAGTTTAGATTGTTGGGTGGGGACGTGGGGTTCTCATGACATTATGAGCTCCAACTAGAACATCTACGGTGGTCGGTTCCTAAATTTGATAGTTCCTACCCCTTTTTTCGAGCCAATATCATCCTATAACATTGAAATTCAATGTCATGAGAATCGGGTGATTTCATATTTTAAACTCGGGCTAAATTTATACTATGTTTAATGTAGTTTCATAATACTCCATATAACATTAGTCCATTTGGGGAACATATGATTTTTTGTTGAGCTCGAAAATTATTCTTACTCTCATAAACCCTTAAAATCCCTTTTTACTCCTACATTTCTCGTGACATTGACTCCAATTAGAGCACCTACAGTATCCGGTTGGTAAAATTGATGATTCTTATCTTCCAGTGAATCTCCCACTCCGGCCCGACTTAGAACCACCTCATGTCTCCTTCAATTGCAGTCTCCCATCGGGGCCACTTGAGTCCCGACGGGCCAATGGAGGGATCTAGGTGGCTCCATTGGTCTTCAGTCAAAATAAAAGTCATAGAGAGAGAGAGAGAAAGACATGGGATAAATTCCAATCGATCTAACTTCACTTTTGCAGAGCATATAATAACTGGAGATACTCGAATTGATCACTTGTGGCAAAGTCCAAATACAGCTATATAACATGCACATATATTATTATGCCAACTATTCCCCCACCCTTGCATGCATGTGCAGCTGCAAATTGCAAAGCTATAAGTTCCATTTTGACACCCAAAACCTTATCCCATATACCCTATGGAGAAGAAGAAATATAATGAACCAAATATAGATGCCCCCTCTTACTTCATTGCCTTCACGTCGAGTGATTTGACTTAAAACGGACAATATATCGTAGTAATGTTGAATTACAAATTTATAGTGACGTAGTGCTGAACGTTATTCAATGGATCAGAATCAGTCGTCATAATTTACAGACTTAATCTTTGTGAAGTCAAATGGGGCAAATTTTTTTTCTAGGTTTCAAATTAATTTGTTCATTTTAACTTGATAGAGATTAGTAAAAGATGCTGAATAGTGAAAAATAAATGCTCAAAATTTATTTAATGAAAGATGCCCTAGCAGAAATGACATACTCCAATTATTTTAATGGGAGGGAATAAGGAATAACTAAAGGTGTGTGTGTGTCTATATATGTGTGTGTGTGATGTATTGCTGATGGGGATTTATACTATGCTCCATCTACCACATTTAAATTTTTTGTTCCAAAAGGTGAAATCGCTATTTTCATCCCCTGTCCGATGGAAATGTGAGAAGATGTAAATTATGTGACAACATTTAAATTCTTCGAAATATATCGAAATACATCGAAATACAGCACTCCCTATTTATTTAATCGTATTTGTTAATCAAATCATTGAAGTGATTGATATGCACAATCATAGTAATATAGAACGAAAGAGCTCCTCATTAAAAAAACAAAATTGGATAGATGAGTAATGCTCTATACATGCTTTTTTTTAAAGGAATGCTCTATTCATACCAAATATACCAGGTAATATTTTGATTTTATAAAATTTAATATATACCAGATCATCAAGTCATCAACTAATATTTTTTTCTTTTTTTCTTTCTTAAAATTTAAGAAAAATATTATATTGGAAACATCTTAGAATGGAGCTTCTTGGTATTTACTGCCACTTATTTTTAATTTTTTTTAGTATTTTATTACGTACATTCTCTGTCATTAAATAATTTTCTTTCGTTTTTTTGTCTGTCCCAAAGTAATACGGAGTATTTAAATTTTTTTTAAATGATGTGTCTAAAAAAGTTTATCACTTATCTCTGATCATAAGTTCACAATTGCTAATTACTCATCAAACTTACTAATGTATGATTATACACTATTATCAGGCCAATTGTTATGGGGCTTGGTGGAAGTGGCATGTCCCTTCCCAAGAGAAGCGTGGAAGTCTCTAGAAGCGTGTGGAAGAATGTAGTGTCCTCTAGAATATTCTAGAACTATGTGGAGTTCTCTAGATTTTTCTGGAACATTATGGAAGCATGTGGAGACTTTCTAGAAGATTCTAGAGATAAAGAGATGTGTGAAACATTCTAGAGAAGCCTAGCCTTGGCAAAGAGTATAAATAGGGGTGTGGATGCCTCATTTGGCAAGAAATGAGAAGAAAGAAGAGAGTGAAGAACCATGAGGGCTTTTAGAGAGTGCTTGTGAGCGAGGTGTAGAAAGATGTTCCTAATATAAAGAGTGAAATGTACTACCCATGTAATTGTAATCTCTCTTGTACATTTTCTCTATATATTACAAAGTCATTTTCCAAAGTCGTGTTTTTGTATTATTGAGTGTGTGTGAGAGTGTACATGAGTTTGATTGTGTGAATCGGGAAAAGAGGTCGAGACACTCATCAATTCCCTAACAATTTGGAATCTCAAGTTAATAAATTAAGGTGTTGAAATTAAGGTGTTTGGGATTGTTATAGATTGATGAAAAAATAAAAATTTTAAGTAGAAATGAAAAAAATTAAGTTTGTTTAAAAGTACTTCTAGGCTCTATCTTAAACATTAGAAGTTTTTAAATTTTTAAGGAGAAACAATTTAATAAACACGATAAACTATAATTTAACGAAGCAAAAGTTCAGTACTCCTTCCGTCCGAAAATGATCATCTCATTTGATTTTTTAAGCCAAAGTTTGTATGTTTTAATCTCGATATATGAAAAAAATACATTGTGCTTTGATATAAATATGATATTCCGTATCAATAGTTTTCTTATGAAATGTAGTTTTCAAATATTAAATTTTTATAAGATATATATTCATGTAAACATTTACTCTCTTCGGTCCAAACAACTTTTCCTGTTTTGACTTTTTTAGTCAAATTATGACTTTGATCATAAATTAAACATAATCTAAATAAATAAATGTTATAAAAATTTGATATCTTAAGATGAACATTATTATATTATATTTATATTATAATTTAATATACTTTTCTTACAATTTGGAGTAAAAAAAGTATCACCGTTTAACTAAAAAAATCAAAATAAAAATAGTTTTGTGGACGGAAGGAAGTATATATTATGGTCAAAAAATATTAAATTAAAGACCATAAAAAGTGAACTGGGAAAATTTTCAAAATACAATTTGATTTTTGTTGAGCCCCAAAAGGCAAAAAAACAGCCCTTTTCCATTATTAATTCATTCACCATTCCCATTTCTCTGCATTTTTTCCCCGCAAGCCAAGAATCTCTCCCACCACCATAGCCTCTCTCTCTCTCACTATCTCTCTCAAAACCTAACTTTATCAACGATGCCATTGTTCTTCTTTCCGTCTCTTTCTTCCGTTCCTTTTCTCCCCACTATTCCGATTCCCTACATAGCTGTCCTTTTTAGTTTCACACCATCGCTTTTCGGCTGCTCAAAAAACGCGCGGAAAGTGGGATACCTTCTTCCCCTATACATACTGCTCGTCCCCAGCCTCCCACATTCATGGTATGAACTGTGTTTTCTTTGTTTTTTTACTTGAAAGATTTCATCTTTATGCAGTTTGGGGTGAACCCTTTTATTTATTGTGTTTCTTGAGGGTCCATTTTATTGACAAATTAGAAATTTATGAATTGGCTGAGTAAGCTTTTCAAAGGTAATTCGAGTGAGTCTCAGTTTCTTGGAGAGGAAAGCATGGTCTGGCGCACTCCTTTTAGACCCTCCGCAATTCCGGTACTTATGTTTATAGCTTATAGCTCCATAGCTGATTCCATCTGTTGTTTGGTTAAAGTTAGTTGATGGGTTGTTTAGAAATACAAAATGAGGGATATCTTTGAATTAATTTTGAAATAAATTGAGTTTGAAATGGAGATATATTTAAAAAAACTCATTTTTTTTAATTTGAAAAGCTACCCTAATTGGCTCATTTAATAAGTATAAGCTTCTTAAATAAGTAGACTCAACAAAAAAAGAAACTTACTCTGGGGTATTTGAATAGAAAAGGCCAAATGCCAATAGATAACTTTAAAGCTAGCTTATGGCTTGCTAAACATGGCCTACATGTTGTTGTGGATTCTTGAGCTTATTTAAAATATAAAATCATGCCTGGGTTCAACAATCTCTACTAGGGGTAAGGTCTGCATACTTGGGACATTACTTGGTACTGTATGTTGTTGTTGTCTAGGTTCAACAATGTTAATGTTAGTTTTGAAATGTTAGTAATTTTTTATGATGTTACATTCTAGGATGTCCGTCCTACAAATAGGGAGAAGGACGAGTTAGATCGTGCAATTGCACTCTCTTTGGCAGAAGGTTTGAAGTGGCCCGCTGGTACATTATTATTCTTTCTTTTTCTCTTTTCCCCATCTTCTGTCTTTGCCATGCCATTTGTTGTTTTCTTAATGAAAAGCTCTGGGTTTCCTCCATTTTTAGGACGCAGATGGAGGAGAGTCAGTGATGAAGAAGATATACCTTGGCCAGTTCGTGGAGGTGGCCTTAATCCATCAGCATGCCCCACTTTTCCTCCATATGCACCAAGGGATGCTTGTCCAAGACCCACTTGGTAACTTTTACTTGTACACTCTTATGGAATTGATGTCACATCAACCAAAGCACGTTCTTTTTAGCCCGAAAGCCTGTTAAGCTGATATGGGCAATTCGATCCGATTAAATCTTGAAATGGGCAAATGGTTCCAATATTGGTCTGCTTAGAATAACTATAAAACTACTCCATAGCATAGAGATGATTATATTAAGGAACCAATCAACCAAAAGGTCAAGTTTGGGGTTATAGGCCCCGGAAAGGCTTTAGACTCTAATAGATTCTTATTGTAATGCTAGGGTATGTAGTGGGTGCCACCGCGAAATTGGATATGGAAACTATCTGGGATGCATGGGGAGTTTCTTCCATCCAGAATGTTTTCGTTGTCATGCATGTGATTCTCCTATCACAGACCAGGAGGTATGTGTTACTATAGGGCCCTTTGGTAGTTCGTTTTCAGTTTTAGAATTTTAAAACTGTTATGTTACAGAGTAATTTGTAGAATAAATGAAAAAACAGGCAAACAATTGGAAAGCATCTTTTTTCTGGTTTTCATTAACATCATCTCTAGTTTAAAGAAACAGAAAGTGAAAAACGATAATGAAACATACCCATAGTTGATAGTAGTTTGCTTTCGAAACCTTTTTTAAAATTGAAAATAAGCTTCTGGAACTCTTCACTTTCTCAGTTCTGATTTGGATTATTCTTTGGTTCAAGTATTCACTCTCAGGGAATAATTCATACCACAAGTCTTGCTTCAAAGAACTGAATCACCCCAGATGTGAAGTCTGCAATCAATTTGTAAGAAAGTGTTATTCTTTTCAACTCGTGTTTGTCTTCCCAAACAGGCCCTCTCATTGTTTTAACATTGAATCCATATGGATGTTCTCAGATCCCGGCAAACAGGTCTGGCCTGGTCGAGTACAGATGCCACCCCTTTTGGTCTAATAAATATTGTCCTACGCATGAGCATGATAACACTTCACGTTGCTGTAGTTGCGAACGACTTGAGGTAGGAAAAAAAATCTTGACGAATATTTTTAAATATATATTTCAACAAGCCCAAAAATGTATGAGAGCTATATTAGATTTTAGCTTTTATATGCAATAAAATTCGTGCACATTCTTTGTGATGTAATAATTGTTTGTGTTGAATTTACCCTTTTTTTGTTGAAGTCATGGAATGCAAGATATGTGTCGCTTGGAGACGGTAGGAGCTTATGCCTTGAGTGCTTGGAGTCTGCAATCATGGACACCGGGGAATGCCAGCCCCTTTACCAGTCCATCAGGCACTTCTATGAGGGTTTGAATATGAGAATAGATCAGCAAATTCCTATGATCCTTGTTGAAAGACAGGCCCTCAACGAGGCTATCGAAGGCGAGAGAAATGTACGGATGATCTCTCTACCTTTTTTTACCTTCAAGCCTATTTGCTAATAGGGACTATGCTACAATGACACCACGTTTGACACGATAGACAACACCAATGTGTTTGACAGACATGCACAGACAGTCATTGTATGTACTCGCAATTGTCTTTGTCTGTGTGCATGTCTGTGTCACCGGAGTCATCCATGGTGTCAAACCCTGGTGAAAGAGAAAGTTACAGATTCTTTTTTTTTCGAGGCATTATAAGCCATTACACGATTATGGATGCCAAACAACTTATTTGTGAAACAGTTAATGACTTTTTGAAAATTATATTATAGGGTTCCCTCCATATGCCGGAAACCAGAGGACTATGCCTGTCTGAGGAGCAGACAGTTAGCAGTGTATGTCTCTTATTTTCGTCATATCGATTAGTTTTTCTTTTGGTTGAAACCCTTTTTCAAGCTTGACACACTAACAATCTGCAGATACAGAAGAAGCCGAAAATGGGAGGCCGTGTATTTGTAGGAATGAGAACACAGCCTCTAAGACTAACTCGAATATGTGATGTTACAGCTATCTTGATCTTATATGGTCTCCCAAGGTAACATCCCCCCCACCCCCACCCCACCTTATATCCATGCATCATCATCAGCATCATCCCCTTAATCCCATCTTCATTAGTTTCAGTGACATGAAACCTAAAGTGTCTATTGATTGTCTAAAATCACTATAAAAATCCAAATGGTCATATGCTCATACTCGTATTCTTCATGATGTAGGTTACTAACAGGTGCCATTCTTGCACATGAGTTAATGCATGCATGGTTACGGCTGAGAGGTAAACACATGTTTGAATCTTAACTACTGCATAGTACATGTTTAGATTTCTTAGTCTTTGTATACTGTGTAGTAAAAAAATACTTTGTAGATATTCAAAATTTGCTCCAAATGAAGGGCCAAGGATCATATTCAAAAAATGGTTATTATTAAGAACATGAGTTTTGGTGCATTCTAAAGCGAATCGAAGACAAGAAATGGAAGGGTTTTTTTGAGGATATAGAACATTTTGAGAGATTAAAACTAGATACCAAGATACCAGTAATCTTTTCTTCGGTCTTGAATATCTCTGCTCTTTTGCTTACTGTTTCTTCGAACCGCACCTTTGTCTTGAACGTATGAACTGTTACCTTTGTCATGTCAACGCTACATGCTTGGTTTGTCATTATCAAAGCCCACAAAATGAAATTGTGCATTCCAATGCGAACACCATACAACTCATGCATAAAAGTTTTGCATTAGGCCTCGAAAGTTTCCATTTCAGCACAAGATTGAAATTTCTCTTTAAACCTTGACAAGATTCATCTCTAGGGCATACTTATCACGGCGTAGCCTAGGCGTCCGTGCACCCTTCTACTCTCGCCATGAGAGCTCGCCTCGCCTTATTTTGCAAACCTCGCCTAGGCGTCGCCTTAGCTTCCCCTAGGCTGCACCTACTGCCTGAAGTTGTTGCGTAACGGGCACTAAGTTGTTTGTGTTGTGGTAAACTTGAGAAAGTTCACTGGAATTTGCAGGCTACCGGAATCTGACCATGGAAGTCGAAGAAGGGATATGCCAAGTGCTTTCCCTCATGTGGCTCGAGTCGGAGGTGACTCACGGATACAACAGAAACATGCCACCACCACCACCACCACCACCATCATCATCCAAGAGGGGCAGAAAATCTGCTTCTGAAAACAAGCTGGGAGAGTTCTTCAAGCATCAGATATTGCACGACGCTTCTCCAGCGTATGGAGAAGGCTTCCGAGCAGCTCAAGCAGCCGTGAACAAGTACGGTCTGAGGTGCACGCTGGACCATATTCGCATGACCGGCACTCTCCCCATCTAAAATTCTTAAACAAATTTATAATGAATCCTTCCAAGCTTCTCTGTCTTCCAATGCAGATGATGTCGAAGAGCAATACAGGGAAAAATGAGAGACAACATAAGCATGAGGATGTTTTTTTTCCCACTACCTTGTTATGTTTCTGGTTTTCTATTATGTGCTACTAATCATATTCAAGGAGAGATGTCATTTTTACTCATCTAGACTGTTATGAGCAGTATAAATAAGGGTTTAGCTTCATCAATAAAATATGTGATTCCAGGCTTATTATTTGCTCATATAATCTGTGGGGTTTAGTGTTTAAGAGGGGATAGTGGGGACGGAACTGTTTTGCCACTAACATAAATACTCCATCCGTCCGTCCCAAACTAAAGTTGTCAGTTACTATTTTGATTTCACGATAACTTTTATTTACCAGTGTGTTTTTTATTGATTATTTGATAAAATAAAAAATAAATTTTATAATTAGTCATTTAAACTTGGGTTTTCCATTAATATTCTATTATCTAATAAAGAAATCACCCTACGTAGCACTCTAACTCATCTAATACTACGCATTTAGCACTGCTTATTGTTTTTTACCAAATTAGCTATTTATATTATCAATCTCTTCCAATCATACCCTTTATGTTGTCAATCCCTTTTATCCATCCCACTATCAATTATTTCAATTCCTCTTTCAACTCCTATATCAAATTCGGACTCACATAATGTATACTTTGTGCATAGTGGCATAGTACTCTTTTTTATCAAATTCTTTCGTCAATCAATTAAATGTAGTTTTGAATAAATATATATAATAAAAATACGATATATCAAAATTATATCATAAAAATATGCCAATTATAAATACTTCTTTCATCCCAAAATAGGGCTCTTATTCGATTTACGATGTTTGATTGAAGTTATTTTCAAATCAATATAAGTAAAAATTATTGTATAATTAAAAAATAGGAATTATATATTAAAAAAACTACATAAAATTTTTTATAAAGAAGTGGTGACAATGTGACTTACATATAAAACTACCAATGTTATAAATTATTATTTGACTTTCATATTGTGCAAACAGCTTGTGGTTAGTTTTATGACCATAGAGTTTTACCATGAAAGAGATTATTATGAAATGTGTTACTCAATATGGTGGCTATAAATATATGGGCAGTACAGATTGATCATGTTATGCAAACACTTTTTGGCAGTGAATATGTCTTCTATATATAATGTGGCAGACAAGAGTGAAAGTATGATAGTGTGTAAAAGTTAGCGACCTAAACAAATTTTTATGTACTTTATTAACTTCCATTAATAATATGGCAGTGAAATTAGACATACATATGAAACTGCCAATGTTATGAATTATGAATTGAATTTCATATTGTGCAAAAGCCATGTGCTTCGTTCTATGACTATTGGGTTTGAACATTCAAGAGTTCGTTATGGAAACATGTTACGGAATAGAGGCTGATATTTTTTTGACAGTGTGGAATAATCAACTTCTAGCTACACTTTTTGGAAACGTCCTATGACCATGTTTGCCTAGTGTGTTTTGGTCGAATGGGATTTATATCTAAAAATCTCAATGTAATAAATTATTCATTGAGTTTCATTGGAAGCGGATACAAAAAATCACCAAAATGATTAGTGCTTGAATAACTTTAATAAACAAAGTATGAAGTGTAAGCTCAAAGATTTTTGGCAGTGTGGAATGCTTGTGATCTAGGTATACTTTTTGGTAGTGTGTTGTGTCCTGTGTTTTGGCCAGTGTGCTATGTTGCACAATTTTACATAATGTTGCAGTGTATGCTGCTTACAAAGTCTTAAAATTTACAACATAATACCTTCATTATCCATTTCTTTTCACTACCACATAAATGAAATTCAGCATATGTCTAATACTTACATCTTCTAACATTATACAAAATCAAGAAAGACCAAAAAAAGCCAAGCCCATGTTTGGCCAGTGTGTTTTGGTGTAATAGATTATTCATGAAATCAGTCATACATTTTTGGGCAGTGTGGAATTCATAAATGAAAACAATCATATACATTTTTGGCAGTGTGGAATTCATACATGAAAATAGTGTGGAATTCATACATAAAAAGAGCTATACTTTTTTTGGACAATGTGAAATTCATACATGAAAATAGTCATACATTTTTTGACAGTGTAGAATTAATATGTGAAATCACTGCCACATAAATCAATGGACATTATACTACATTAAGGAACACAATAGTACATTTACACACTGCCGTAAGATATAACAACATATATCAATTCTACACTGCCACATTAAAAAACTCACATATAATAAACCACACTGCCCACTACACAATTACGAGTGAACAACCACACTGCCCAAAATAATCATATTTTTTGGCAGTGAATAATGAACATTTGGTGTTTAATTAAAGGACAAAATCGAAATTACAGGTATGAAACATATAGCACTGCTATTTAGAGTATTTTAATGCTTTTAGAGTGCTATTTTGGTTTTTCTCTCTATCTAATATAGTGTTTGTGCTCCTTCATTTATTAATACCTTTCAATCGATGTTTATTTTAACCTTTCATAAGCCAATGACTTTGATATTGTGTTAAGAAATTAAATAAACTAATGATGTGTTTGGTTTGATGGGAAATATTTCCCTAGAAAAACATTTTCTAAAGGAAAATGATTTTCTTATCATAATTTCTGTTGTTTGGTAAGAAGGGAAATACTTAAATTTTTTCTTCTATTATTAAAATTTAAATAGGGTTGGGGTCGGGCTAGTTGAGACACTTTTATACTCCAGTAATATTTTAGTAGCGTAAGGGGTGACACATGGTAAATGAGGTCGAGGTCGGGCTTGTTGGACAGGGTTCATGGGCGAGTGGGAAGTGAAGAAAGACGATGAGTGATGATAAGGCGCTAAGGTGGGTGGGGTGGGGGTGAGGCCGGTATGGTTGGTAGGGGAGCGAGGGGGCAGGGGAGGGTAAGAGGGTGTGTAGTGGGGCTAGATGGATATGACCGAGGTGGATGAGGGTGGTAGAGTATGTGGGAGGGGGTGGCAGGTGGTAGGGAGTGGGGTGGGTCACGGAGCGGAGCGGAGAGAATAAAAATTTCCCGTAATTTCACAATACACAAGAAAATAAAACCAAAATTTTCTTGGAAAATATTTTTCACCAACCAAACATATCCTAAATGTTCAAGTATGTGGGAGTTGTAGATAGTCCTATCAATGGGTCGAGTATAGACCCGAATCCGTATAATACTCATAATTTTTTAGCGGATTTAGAAATATAAAAATACTGTTTACTCGTACCTGAATCCGTACCCGTTATTTTAAAAAAATAAAAGGTCGGGTATAGGACGAGTAGTCCCGAGCCATTTAAACCCTGTATCGGTTAAATAAATAGATAATATTAAAGATTACAAAATCTTATCCTCCTTCAGCTTCCAAATCTATTTGTATTTGTTTTACTACATTAGAGGATTGTACACGTCGGTTTATGTAGTAGTATGAATTAAAACTTTGGAATTAACTTTAATGTTATAAAGAACATTCTTGCAACATGAATAAATGTGATCAGAATGATGATTATAAATCTAAGATTTTTGTTATAGATTTTTTTTATAGAGAAGACTGATTTTTGTTCCAGTAATGTATCAGTCTTATTTTTAATTGTATTCAATTTAGATGTTTTTCATTCATAGTATTTTCAATATTTTTTTCAACTATAAAAAATTAAAAGATATCAACTTTTATCACGAGTATACTCAACTCGATACCGAGACCCAATAAGTTCAAATCTAGGATTAAAATTTAAGACCCATCAGGTAAGCGAGTACAAGCCAGACTCAATTTTTTTTTAAAATGATACGGCCTACACAGGTATAGAACACTATGGAGCGGCCCGAAACCAACCCACTGACAGGTTTAGTTGTAGATCCAGAAAATATATTCTTAAGACAAATACCCTCTCCGTCCCCATTTTTATTACAATATTATTTTTTATCTTCTTGATAACTTTTGTTTGTTTGTGTATTTTCATTTATTATTTGATAAAATAAAATATTTTTATCACGTCTTGTTTTGTACTCCCTCCGTCCCAAATTATAATATCTGTTTACTATTCACAGGGTCAAACTTCATTCACTTTCTTTCTCTATTTTCGTTAGCAATTTGATAAAATAAAATATTATTATCACTACTAGTTTTGTAGATCTTTTGATGTAGTTTTTTAATATGTAATTTTTATTTTTTAATTCTATACCATTTGTCATATAAAATGGTTTGAAAATAATTTCAGTCAAACATCGTAAACCGAAACAAACGTTATAAAATGGGACGGAGGTAGTAAAATTTCTGATTAGTTTTTTAACATGTAATTTTTATTTTTTATTGATGCACCAATTTATAAATAAAATGATTTAAAGAATCATGTGATTATATCTCGTAATTCTTATTTTGTAATCAAAACATGCACGAAAAAAGAAGTAGAAAAAAAGTCAGTCAACGATCAAAAGGTATTTAATGTAGAAATTTGATTTTTTTTACGCATTAGTCATCAACTCGGCACACTGGCTTTTTTGTTCAAGTCTTTCAATCATTCCCTGTTAAAAAAAAACTTACGGGGTAAAAAAGAGGGCGGTAACTCACGCCTCGGTCGTCGTCCTCGTCGTGGTCAAACAGAGATCCTTTCCAAGAGTAGTTGAAACCATCTCACCCTTCCCTCGTCATCGTCTCCTATAGATCTTTCAATTAACCGTTTTTATTTGTATCTTCTTATTACCTTTTTTAATATTTAAAATACCACAACTATTCCCACTTACTTTATTTATTACACCTTTTCCACCTTATTTAATACACCCCGCACATTTTCATTAAGGGTATTTTGGTAAACTTTCACCTTTTTTCAACTCTTCTTAAAAATCACAAAAAGTCAAAACGAGAAAATCTTAGGGGAACGGAGGGAGTATATACTAGTCTATTAGCTCATTCCATTTACATATTTGACTGAAATTATTTTAAGATTAAAATTTTTTCCGTCTTAAAATGATCTTCTTAATTACTATCCACATGATCAAATTTTAATTATTTCTTTTAACTATTTTTATTAGTTATTTGATAAAATAATATGTCATGACATTTTTTTGGCAACATATGGCATATCTATGTGGCATATTTTTAATACATAAGCTTAAACCTAATTAATGTGTTGAATAAAAAATAACTTTTGTTTCTAATAAGAAATTTTGTCAAAAAGGAAATATAATCTAAAAAATTGGAGAAAAAACTTTATTTTCTAATACTCGCATAACATTTTTTCACTTCACTAAATAAGACAAGAAAAATAATTAAACTAAATTATTAAAAATAAAACTAACTGAAATAAAACTATAAAAACACAAATGTGGATAACAAAGTGTCATCGCGAGAGGTTTTATACTCCCTCCGTCCACATTTAAAGTTCCCGCTTTGACTCGTTGCGCAAATTTAGGTGGAATGAAAATTGTGTTGACTTTCCCTTTATGCCCCTAATCTTTTCTACCCCTATACACCCCACTGGAGCCGTCTACCCCTATACACCTATTTTTAGACTTCTCGTTAGGGAAGAAAATCAACATCCCACCATAGATCTGGAAAAAAATAAAAAAATTGTTCCTCCAAATCTAGATCCGACGAAGATGCAACCAGATCTGGAAAAAAATTTCTTCTTTTAATTGACGAAAGAAGAAGGAAGAAAAACAGGAAAAAAATGAAGAAGAAATAAGAAGAAGAAGAAGAAGAAAACAAGAAAAGAAGAAGAAAACAAGAAGACAGAATTGAGAGGAAGAAAAGAAAGAAAAAGAAGGAAAGAGGAGGAAGAGTGAGGAGGGTGGCTGACGAGGTGGGAAGGAAGAAAAAAGGAAAAAGAAAAAGAAATGTAATGGACGAGGGTAGTTTTGTTTTTTAACCCTGTAAAACTTACTAAAAAGGAAATGAGAACTTTATTTGTGGACGGACCGAAAAGGAAAGTGGGAACTTTAATTTTGGACGGAGGGAGTATTATTCCCTCCGTCATAAAACTTTCTTCCCGTTGCGCAAAACGAAGAAAAATCCCAAGTTTTTTCAATCTATTTTATTTAAATATTGATATAGAAATAAATTAAAAAATAAAACATACATATTTAAAAACTACGGAGTACATCAAAAGTTCAACAAAACAAGTGGTGACAAGAATATTTTATTTTGTCATATAGGCCATGAAAAAACACAAATAAATATAAATTCCCGTGAAGTTAGAATAGTGCTCTGGGAAGAAAGTTTTAGGACGGAGGGAGTATAAATTTGGAAGAAATTATTTTTTATTCTTGTATATGCATTTACATGTAAAAATTTCTAATTTTCTACATTTATTTTAATAATAATAACAATAACAATAACAATAATAATAATAATATGAAGGGATTCTACCACTCACTTTGATTGGCGGCTCTGGACGAAACTAGCTTCAATTGGAGTACCTCGGCGTTCTGTTTTTTAAATTGATGGTCCCAACCTCGACATTCTAGTAAATCATCCCACTCCGGAGCCAGTGGCTTTAGAACTGTTCTGATAAAAGTAATACGGAGTAATATTATTATTACTATTATTATAAAAATACACGCAGATAATTTTTAAATCACTATTGAAAGAAATCAAACGACGTTAGATGAAACTAAAAAGAGTAGAGAGAAATTTGAAAAAGTTGAAAAAAGTTAGAAGGATTAAGTGTTAAAAGATACTAAAAGAAGTTGGAAAGTACTTGAAAAAGTTGGAAAATATCGAAAGTTAAGAGTTCACGTGTTTAGGTAATTATTCTATGAGAAAATAAGTTTAACGAAAAATCATTGCCCCCACGTATTTTATTGAAACATTGTTGATATTTGAATAAAAAACAAAAATATTTTGTGATAATTTTCATATAATTTATTTATTTAGATAATGTTTAATTTATAATCAAATAGTGTTACTGTTTGACTAAAAAAATCAAAACAGGAAACGTTTTTAGGGCGGAAGGGAGTAAAATAAATTCATAAAACTTGTTGTAGCCCTATACCTACAATTTATTTAGAAAAGAAGTTTTGCTTTTGGTTGAATGATTTATATAGTCGTTAAATAAAGATGGAAAAGAAATCAAAGAAGAAGTAACCCAGAAACGGCCCTTGTGCTTTATGGCGGATGACTTGGAAAACACTCTCTCTCCCTTGGATATGCCACTAGAGGTGTATAAATACAGACACAATTAAGTCCAAACACAACCTTATTATTATTATTGTTATTATTATTAATTATTATTAATTATTCCAAAGCTAATTAGTGAATTAATTAATTAATTAATCAAGTCCTTTCATCTAATACAAACAAAACAATGGAGAATGGAAAGAGTGATGAGAGCCCAGCAGGGAGAAAACCTCTTCTTCCTGCACCAGCACCATTCTCCTCTTCTCCTTCTTCTTCTTCTTCTTCTTCCATTATAACAGACCTCTTTGGCCCAGAAAGCCCATCAAAGCTTCCTCCAAGTAATTCCTCTAGTAATGGCTTATTCTTTTCATCCCTCATCATTAGCAGTACCCAACGACGACGGGAGCATGACGATTATCATCAGTCGACGAGAAGCGAAGATGAACTGAGTCGGGACGTTAATAACCCGAGGTACGCCACCCGTGGAGATTGGTGGCTTGGTAAGTAGTGTCTGAAATCGTTTCGATCTTCTCATTTTTAATTTCTTATTGGAAAAAAATGTTGCGGAGTATATATATGTTTTACTCCACACTTTTTTTTTGTTTGTAGACATTGTCAATATACAATGCCAAGTTGCAAGCATTTCATAATGTCAACTATTCTAAAAAGAGATCGAAATTATGATTGTTTTTTATAGTTGTGTATATTTCATGTTTTAGTACGTCTTATTAAGTTAAATTTCTTACTCCATCCGCTTATCAAAATAGTTCCTGTTTTGACATTTGCAGGGTTTATTTTTGTAATTTGACTTTCCAATTAAATTATTTGGGTAAAAAAGAGAAGAGTGACAGATCACTTAATGACGCATTTTCTGACACTTATTTTGAGGCATAATTTCTAACACTAATTTTGAGACATAATTAAGTACTCTGTTAATTATACTAGCCAAGTTTTTTTTCTTCTTCTTCTTTTTGCATTGCAGGATCACTATACTATTGATGCCACTAATATGGATGCACAACACAAACATGGAGCTAGCTAGGGAGGCCTTCATCAATAAGGAGAATATTATTAACATATATATACTCCCAGCCAGCAGCAAAGTGTTGTCTTGTAATAATAACTCGTATACAAAAACGAAGAATAAATATATGCATGGTTAAGTGTTTAGATATAGCTAGCTAGCTTATCTGCTTATATCCAGTGTTTATGTATAATACAAATATATTAAGTATATAAATATCATGAAATAAACCTCACCTCTTGAAAATTATGTTTAAGATAAGTTTGGTTTATATTCATACGGAGTATATTAAATGAAGAGCTGAAGAGTTTATAAATAAAGAGCAAAAGGATCGACTTTACAACTTAACAAATCACGTAGAGTGCTTTCTGATCAAACTTATTTCAGGGTATACCAAAAATACTATTATCGGATAAGACGTTAATCAAGAATAAGTACTTCGAAATCTAGTGTCTCAACCATCCGTGCAAATCTCTATTTAGAGTAAAAAATCCAGAATCAAGCATGAATATTAGTCGCGTAAGGATGCAAATCTTCGCACGAAGAGTTAGAATCGGAAGTCCATGAATGTTTGCTTATGGAGGCAGACATTCGCGTGAAGAGGTTGTGATTTAGGGCCAATTCGACGTTTATCTGTATGTCTGAACCTTTTAACGTTTTGGGCTCTGTTCATGAAAATCAAAAGAATTTTAATAAAGCACTAATACAATGTCCAAAATAAATTAAAGCAATAATGTCCAGCTCGACCTTGGCTAGGGGCTCTGCCCCTTAGACGCTGCAATCGGGGGTTGCCGCCTCTTGAACCTTGTTACCGGGATCAATTTTTTGTCTGAGCTAAGTAACTTAATTACACAAAATAGTCAAAATGACACTAATGTAAACCCAACAATTCATTAGTAACATCGGTGCGATTCCCATAACATTAGAACCCCCATGTCATGGGATGACTGGTGTTGGGATTCCTCCAAGTCCCACACCGGATGAGTAGGAGTAAATGAACCAAAATATATATGTTCACCTAACCCCATTAGTATGAGGCCCTTTGGGAAGTGCCCAAAAACAAATCCGTGAGGGCTTGTGAAGAATTATTATTTTCTATGTTATTAACGGAGGGCTAAGCCTCGTATATATAATACAGGAAGATCCTAACTACGGAAAGATTCATGTACAAGTAAACTATCATGTATACAATGATTACACAATTAATATTAAATATATACATACTATATTTAACATGCGCCCAACTACGTGACCGGAGACGGGCGAACACCTAGGCTGTGTCTGAAGTTAGAGAATAAGAGAGACGGGAGCCCTTTGGTGAAGATATCAGCATACTGAGAGGAGGAGGGGACATGTAGGACCCGAACGTGACCAAGGGCAACTTTGTCTCTAACAAAGTGAATGTCGACTTCAACATGCTTGGTGCGCTGGTGCTGAACGGGATTAGACGAGAGATATACAGCACTGACATTATCACAGAATACCAGAGTAGCGCGTCGAAGAGGTTGATGAAGCTCAAGGAGATGATTTCTGATCCAGCTAGTCTCTGCCACCGCATTCGCTACAACGTGATACTCTGCCTCGGCACTGGAGCGAGAGGTAGTAGCGTGTCTCTTGGAAGACCAGGAAATGAGATTGTCCCCAAGAAAGACACAATACCCTGAAGTAGAGCGACGGGTGTCAGGGCAACCTGCCCAATCAGCATCTGAATAAGCCTGTAAGGAATCTGTGCTGGTGCGGTGAAGAGTGATGCCATGGGTAGCAGTGCCATGGATGTAGCGCAAGACTCTTTTCATTGCTGTGAGATGAGAGCTGCGTGGGGCATGGAGATGAAGACAGAGCTGCTGTACTGCATAGGTGAGATCAGGACGTGTGAAAGTCAGATACTGTAGGGCACCAACAATAGATCTGTAAACGGCGGGGTCCGGAAGAAGAGTACCGGACGTGACTGATAGCTTTGCCTTGGTGTCGACCGGGGTGGAGATGGGCTTGCAGTGAAGCATGTCAGCCCGCTCAAGTATCTCGTGTGCAAACTGAGTCTGGTGTAGAAAAAGGCCTCCAGCCGTGCGCTGAACACTGATCCCGAGGAAAAAATTGAGATCCCCCATATCTGTCATGGCAAACTCCCCTTTAAGCTTCTGAGTGAGGCATGTGAGAAGGGCGGTGGAGGAAGCTGTGAGGACAATGTCGTCCACATAAAGCAGAAGATAGGCCATATCGGCTCCTTGAGAGAAGACAAAGAGAGATGTGTCGCTCTTGCATCCGCGGAACCCCAAAGTAAGAAGAAAACCTGCAAATCGCTGGTACCAGGAGCGGGGGGCTTGCTTAAGGCCATAGAGGGCCTTCTTCAACCGACAAACATAATTCGGCCGGGCTGGATCCTGAAAGCCGGATGGCTGGCTAGCATAGACTGTCTCGTGAAGGGTGCCATGTAGAAAGGCATTCTTGACATCCAGCTGATGGATAGGCCACCCTCGGCTCAGTGCAAGTGTGAGAACGATGCGTACCGTGGCAGGTTTGACAACCGGGCTGAAAGTCTCGTCATAGTCGATACCAAAGCGCTGATTGAATCCACGAACCACCCAACGAGCTTTGTACCTGGACAGTTCACCTGTAGGGCCAAATTTGTGGTGAAAAAGCCACTTGCCGGTGATAATATTTTGGGTGGGGGAGGGGGGGCACTAATTCCCATGTTTCGTTTGTAATCAAAGCATTAAATTCATCACACATAGCATTATACCAGTTTTGATCCTTAAGTGCACTACGATAGGTGGGTGGGAGAGGGGATATGTGGGCCATGGAGTTAAGGTTGAGGATGTGTCGGGGTTTGGATATGCCAACTTTGGATCGGGTTACCATGGGGTGAGTAGTGGGGAGAGTGGGCTGGTTTGGGCTGGGCAGGGGGGGTTCGGCCTGATCGGCGGGTAGTGGGCTGGACATGGGAGGAGATTGGGCCGTGGAGCTGGGGGTAGGGGAGGGTTGGGCCGTACTGGGTTTCGGGCTAGAGGGGGTGTTGTGGGCTAAGGGTATAGACGGGGTGGTGGGGCGGGAATCATGGGCCGGGTGGGGGCTGTTTGGGCTGGGGGTTGTGGCTTGGTTTTGGGGCGGGATTATTGGGTTAGGAAGGGAGAATTGAGTATGGTGCGGGTTTCGGTCGTCCTCCGTAGAGTCAAGGAAAGCAAGCTCGGTGGGTGAGACAGGATGGGAGTAAGGGAAAGAATGTTCGTCAAAAGCCACATGACGAGAGATGATAATTTTGTGGGTGAGGAGATCGAGACATCGGTATCCCCGTTGGTTGGACGGGTACCCGAGGAAGACACAGCGGGCCGAACGGGGGGCGAGTTTGTGTGGTGTAGTAGCGGAGATGTTAGGATAACAAAGACAGCCAAAGACTCGGAGGTGAGAATATGTGGGTTTATGACCGTAGAGAGCTTCATGAGGGGTACGATATTGAAGAGTGGTGGTAGGTAAGATGTTGAAGAGGTGAGAAGCCATATTAAGGGCTTCAACCCAGAAGGTGGGTGGGAGTTGGGCTTGAAATAAGAGAGACCGAACTGTATTATTTATAGTGCGAATGGTGCGTTCAGCCCGTCCATTTTGTTGACTGGTGTGGGGGCAGAAGAATCGAAAAATGATACCCAAAGATTCAAAAATGTTTCGAAGGTGCCTGTTTCTATATTCAGTACCATTATCACATTGCACAGCTTTAATTGTAGTGTTAAACTGATTTTTCACAAAAGCTATAAAAGTGTGAAGATGAGAACATGCTGCAGATTTACTTCGAAGAGGAAATACCCATAAAAAATGAGAATAATCATCTAAGAGTAACATATAATGTTTAAAACCAGTAACACTAGTAACAGGCGATTGCCACAAATCAGTATGTAAAAGCTGGAAAGGAAAAGTAGAAATACGACTCGAGGACTCAAACGGGAGACGAGTATGTTTTCCCAACTGACAAGCATGACAAAGAGAGTGCTGCAAGTTTTTAAAAGAGATAGTAGACGAAAGACTAGGGGCCCCACGGAGGACGGTAAGGCTCGGGTGGCCAAGACGACGATGCCAGAGCTCCGGATCTCCGGTGGCAACGTGGGCCTGGGCTGGGATAGGATCGGCTGTTGGGCTCATAGGGTAGAGTGGGCCATTATTACTGGACCGATGAATCACGGTTCCCGTCAGCATATCCTTCACAGAAAAACCAGTGGAGTCAAATTCAATAGAACAATTATTGTCACGGGTGAATTGTCTAACGGAGATAAGGTTGTGAATTATGTGGGGAGAAACAAGGATATTTTGTAGGTGGAGGGGAGGGGATGTGGGAAAATGTTAATTACCAGTTGCCGTAGTGCGAACTTTAGAACCATTACCGACAGTAATATATGATGATGAATTTAAAGCTTGAGTACGAACATGAGAAAGAGTACCTGGGTCCGAAGCTATGTGATGTGTGGCGCCGGTGTCCATATACCATTGCGGATCGCGAAGGCTTAGGGTGTCAAAATGATGGGCAAGGGCTGTTGGTGTGAGGGTGTTGGCACCGGCAGAGGGGGTTGCGGGTGTGGGTGAAGGTGGCGGGTAGGGTGGGGCTGTTGGGTAGGGGTTTGAGTACGGGTAGGGGGCACCGGCGTGTGGGTAGGATGTAGAAAAATAGGCCTGGGGATATGGGTGAGGGTTAGGGCGAGGCCCGAGAAGGCCGGGGTTAGGGTTTGGGTTGGCGTACTGTCCAGGAAACTGCCCGAAGGTGTGCCGTGCATTCGACCCGGAGCTTCGGCCACGACCACGACCCCGCTGCTGTCCACCACGCTGCCCCTGCCGCTGATAATTTCCAGAACTGCCCCTGCCGCTGGAGTCTGCCCGTCCGCCACCGGCGCTGCCATGGCGCCGTGAATCACCGCCGCTGGAGCCTCCACTACCGGCGTACAGTGCCGTGCCACTGTCTCCACCGAGACTGCCACCACCCAAGTCAGCTCGTTGTTGTTCAATAAGAAGGAGGGCCGACCGAGTTTGAAGAAAAGTGGGGGGCGGCGTTTGATATTGAAGGAAGGACGTTTGGCCACGAAGATCATCCGGTAGACCACGGAGAACTTGGAGAACGAGTTGTTGTTCGGAGACGGTAGCGTCCACATCATCCAACCAATCCGCTAGGTTGCGAAGGGTTTGGCAATAGGCGGCCATTGAGAGAGACCCTTTCGTGGTTGTGCGGAATTGGTGCTCAAGTTGCATAGCCCGGGCCGCTTTGTTGTCATGGAATAGATTGTAGATGGATTTCCATAATTCCGAGGCTGAGTTGGTGGTAGAGAGCACGAGAACTTCATCATTCACCGTAGATAGGATCCAACCTTGAATGAGACTGTCGAGTTGGTACCATTCGTTGTCGTCGGTGCTGGACGGTGATGACTTGCCGGTGAGAAAATCACCCAAGGAGAACCGGCGGGTGAGAAGGAGAAAAAGCCGACTCCACTTCTTGTAATTCGGCTCGGAGAAACTGAGAAGAATTGGCACATGAAGCTTGACGTTGGAGATGGTTGTGAACGCCAAGTGAGGGGTCGAAGATGATGATGCCGTGTTGGTGACCGGAGCTTTCTCAGACATGGTGGTGAGTCTGCCCTGAAGTTCGGCTGATAGAGAGAGAGAGACTGCCGGACTGTGAAAGGAGATAGGAGAATGAGAGGGAGACTGCCGGACTGTGAGAGCGGCGCTCCTGAAGTTCGGCCGAGAGAGAGAGAGAGAGAGAGAGAGAGAGAGAGAGAGAGAGAGAGAGAGAGAGAGAGAGAGAGAGAGAGAGAGAGAGAAGGCGGCGCTCGGGAGATGCGGCGCTGCTAGGGTTTGGTCGAACAAGAGAGAGAGCGGAACAAAGGCTCTGATACCATGAAGAATTATTATTTTCTATGTTATTAACAGAGGGCTAAGCCTCGTATATATAATACAGGAAGATCCTAACTACGGAAAGATTCCTATACAAGTAAACTACCATGTATACAATGATTACACAATTAATATTAAATATATACATACTATATTTAACAGCTTGGCCCAGAGCGGACAATATCATACTAATGCGGGGTTGGGGTGAGGGTACGCGCAGTCCCAACGTGTGGTATCGGAGCCCAGGTTCTTGCGGGCGGGAGTAGCGGACAGTGCAGTGTGGAAAAATCTCGGTGTGACGGTGTAACTAGGACCAAGACCAAGAAAGAGGATCTGCAGGTGGTGCCTTGTGTCGAAAGTCTTCCCGACGAGAGGAGGTCGGGCGGCGCGTCCCGTGAAGTTATAGCCACGGCGGTACAAGATGATTTGGCGGATCAAATGGTGTAGCCCAGCGAAGGAAAGATCTGCGGTTCGAGCCTTGCGTCGAAAGTCTTCCCGACAGGAGGTCGGGCGGCGTGTCCCGCAAAGAGTGTGCGGCGGTGCAAGATGGTTAGCAGATAAAGAGAAAAAAAAGGATTACCGCTGGAGGGGAGGTCGGAAGTTGTGTGGTCCTTGGATGAGGGGAGGTTTGTTGGGATTCCTCCAAGTCCCACACCGGATGAATAGGAGTAAATGAACCAAAATATATAGGTTCACCCAACCCCATTAGTATGAGGCCTTTTGGGAAGTGCCCAAAAACAAATCCGTGAGGACTTGGCCCAGAGCGGACAATATCATACTAATGCGGGGTTGGGTGAGGGTACACGCAGTCCCAACAACTGGGGACGCTCTGATGCCCCGTTCGTAAAATTGACGGTTCTTATCCCCTAACCCCTAGCCCGACCCGAACACACCCGATTCAACAAATCA
This sequence comes from Cuscuta australis, assembly GCA_003260385.1. Classification (NCBI taxonomy): domain Eukaryota; kingdom Viridiplantae; phylum Streptophyta; class Magnoliopsida; order Solanales; family Convolvulaceae; genus Cuscuta; species Cuscuta australis. The sequence continues at coordinate 380,461 of NQVE01000217.1, read as the reverse complement.
AATAAAAGTTCAAACTTAAATCAACTATCAATAGAGTAATACTACAATGGGTCAATCCAAATGTGACATAAAACATGTGGTAGAGAGACTTAATGATTTGAAAATAACGTTTTAGATAAGATTTTAATATCATAAATTAACAATAAAAACGAATTCTTCGATTACATAAGTTTTTCAATCAAAACACCAACATTAAAAGTGAGTGTTACAAAACGAAGCAAGAATTAACGACTGAAAAAAGCATATAAAATGAAGCCCACATAAACGAAGAGTCCAAAGGGAACCAGGAGAAAGAGAGGGACGACGGCTTTAGCTATGGCGGCTCCCACAGGCTAGGGTTCCCAGTTTGATCTGAACCAGATACATCAATGCAAGCATCAAACACACGCATCCGGACACCGAACCCGCGGCGCAAACCACGTACCCGACCCGGACGGCAGTCCTGTTCACGCGCGCCAAATCCACGGAGAAGACGGAGTGGTGGTTGCCGGATCTGGGCCATCGGAGGGCCTGCTTGAGGCAGAGGGAGACGAGGCTGGAGAAGAGGAAGGAGGCGAAGGAGATGACGTGGAACGACACCATGTTCTCCGCGATTTTCGGCCCGGCCTGGCAATTCGGGTCGTCGGTGAGCCGGTTGTTCGGATCTCGGGGGTTCCAGGCCAGCCCGACGAACACGGCGAATGTGAACAGGGAGTTGACGTGTATTATTCCGTCCAGCGCCGTTATGTGGATCGGGCTGCCTACCTCCGAGTCGGAATCGCCGGGCATTTTCGAGCGGCGGCGGCGGCGGAGGAGGATGAGAACCGGCCAGATCTGTGAGGAATGCTGCAAGTATGTAGTTCCTTTTTCTCTAGCCTTTTCAAGCACGGGACTGTGAAATTTGGAGGTTTAACTTTTAAACATGGGGCTGATAGCTCTACTATGCCTGTTTTTTAAACTTATAGAGCTATAGAGAAAAAGGTTCACAAAATCCAAATGCAATAAAATATTTTTAATATTTTACCAGAAATAAAATATATCTAAATAATAAATGATATTTTTATTTGAAATCTAATTAAAATAAATTTGTGAATTTTATGAATTACGTGTCTGTGACTCTAATATTTTTTTAACTTATCTATCTCTTTGATTAGTTTTCATTTTTTTTTTCTGTAGATATTTTTTAATTTTTAAAAATATTTTAGAAATCCTAGAATTATTCAAATTCAGAATAAAAAATGAAAAAATATTTACATATGTTGCATCTATCCCAAAATTTAAAAGAATTATTCTTTTGGTTTTCAAAATAAAAAGTATCCTAAAACTTGATGTTGGAATTTTGGTGAGCCGAGTACATTGAGCAGAGTGTTGGTTAAGATTTGATTAATTACTCAAAAAATATGGAATAAATTTCGATCTAAAAGCTTGGATAGTGTTTCATCTTTCTTTATACAAAGATAGATTTATTCAATTTTTCCAGTGAGGGAGGGAACACAACACACCAAGTTTTTATAAGATCTTCAAAAAAAATGAGAAAAAGAATATGTAAATAAAATAGAAGAAAAAATAGAAAAAATTAAAGAAGAGAAAAACATACGACATGTTCTTATAAATAAAGGAAAATGTAATCATAAAGTGCACATATTCAAAATATTAAAAGACGTGCTCTATTTATTTTAAAAATTAAAAGAAATAACATTTTTTTAGGTCTCCCAGTTTATAATATTTCTTTAGACGTATAGGAAAAAAAACTTTATTAGCACATTCAATTCAATAGCTACATTTTGCCTTTTTTTAAAATTATGATTGTGTTTTTATACATTCCATTTTGGAGTTTGAAACGTGACCAAAGTTTCACGCGGTTAAGCATAATTTCTTTCACTTTTCCACTTTTTTTACTCTGAATTTTTAAACCACTTGAAACTTGGGAGAAATTTCTCCTCTCGTTCTCACCTGATGTTTGACTTCTTAAAATTTAAATTTTGATTGGGGTTTTAATTTACATCCACAAATAAAAAAGATAAACTCCATCCTCTAGAGCCTCTTAGATTCGACCAGACGATACTAATAAGAAACAAATTAAACTTTGATCGTAAATTAATGTCAGAAAATAAAGCCTACATCTGATATTTGCAGAGATTTTATGCTTAGCATACTTTCTCCTAGCGCTAGAGCGATCAAATCGGTCAGTCAGGTCGGGTTCAGGTTCGGTCGCCTTAGATTCGGGTTACTTTGGATTCGAATAAGTTTAGGTTCGGGTTGAAAACTATATGTTCATGACCCAATATCATCAGATTCGGGTCGATCTAACTGGTTACGTGTTTCATTTGTTTATTCCTATTGAAAAAGAAAATAACCAACTCTAGCTAAGAATTGCCCACTAACTGGGCTTTATAACTAAAAAAACGGTAAGCAAGTAAGACACCCTAAAAATGAAAAAAAAAAAAACCTAAAATAACAAAAGTATTTAACAGACTAAACAATTGAATTTGAGGTCGAAGATGGAACCTAAAGGTCTTTGATCGATCGGACCCTTGTGAGAGTTTTCCGAAAATCATTAGCCCGTTATAATCGGACACTTGTAGCCTAAGTTATGACCCAAATACTGTGGCGGCCCAAAATGCTTCAATTTCCTCTCGCTCTTGCGCTTATCATGCCTTTCATGGTAAAGAGTCGCCAGATTAGTTAGATCTGACAGTTTAGCCTCGTCTGTATCACCTGCTCTTTCATCACCCTTCCCCATTGAAATGGGGCATGTATACATTTTTTCGATTAGTGATGCTTACATGATCCCAATGTTTACATTTAAAATATATATGGGTCTTCTCACATTTTCATGGGCTTGCATGTTAATATTTCTCTTTTTACAAAAGTTCACTTCTTTTATGCTACAGATACATCAACTCCATAGACTTTAGGTCTACGGAAAAAATTGCCTACGGAAAAAATTGCCTACAAAAGTAAGAGACAAAAGTTCACTTCTTTGAGCATAGACTTTAGGTCTACGGAAAAAATTGCCTTCTTGAGTCCATGCAACTAAAACCTAAGTGTGTCACTAGATGACATCACCTCCGAGGTGTTTGGGCTAGGATGTGGGAGGGGCTCAGGTCCTTTCCGAGCCCGACCACATTTTCGACATGAGTTTCTTGAGCTTGTCTGTCAAGCATGTCCATATCTCGGGATGCCTTCGTGGGCCAACGCAACTCGGTAACCAGACGACAAAACAAAACAAAACAAATGTTTCTATATATGTAAATGTATGTGATGTGTTTTCAAAGGGAAGGGGAGGAATAGGCTCCAAGCCTCACATCCATATACAATGTAGATATGTATAAGATATGAAGATACATGTAGTAGTAGTAGTAGTGTATAGCCATATTTATGAAAGTAAGAGATATGGAAATGGAAGGTTTGCTTTGCTTGCTTAAAGGACTGTTTGTCTCTCTTTGGCAACTTCTTGATCGGCTTTATTCATCTGCCAAACGGCACGGGCTTCATCTGGCATTGTCACCCATCCATCCACCTTGCTGTATTAATTTATTGTTCCATTTTGTACGAGGTATTCTTTTTTTTATATTAAAAAATGGAATTATATTGGGCTTTGTAACTTAAATCGTTAGGATTATTGCACTGGTTACCATTATGTGGTGATCCAGTTCTAGTGTTGAGTTTAATCTCCTTCTTAATCGTGTGGTCTTTAGATAGAATCTGGCCCAAATTCTAAAGTTCTATTCTTTAGTTTAGTAGTACGTCCATCCCCTTCATATATTGGACTCAATTGACTTTGTGTGGACCTAAGTTGTTGGGTGTTGTTTGACAGAACACCAATAGAATGTGGAATTGTGTCATTTGTGTGGTTGTGCTTATTGGAATTTTTGGCTTATGACGAGACAATTATAGACATAAATTCGGTGAGATTCACAAAATTATTTGCTCCAAAATAATAATGGACAATTAATCTCCCAAATAAGACGAGTGTTTCGATATATTGTGTGCCAAAAATGGTGCTCGGTTAAATTAGAAATTAATTCACAAAATCGAACACTTGAAAAAAAAGTAAAACCCACGTATTCCACATCGGATTAGAAACGTTTCATCTTCCACTATTTACATTCAAGCATTGAATTGTATGTTAAAGCAATTTGAGAAGGAGGAAAGAAAGGACCCCTCATGCATCGTCGTCTGACTCAACACAACACGCACGCGCGAACGCGTGTTGGCGTGTGGTGTGTGCGATGCGTTGAGACGTGAAGTGACGTGGGTGTGGGCCAATTCCTTTCTTTTTACGAGACCAAATTAAACATCTGTGGGCTCTTCGTTTTGTCTGCCCACTTTCGAGCCGAAGTACTTCCGTTCATATATAAGGAGCCTCTCATAGCGGAGTAAACACACTCGATCAAAGCCTCTACATTTCAAAAGAGTTCCAACTCTCTTAATTTCTGGTCACATTTTCCGATGAGTAACTCTCCTTCGTTCTAGTTTTCCGGTGCACGATTCTACTGCTCTAGATCTTGCACGTAAGCAATTTTATCCTGGGAGAAGATCGTCCACGTTAGCCAATGCGAGAGGCAGCCGATACTATCTTAAGGAAAACTTTGGCAACTCCGTTTTTATCAAAGTTTGCAGGTTCTCTCTAATCACCATTGTCCGGGCCGAAAAGCTACAAGATCCATTCGTCTTCGACCACCGACGTTCACTTCATTTTAATTTCATTTTTTATTTCTTCTGTTGTAAAATCCGAACATATTATAAGTTCGGATTGTTTTTTTTTATTTCTTTCCCATAGTTATATTTGTACAACAATACTTTTTGATGGAGAAGAATGTAATACATTGTACGAAATTTTTTGGGAATTTTAATCATAAATATCACCTAAAAGTTGGACCTTTTGGTGTTGTTTGATTGAACATCAAATTGCACTCTACCTCTGATTTTAACTCTAAAAGTTGGACCTTTTACAAAAACACAAACTACTTGTAAGCTCATTAAAAAATGTGGGAAAATTTACATTTCTCAGGTCGCTTTAGGGCCAAAAAAACACAACTCGAGACTCTACTACATTCACATATAGGTTTCATGGACACAAAATAATATTAACTTGTCTATGATGTCTGTGAAGATATTGAGACAAAGGTAGGGTACAACTTGGGATTCCTCGACCCATTTTATAACTATATACAGTAACACTTCTTATAAATAAGAAGAAATATTTGCACTAAATAGCACTAAAACGTAAGTCATTTCTCTAAATAGCACTTAATAATGTCCATAATGACCAGTGATGACGAAAATTTGTTTGAATAATGACTAATGGATAATGACTAAAAGTGCTACATTGGGGAAAAACACATGTAGTGCTATTTAGGGAAAGTCATTATGTTTTAGTGATATTTACATAAATTCCTCAAATAAGAATGGATCGAAAAAGAAAAAATAGCATGCTTATTTATGTGTATATACCCACTATTGACTATATTAAACTTGTCTGGTCTAGTTTTCCAGAAGAGATTAGACCGGTCGAGAACCAAGAGTGTGATTCTCGAAAAGGTAACTCGGGCTAAAATTGAAGATGCTCAAAATGATGAATTTGGTAGTTTTAGCGTTACCCGTGCTAATTTTTATGCCAGTATTCAAGTCTATTTTCAGCCATAGCCCAGGTAAACAAGGGAAAATTCAAGGATTGCACGTGATTAGGTCTTACACATCATATGACAATGCCAAATTTTTTTTTGATATGACCATCAGGCTCACTTGACAATAATTAATGACACAGAAGTCTAAAATACTACAATAGTAGATTGAACAATGTACATCGCAAGCAAATAATGCAACTCATTTGTCAACCGTAATTGATATTGATACCCTCCCTCTTATGGATTGAAATTCTAATTAATTACTAAAACTATTCTTGTGTAACTTTTTAGCTCTTAGCCATTACTTTTAATAGTACTCTCCGTCCCCAAAAACATTCCACCTGTCTTGCTACAATCACCACCTTGTAGCACTACAACTACCACAACGATCATTGTCATCACCTCCACCACCAATAACTAAATTCAATTGATTTCCTTCCAACTTGTTTTCAAACAGTTTTACTTGAGGTTGAAACTCGTGTGGTGCTTTGCAATTTCAAGGTCAGAACTCATTTATTCCAAAATTCGAGCACTAGTGTATGTAGAAATTTAAAAATTTACACATAGGCACAAATATGACTCAATAAATATGAATAACCTTATTTACACGAAATATCCCATAACATTCCATGGGGCACTAATGTCTTGAATAATTAACTTGGACAATAAGTATTAAATTAGGCCTAAACAATACTTTAATAAAAAAAGCCCACATATGGTCTTGTTATTCAGAAGCTCCATGTATATATACACATTTACACAAAACCTATTTACACAAAATATCCGCAAATAATGTACTTCCAAAATTACCCTTAACACATATGCTATGGGACGTAAGTAGGGACTTGATCAGTTGATCACTCTCCTCCTTCCCTTCCCCTTCCCCTCCCGTTCCTCATTACATCCACTTCTCTCGCGCTATTTTTTAGCCATATGCGTATTCTCTACGACGACATTGTCTCCTCTATCTAAAAAAAATAATCAATCAAAACAATCAGTATTTTCACGTACACTTTTTTATCATGTTTTACTTACACTCACCTGCTTATAAGACATCCGTGTGTTATTCCATCAAGTCTCGACCATAACACATGGTCCTAAGCTTAAATTTTTTAGACCACCAAGACACCAACAATAGCCTCATCAATGTGAACTAAATTAAAAAAGGTGCTCCCTATTAGGACTGGAGAGAGATTGAGAGGTGAGTACATTTGAAATTTATGGGCACGTTGGAAATGACAAATGAACCACAACAAAAAAAAATAAAGTCGTCTCTATTGCTATAAATGGGGATATGATGTGGGGGGTATTGTGGCCAATGGATTTACTTGCTTAGGAGTAAAGACACTGTTATATGGTAATTGTAATTAATCTCGAAATGAAGGGGCACGGCCGGAGCCGGTGACTTTTGCATCCTCCGAAATCTGGTCGTTTTTGCAAAACAAACACTTGTTTGCAATTAATGATTTCACTAGCCTTTCCTTTTCCGGCAACGGCCCTTTTGGGGGCGTTTGACCCCGTGGATTTACCACTCCCCCCATTCTCTCCGTTGCTCCACCTATCTAAATCAAATTTGAATCGAACCAAATCTTAGAAGCTCGAAATATAATTTATTAAGTCGCACCTCCAGTGTCTCCGCACCCTGATGCGACAAGATAGTGAGAGAAGAGAAATCATGGTATACTCTTAACATCGTCTTTGAGAGACTGCTTCGTGCCTGAATCGAATTCTTACATTGTTGTTGTCAAGATTCAACTGCAGAATCTATGGGATTGGCATCCTCTCTTTATACCAGTGGAGCTGCGAATGTGAGCTTAAAATCATGGAGCACGTTTTCAAAAATATGGTACAATAGAAAGTCTTATATACGAGATAAAGTTAAATGTTCCACCAATATAATGTAACAAAATACATTAAATATGATGATCTATCATCTGTCTGTCTCATTGCACTCAAATTCGATACGAGATAAAATTTTGATTCAAAAATCCATTAAATTTGGGAGATGCAATTAAGTGGTAAGGCGGTAGATTCAGGGCAAGCAGGATGGGTGTTTATTAGGGCTTAGAAGGGGTATGATTCATCAATTTTAAAAACAAATTATCGTACGGTCTCTGAATTATCAAATGACATTGTATGTCATTTAGCAATGCCATGTGAACCGCCCCAACATTTCGTTTCATTGCACTCAAATTGGATTCAACAAAAAGACGATTTTGTCCCTCGCCTCTAGGGAGGATAATTTTTTTCATTTGCCACTAATACTTTTGTCTCTACCATTACCTTTTAGTCAATAAATTGAAACACGCCGTGAAACATATGACCCCATATTTTAGAGTAAATTTCCAAAATAGTCTTTTGTAATAAGGTATTTTTCTTAATCAATCCTCAATAAGTTTTAATTACATGTGTGGTTCTCTATAATTGAAATTTATTTCCAAGATGGTTCTTTGTAATTAATGTTACTTAAATGAGGATTAATTGAGGGAATTTGTATATTTTTTTTATCCGTTAAATTTAGAATTAATTTTTGAAATGATCATTTATAATGAAGTGCTTTCTCAAAATGGTTTTTCTAATTAAAGATGTGTATTTGATTTGAAATTCAAAAGATTTTTTCTAAGTTTTAAATAATTCATAAATTATTTATAGTCAATGTATTTTTTAAATTTTACATTTAGTTGTACAGAAATAACTATTTCAAGAATATATTTTAAATTTGGATGATCAAAATACCAAAATATCTTCCAATTAATCATCAATTCATCATTTGAGTAAAATTATTTACGAAGGACTATATTTGGAACAAATTTCAATTATAAAGGACCATGTATGTAATTAAAACTTATTGAGGATGAATTGTAATGACCATTTTAGAAATTACTACCTTCGTCCCAGAGTATTTGTCCATTTTCATTTTTACACATCATCCAATACACTTCTTTAATTTATTTTATTTTGTAATTTGTATATTAAAAAATTATAGAAATTATATATTAATAATCTATATGTTAAGACAAATCAAACAAGATCACACATAATTATATTTAAACTTACAAATTGAGAGAATTTGATGAGTCAAAGTACTTAAATGAACAATTATATAAGTCAAAACTGAACGAATACTCCTGAAGAGAGGGAGTAATCCATATTTTACGAATACTCCGTAAATACGGAGTATTATAAAAAAACCCGTTTACACACAGTAAATGGCTCATTAAATAAAAAAGCGCGCTCCCTTGTCCGACTCAACATTCTTTCCACTTCCCCACTTCCTGTCCCCACACCCGCTCCCACGTCCCCAACCCTTCTCTTCTCTCTCCTCCCCTTTGGGCCCCACTCCAAAATTTTCAAATACTCCGTATTATAAAAACAAAAAGAAAAAAAATATCAATTCCCTTTTCCTTATTAAACCACACACAGATTTCTTCCCCGTCCAGCAATCCTCTGTTTCTTTTCGAAAATATCCTCTTTCTCTCCGACGATGGCCGATAAAAAAGCTTCCGAGTTTTGGCTCCCGCCGGAGTTTCTCTCCGACGAGGACTTACTCATGGACCCGTACGCCTTCGAGAAACCCCTCAGCAGAACCCTCCCCCGCTCGAATCTCCTCTCTCCGTCTGCGTTCCCCCATGGCCGGAGCTTCTCCCCTGTCCCCTCTTCCGTTTTCTCCGGCGTGGAGGAGAGCGAAGAGGAGCTTCTCTCTTGGTTAACCAGTCGCTTCCGGCGGACCGCTCTCGACGAAGAAGGGAACAAATCGCTGTGTATTCCCCGTCACTCGGAGGTGAGTTGTCTGGTTTTTTTGGATGTATTGAAGCTTGAAATCTCCGTTTTTGTCTGATTCGTATGTTGTTTGTGTTTATTTGCAGAAGGGTGGGGTGATATCGGGATCTCCACAGTCCACTCTGGCGATGGTAGGTAGCTGGACCGGCCGGAGAACCGGTTCAAGCAACGGTAGCCCGTTTGGACCTTCTCAGGCTTCGTCTCCGACCACGCCTCCGCTGTGTGTCGAAAACGACGACTTGTGGGCTCTGATTTTCCGGGACGCCGTACAGGCTCGCCGCGCTAGATCGACGCCCGACGCATTGTTTTCCGATCATCCTTCCATCCCTCCGGCGAACCTTGTGAAAAACAGCATTTCGGGTGCTCACGTCAACCCGGTAAGTCTTATCTCCTACCTGCTTCCCCTGCCCTGTCTCTCTCTCATGTCTAATCTCCTCTCAACTTTTTCCTGTGCAGTTCCATCAACTCAGAGCGCTCCGAATGATGCAGCAACAGTGCTCTGAAATGTGGGGCCAGAAGATCGACGGCGGTTATCTAGGCGGACGAGACGTATTCGGGAATCGAGGCAACCGGGTCGGATTCGGGATTGACCCGTTCGTGGAAACCGGGAATAGCGGAATCCCAGTCCCCGGCCAGACGGCTGCCTGGCCTGCTCTGCCTCCGCAGCGGCCCAGCCAGTACGGCCGGTCGGATATGATCGCGGCGTTTCCCGGTGGTTATGGTGCTGGGTTGAAACGCGAGTGTGCCGGCACCGGCGTGTTCATTCCCCGGAGATATGAATCGAATAACAATGTCAAAACTTCCGCTGATCTGCGCAAACCCACATGTAATTTCTTCTTTACATCTTCTGATTCTGCCCAAAATTTCTTACATTGTGAGTTCTTCAACTCAGCGAGTCACCACCGCCGAGTTTCGGCTCCCTCACTCGGGCCGGAGAAATCTGCATTTTTCCCTTTTCGGCTATGTTTGGAATAAAGTTTGACTGGGTTTTCCTTTTTCTTTTGCCGATTTTACGTCCACTAGTGTCTCGACAAGTGTCACCACGTCCCTTAATGATTAATAATTGTCATCTTCATTTTCCGAGTCTTCTTTCTTAAGATTAAGGTGTTAATTAATCCCACCATTTGTCTTTAATTACACTTTTAAAGTTACAGGAGAAGTAATTATTGGGTTTTCTTTGTTTTCAGCTAAGATTTCTAATGGCGTGAACAAAAGATCGGATGGTTGCTACAATGGCGGATCAAGGGCTCAGATTCATCCTTCTCCCGGTGGCTTTTCCATCTCAGACTATGGTATTTTCTTCTTGTTTTACTTTTGTTTGGTCATTTGATATTAGCTTGAAATGTCACTAGTTTTGTACCCCACTTTGTACCCCAATGCTTTCGACACTGACAACCGTACCCGGTTTTCGATTGTGAATTTGGAGATTTCCCCAAAAGAAATCTTTGAAAATTGCACAAATCCAAACATGAATTCTAGTGTGTTTGAAGGGTAAATGCACCATGATAAATTGTGCAAAAATTCAATGCCAAATACTAATTACAAACATTGCTCCCAAACTGGTGATTGAATTCGAAATGTGATTTTGGAAATTGCAGAAATACTAATAGCAAGAAGCAACGCAGCGTTGCTGGAGAAGCGGAGGAGGAGCATGGGCCCACAACCCGAGGTATCGATCAGCCCTGAGTTGAGGCTTCCGCCGGAATGGACATATTGATCAAGGTGTGGTGTGGCCTTTGGTGTTAGGAATGACAATTTAGGTGTTTCAAGTCTAATGGAGGGTTATAATTATGATAGTAATGACTGATTTGCAGCAGGTAGGGCATGGTTTGGGTAAAAACTTCAATAATAAATCTTAGTTATCTATGAATAAAAATAAGGTTTATTAATTTTCTCTAGTTTGAATAAATTGATCATGGGGTTGTGAGAATAAGTGGTGGGGGTGGTGGTTAGAATGTGGGTTTTTTTGGTTGTTTTGTCATGGCATGGGGAGGACTGCAAATCTGCAGGGTGGTGGGGAGAGGAGGAAGAAGATGAAGATGGTGTGGAATTGGAGTTTTACCCCTGCCCTTATTACTATTATTAATAAACACCATATAATATAATAATAATAATAATAATAATATGATGATGATGATGATTGTTGTTATTGTAATAACTAGTGTTAGCCTTTGCTTAATCCCTAATTTGTTGTTTATGATTAGATTTGATGTCATCTTTTGTTGGATTTTCCCAACTTTAGATTGTGTAGCTGTCTAAAACACTTTTTTCGGTTTTTATTTATTGAAAAAAAGTAGTCCCTTAGTTCTTAATGGTTTTTGGTTTGCCTGTTTTATTAAATAATGATACATTTTTACCATAAATTATGAGAAACATAAATTTAGTTATAATATAAATCTGATACAATTAGATTTATTTTAAGATGTAATTTTGATATATTAAATTTTTATATCATTTATTTATTTAGATTATGTTTAATGTGTGATAAAAGAGTATTTTTTGTAAGTGTCACGGAGTAATACTTTCAGATTTTCTTTTATATTATGGAGTATTACCTCTGTCTCTTGGTATTTGTTTATTTTTTTGGCCAAAATTGGTAAACTTTGTCATCCAATTAAATAAAAATAATATGAGATATTGATTCAAAAATAGTTTTGTTAGATTTATTATATCAAATATTTTTAAAGTGTTATTTTATCTAATTAATAAGTCAATGGTTAAAAACAGTTAATCGAAAAAAAAGAAAATTAGATAAATATTCCGGGATTAAGGTAGTATTATAAAAGAAATTGGTTCTGTTTGGACTTTGGGGTTGCTATATGCACTTTCACTTTTGTTAAATTGAATTGTTTTTAATGTGAAATTAACACAAGGAGAGTGAATATAGTCAATTTATGAGTGTTTATAGCAACACCTTTAAAAATTTATCTAATAATGTTAACGTTTGATTTTTATATTTTCAAAATTAATGTGTAAATTGTTAATAACTAATCTAAAAACTCTGCAAATAACTAATCTATCAAAATTAACATTTATTATTAGTAATGTGCATTCTTCTTGTTTTTCCTTAACTAAAACTTCATGTTTAATTTGACACAAAATAATTGTTTCTTCCTTTCTTAAATGTGTGGTTTCATTTAATATTTTATAAAATAAAATATCTGTCTCTTAATTTTTCTGTTAATTTTTTGACGTATATTTTCAATAGTTATAATAATTTTTTAAATAAAATAATTTCAAAAAATCAAGGTCCTTTTTTGTATTACAAAAATTATAATTAAGTTTGGACCGGAGGAAATAATTAATAAAGTAAAATTATACTCCTTCCATCTTGATTTAAATCGTCTGTTTTAATTTACCTTTTTTTTACTCAAGTTACTTTCAAATAATTTTATATGGAAATGGTATAGAACTAAAAAAATATTTCGTAAAATTACATATCTAAAAACTACTACCACCGTCTTACTCTCTTTGTCCACTTTTGACTTTTGGAACTGTTCATCTAAGCACTTTGACTTATCAAATTTTCTAAATGTGTAAGCCTAAATATAGTCATGTGTGATCTTGTTTGATTTGTCTTAACATATAGATTATTAATATATAATTTCTATAATTTTTTAATATATACAAATTACAAGATAAAATAGATTAAAGAAGTGCATTGGATGGTATACCAAAAGGTAAGTGGACAAAGAGAATGGGCGGGAAGAGTATATTAAAAGATAATATTGATGTATTATTTTCTACATATATTTTCTAATATATTTAAAAAAAATACTCCGTATTTTTGTTCAAACATTAATCTCCAAAGGGGAACTATATACTCCGTAATTAAAAAAGAAAGCGTTGAGGAGAGGAGAGTATTTTCAAAAAGTGAAAATAAAAGAAAATAAGAAAAAGGATGTAAAAAAATCCCAAGGGGGTGGGGTGGGGTATGGGTGGAGTAGGTAGTGGGCTGAGGATGTAGGGGGTGGTGGCGGAATGGACGGTTGGGGTGAGGTGACGTCAGAGTTGGTTTTTGAAATGGGGCCGCCGATTGTTTCGAAACGGTTCCCTAATTCCCAGGGCAGTTTCATCAATGTGTTTTTTACGGCTTTTTCCAAGTGGAAGTGTGGGAGACATTTTCGGTACTCGTGCTTTTATTTTATTTTATTTTCATGACTTTTCCCATGTCATTATTATTATTATTATTATTATTATTATTATTACTACTGTTGTTGTTATTACTCCCTCCGTCCTAAAAAAATCTTTCCATTTGGACTTTTTCTCATTTTTTTGAATGGTTAACTTTGGGAGAGAAATGTCCAATATACCCTTCATTTCTTTCCTGTTTTACAACCCCAACCCTGCCCTCCCCTCCCCTGATCTCTCTGCCAGTGCTAGCACCCACCACCGCCCACATCATCACTGGCTCAATCGTCGCCGCCAGCTCCGACACAATTGACCCAGCCCCCACCACAATCGCCCCTCAGCCTAACATTACCACTCACCATCAGTCGCACTATTATCCCTAACCGCCACCATCTTCTCCGGGAGAAAGAGAAAAGGAGAAAACATCATCTTTATCCGAGGTAAGGTCGATTACCTCCTTCTCTCTGACCGGGGCAACATCGGCACCATCATCGTCGTTGTCGATGACGATGACCTCGTTCTCCTCCTTGTCGTCAGAGATCAAATCCTCGGCAATCACCTCAAAATCTTCACCTCCACCATTTTCAAATTCCGTTTCAGAAATATAAGATTCGTAAAATAACTCATGCGATTCCTCTGATGAGGTAGATGAAGAGGTCATGCAGATGAAAGAGATGTAGATCTAGAGAGAGAGGAATGGTTTTCGAAAAGAGAAAGAAGATAAGATTTAGAGATGAGTGAATGAGTGTAACTGGGTGGGAGGTGGGGGGGTTAGAGAGAGAGAGAGAGTAATGCGTGCAAGTGGGTGGGGAAGTGGGATGGTTTGAGAGAGTAATGAAAATTAAATGATAAGGGTATTTTTGAAAGGATTGTGGGTAAAATTAGAAATGTGAAGATTATTTCTGGACGGGGAAAAAGGAGAAACGAGAAGATTATTTCCGGACGGAGGAAGTATTATTATTGTTGCCAAACATCAATCTCTGCAGAGCAAAAAAAATAAAAAATACACAATTGAAAACTATGTGAAAAATTATACTCTATCTTTCTCTAAATAAATTTCTTCTTTTGTTTTTCCTTTGTCCCCAAATAAACATCTCTTTTCCCTTAAAAAACTCCTTTTACCCCTTACTTTTTCATACACTACCTATCACATCATATCTTTTTACTAATAATCCACATATCACATCTTACTTTTACACATCACATTAAGGGTATTTTTGAAGAGTCAACACAAAAATATCCCTCCCTTAAATCCTCAAAAAGTCAAAAAGAGAAGTTTATTCAGGGACGGAGAGAGTACAAAACAAAAGACGAGAAGAATATATAATTTTGTCATTCATTAATTGATAAAATTATATATTCTTCTCGTATTTTGTTTTGTAGAATTTTTCGTTTAGTTTTCAATTGTGCAATTTTAATTTTTTTGAAATGAGTTCAACAAAATATAAAATTTCATTTTGCGTAATGTGGCATACCTTTTTAGACAAATGAAGACTTTGTTTAGGAACAACAATTTTTATTATCGTTAGTATTAACGCTGAATGTCATCCTCAGATAACCTTTTCTAAATGTTAACACTAATTTCTAAATCTTGTGATGCTAAACGGACCGATTTTTTTATTCTATTAATCAATAAAAAAAGACATTTTGTGAAATAATTTAGTTTACCAAATGAACTAATTGAGTTAAGGAATCTTCCAAACGAGTAATAAACAAAATTTTAATAGAATTGAGATTGTTTTGCAAGATAAATTTGCTTTTATTTATATATGCACGCATTTAACCCGTGGGGGTGTGTTCGAGTCGGGTCTAGGTGGGGGGGTTTACCGGGAAAGTTAGGGGTAGGAAGCGTCAATTTTACGAACGGAGCACCATAGGGCCCCCAAGTCACATTGCCCTCCAATATCACTTGAACCTTCCCGATGTTTTTTTGCAGTATCCGTAACATGCTCGTTATGTTAAATCGTTATAAAACAATAAAACAAAAAGAAAATTAGAATATACGAATACATTTGATAACCGGTTAATCAAAAACCGGACCTTATATAGGGCCAAATTGAAAAGTAGTTATCAAACATAATTAAGAAATAATTATGAAAAAAATTAGAATTAAAAAAATTACACGACATGAACCAAATATGATGTATCAAATCGTCGCGGAGGGAATGAATCATTTCTGGCCATCTCCGCTTTCACTAAATAAATCATGATTGTAAATCTTCTAAACACATTCGTTTTAAATTTCAAAACTCATCTCACTTCTCTAGGTTTCAAAATAATATCTTATTATATCCTCAAGATCAACAAATCGGCCCTAAATTAAAAAGATTTAAAAAGGAAAATGAGATAATTATTTGGAAACAAATAAAACAATTAACTTACTCTATCCATCATTAATGTGTCTCAAAATGAAATTTCATTTCTCGAACCTATTTGAGAATAACGTTAACATTTTGAAAAAACTACCCACAAACAGTGTTTTGCGTTAATGTTTTCAAAGTAATCTGCACCATTAAAATTTTTTCTCTATTTATTTGAGAAACCCTTGGTATATGGTCATCACAATTTTTTCAAATCAAATTCCGTTTATGCACTTTCGTTAAAAATGTCTTTTAATTTGGAATATAGTAGCCAAAAAAATGCCGCAGACTGGGCCGCCCAGTAGTTAATTGGTACGGGTATGGCCTACTTTCGCAAGCATATGTTTGGGCCTCGTAAGGCATGGGCTTGGAACCGCGAATATTATAGCACGTACTGGAACAGTGTAGAACACAGAAGAAGAACCTGGAACCTTCATCGCCTTCCAATTCCGCTTTGTATAAATACTTTGCCTCGTCACTCTCCTCCATTTTCCTCATCCATACAACAATCCAATTCCCAAATCTCATCTGTATTCCAATCGATCGCTTTCATTTCTGGTTTTGAATTCAAAAAATGTCTCTGATTCCGAGTTTCTTCGAGGGTCGCCGGAGCAACGTCTTCGATCCCTTCTCCATGGACCTCTGGGATCCGCTCTTCTCCAACACGCTGGCCAATTTCGCCGGCGAATCTGCTCGGGAGACGTCCGCATTCGCCAACGCCCGCATAGACTGGAAGGAGACGCCGGAGGCGCACGTGTTCAAGGCGGACGTGCCGGGGCTGAAGAAGGAGGAGGTGAAGGTGGAGGTGGAGGAAGGCAGGGTGCTGCAGATCAGCGGGGAGAGGAGCAAGGAGAAGGAGGAGAAGAGCGACACCTGGCACCGCGTCGAGAGGAGCAGCGGCAGGTTCCTGAGGCGGTTCAGGCTGCCGGAGAATGCCAGGGTTGATCGGGTCAAGGCCGCCATGGAGAACGGCGTCCTCACCGTCACCGTCCCCAAGGTGGAGGAGAAGAAGCCCGAAGTGAAGAACATTCACATCTCCGGCTAGAATTCCGGCCTGATTCCAAAAATCGTCTTCTGTTTTTTTTTGTCTTTTGAATAAAAATGTGTGAAGTGTGTCGTCGTCCTCGTCCTTGTCCATTCTCGTGCTGCAAGCGCCAAGCGTTATGAGCTATGGCGGTTTCTCTGTAATTTTCTGCCATGATAATGCATAAAATCGTTTGAGCTCTTTTGAAATTCCCCTGTTTTCTGAAAATGAATCAATGGAATGCTCATTTACTACTTTGATTTTGATTGATCACAAGAGAAGATGATGAATCGAGTTGAGATGAAATCCACAATGATTAGAAGAAGATTCATGTGAAATATTTGCACTAAATAACATTAAAACTTAAATCATTTCTCTAAATTGTTTATATATTAAATATTAGTACTTAATACTCCCTCCGTCCTATAATGATATTCCCAGAGCACTATTCCAACTTCACGGGAATTTATATTTATTTGTGTTTTTTCATGACCTATATGATAAAATAAAATATTCTTGTCACCACTTATTTTATTGAACTTTTGGTATAGTTTTTAAATATGTATGTTTTATTTTTTATTTCTATACCAATATTTAAATAAAATAGATTGAAAAAACTTGGGATTTTTCTTCGTTTTGCGAACCGGGAAGATCATTATAGGACGGAGGGAGTAATAAACATTACTTAAGCAATGACTAAAAGTGTTACATTGAAAAAAAAATACACGTGTTGCGATTTAGAAAAGTCATGTTTTAGTATTATTTACGTTAATTCCCTTAACGAAGTTAGATTTCTGACAACTGCAGCAACTATGCTAAGTATAGAATCTATTAGAGAAATGATTTAAGTTATAGAATCTATTAGAGAAATGATTTAAGTTTTAATGTTATTTAGTGCAAATATTTCACATGAATCTTCTTCTAATCATTGTGGATTTCATCTCAACTCGATTCATCATCTTCTCTTGTGATCAATCAAAATCAAAGTAGTAAATGAGCATTCCATTGATTCATTTTCAGAAAACAGGGGAATTTCAAAAGAGCTCAAACGATTTTATGCATTATCATGGCAGAAAATTACAGAGAAACCGCCATAGCTCATAACGCTTGGCGCTTGCAGCACGAGAATGGACAAGGACGAGGACGACGACACACTTCACACATTTTTATTCAAAAGACAAAAAAAAACAGAAGACGATTTTTGGAATCAGGCCGGAATTCTAGCCGGAGATGTGAATGTTCTTCACTTCGGGCTTCTTCTCCTCCACCTTGGGGACGGTGACGGTGAGGACGCCGTTCTCCATGGCGGCCTTGACCCGATCAACCCTGGCATTCTCCGGCAGCCTGAACCGCCTCAGGAACCTGCCGCTGCTCCTCTCGACGCGGTGCCAGGTGTCGCTCTTCTCCTCCTTCTCCTTGCTCCTCTCCCCGCTGATCTGCAGCACCCTGCCTTCCTCCACCTCCACCTTCACCTCCTCCTTCTTCAGCCCCGGCACGTCCGCCTTGAACACGTGCGCCTCCGGCGTCTCCTTCCAGTCTATGCGGGCGTTGGCGAATGCGGACGTCTCCCGAGCAGATTCGCCGGCGAAATTGGCCAGCGTGTTGGAGAAGAGCGGATCCCAGAGGTCCATGGAGAAGGGATCGAAGACGTTGCTCCGGCGACCCTCGAAGAAACTCGGAATCAGAGACATGTTTTCACGGTGATTCGGCACGGCGGAGAATTGAAATCAAGCGATTGATTAGAATTGTTGTGTAGATGATGAAAATGGAGAGATGGAGGAGGTTAGAATTTATAGTCGGAAGTGGAAGGAGGAGGGCGGTGGCGTGTTCATGCATCCAGGTCCTTCTTCTATCTTCTACACTCTTCCAGCACATATTGGACCAATATTATTTTGGGCCATAAGTTTACCAATTCAGGACCTCTATTCTTTAACTCTTTGGTCAAGTTTTAACTTTTTTCGATTAACTATTTTTAACATTTCAACTATAATTACATAAAATATATATCGTGTATTAATTAATAAAATAATAATTTGAAAACATCTGATTTTACAAATCTAATAAAAATATTTTTACATCAATATATATACTATCCTTTTTATTTAATTTGAAGTCATACTTTATCAATATTGACCGAAAAAAATTAAAAGTAGACAAATATTCAGGGATGAAGTGAGTATATGATAATATTCAAATTATATATAAATTTATTTCTGATTTAATATGATTTCAATAAAAACAATTAACAAAGTGTTGTACTTCTCTGATTCTAGAATTCATACTCCCATCGTTTAACAATTAACTTCCCGGTTTAGCTGGACACGCATTTTAAGAAAAATTAAAATTTTGCAGGCATATGTCGCTTACCTCTCGAGCACTGCCTCAGAGCTTAGAATACTAGAAATACCCGAGAGGCCTCAGGGATACAAAACTTCTCTCTCACGTTAACTTTAACTTTTGTCACACTTTTGTTAGGATATGTTTTAGGGTTTGATAGTTTTCCTATTCTTGTTATAGTAGGAATAGAATTATGAATTATGGTAGGAATAGAACTTTACTTATTTGTTTGACTCTCTATCTATATAAAGAGGGTTGAATCTTTGTAATCGCCAAGACAATTCAATACAAAATTATTCTCCATTATTATTTTCTACATGGTATCGGAGCCAACCGGGGAACCTAAACCCTAGTTTACTCTAAATCGTTGCTTCCGCGGTCGCCGTCGTCGGTGGTTTGTCCGGCGACGGCGGCATCACCTTCTATTCCCACTACCTATTTTTTTTCACCCAATCGAAAAAAAAAAATCATCTTCAAGACATAATCAGTGCCTCAGTGGCCTCAGTGGAGCAGCCCAGTTTCGTCGTCCAAGAGCAGTATCCGTTTGGCAAAAATTTGGTGTTGGTGCCTCAAAATTAGGATGTACGTAGTATTTGTGATTTGTCTTCTACTAGACAAAGGTTGATGATTATCCTTGCCTAAAAGTTTGGGCACCTCAAAGTTTGATTTGAGTTTGTTACTCCGTGAGTTGCGGTTTGCTAACATGGAACCTTATGCTCGTCGCCACCGTCCTTTGTTATTCTTCGTTGCCGCTTGTTATGTCCCGCCAAACAAAACCAAACTTTGGTTTGGAGTCTGCTAAGTTTGATCTGCCAAAGTGGTTATTTGTTTTGTTTTGTTCGCGCTCCGCGGAAGAAGGTTTTTATGTTCACTCTGTCGTTCATTGAAATTTGATGACGTTTTTGGCGACATTGTTTTTTTGGTTGCTATTTGGTATGTTCAAGTGCAACCAGTTGTATGTTCAACATGTTTGTTTGTGAGGTTGGTCGCATAGTCGCGCCTCAGTTCGACATATCTGTTTGTGAGGTTGGTCGCATAGTCGCGCCTCAGTCCGGCAACACGGCCTCCAAGTTTGGGATGCTTGTTAGTCGTCCCCGTGTCACCGCGTGGGAGTCATTCGTCATCAAAATTTATTGTTCGTTTGCAGGGCCAATCACCTTCGTTCGTTGTTGTCACAGCAGATCAAGTTCAAGTTATTTATCAATTTTTTCCCGAGGTTTTATTATTCAAGTTGTTCATCCGTGATCCTCATTCTCAACTTGAGGGGGAGTGTTAGGATATGCTTTAGGGTTTGATAGTTTTCCTATTCTTGTTATAGTAGGAATAGAATTATGAATTATGGTAGGAATAGAACTTTACTTATTTGTTTGACTCTCTATCTATATAAAGAGAGTTGAATCTTTGTAATCGCCAAGACAATTCAATACAAAATTATTCTCCATTATTATTTTCTACAACTTTCATTGGAAATAGGTTTGAAGACCACGGCTTCAAACTTAGACTTTAAATCTTTATTTTAAATTTTTTAACACACATTTTGTAAAATTAAACTAATAGAACTTCATTAATTAAATAAATTAAAATGACAATATATCATTTAATTAAAAAATTGCATTCAATTAAAACGAACATTTAATAAAAATACATTATTAAATACATTATCAAACTTATATGTTTGAAGCTCGTTAATGTTTAAAGGTCAATTTCCATTATTTCGATCTCCGCCTTCTCTTGCCTTCTTTCTCCCTTTCTTCTTCCCTAATATTGAACATCTGAAATTGTTCAGCTATTCTCTGGACGATATCGTCGTGAGAACAAAAAGAGTGAGGCTCTGCAGAATCCGAGGCAATGAATTTTGCCTTCTTCCTTCCGATTGGCTGTGGAATTAAGTCCCCGCCATCGGAGTCATCTAAGTTGAAGGGAGGCCTTTCGATTAACGACTTAAAATTCCCCAAAGATCGATAGGGACCTTGCCTTGATGTCTGTCGTCTTGATATCGGGCGGTGGCTTACTGCAGAATATCGGCACCGTTTGTCCTGCTCTTCCGGAACCGAGAGTATTCCTCGTAAACTCTGATAAAATTTTAGACTTTTCGGTTGATGTGGCCCCATTTGGAGGTGAGTTGGTCTCGAGTTTGGTAGGAGGCGTCTTTGTTCATCTCCATAAAGAACTTCTCCTCGATGCAATCTTACATCGCATCTTTCGTTTGCTCGAAATCTTTAAGAAATATATAATTGCATGAAAAAATATTTTAACACAAATATATATAAAAGAACATTTATAGAATATATAAAAAAACATAAATTTTACCAACAATATGATACTCCGAGACGTCAACCCAAGTTGACGCCAACAACGATTCTTCCTCTGCCATCCATTTTTGAATAGACCATGTTGCCTCGGTCATCGGATTGTCGCCCTTTAGTTTGTGACTCTTCCGGCGTGCACTTTTTTTGGGTGCACTTTGTTCTGGTTGAGTCTCTGGAACTGACTCCCGATTCTCGAGATTCACCGAATTTTGCGTATCGAACATCGATGGATCATTTCCGTATGATTGGAAAATCAAAATCGCTTGCTCGTTTGGCTCGAGGTGGAAAAAGGAACGTTAAAACCAAAAGGATTCATGTTAAAAAGATGAAAAAAATTTGAAGAATTTTTTTAATTTGAAGACGAGAGATAGAAAGATGTTGTGTGTCCTTATTTTTTAAAAAAATATATAAAATGTATAGAGGGAATAAAGAATTTTTTTAGGTTTAAACGCTATAATGTCGTTGGAAGAGGGCCCCACTGGGTTTTCCGTGCGTTAAGCGTTTGATGCCTACACTAGCATCTCGAGGCGTTAGGTGTATTTCTAGTGCTCTTACTATCACTTCCCTCATTTGCATCAGATTTTTTGGACCTAATACACAACTCCATTTACTTCTAATCTTCTACATCAAAAGGACTACTACAATATTATTCATTATGTGACTTACATGATTTTTTATTAAAATAATATTTTAAACATATTTTATATAATATAAATCTAATAAAAAAATTTATATCAAATAAATAACATCACTTTTATTTAATTTGAGGTAAAAAATTATCAGTTTTGACCAAAAAAGTCAAAAGTGAACAAATACTCAAGGACGAAGAATAGTTAATGAAATAATTATTGAATAAAATAATACTTAAAATTATCTAGGAAATGTAAAAAAAAGAGAAATAGTTGATAAATAATAATCAATATGGAGTAATAGTATTATAAATTAATTAGACAAAAATGGATAAGTTTATGCAAACTTCCCCATAAATTGAGGTTATTTAACAAATTTTAACAATTAATGGAAACTTATTAATTAAACTTTTACACTATTAGGTGCCACTAAAAGTACAAATCTCATTTAATAAATGGAGGGATATAGATGCCCTCTCGATTACAAAGGCATCAAAGAAAATCTCCCAGAAAAAGGTTTTTGGGCGCAACTATACCGGGTTGATAAGGAGATACTTCTTCCGTACCAGAGTATTTGTCCACTTTCATTTTTACACACCATCCAAGAATTTCTTTAATCCATTTTATCTTGTAATTTGTATATTAAAAATTATAGAAATTATATATTAATAATCTATATGTTAAGACAAATCAAACAAGATCACACATGACTATATTTAGGCTTATACATTGAGAGAATTTGATGAGTCAAAGTGCTTAGATGAACAGTTCAAAAAGTCAAAAGTGGACAAAAACTGGGGAGGAGAGAGTATGTCATACAACCATTTCCCATTTGTTATTTGTTGACAAGGGCTACTCCTCCGTCTTAAAAATTGACTAAGGGGGTGTTTGTTTTTCTGCCAGAAGACCTTCTAGCGTCTTTTGTCTGCGTCGCGCAGACGCGCGCAGATGATGGGCTATGCAGATTGTTTTTTGGAAGACATTTCACTCAAAAAGGTCTTCCTGACATCTTCTTGGAGAAGACATTAACCAATGTTTTCTAACATCTTCTATCATCTTCTCCTTTTTTTCTACTTCTCTTCACCACCACAACCGTTCACCGCCACCGTCCACCACTACCACCGTCCACCACTACCACCGTCCACCATCACCGTCACCGTCCATCACCATCGTCATCCACCACCACCGCCACGATCCACCGCCACCACCACCACCGTCCACCACCACTGCCGTCAACGTCCACCACCACCCTCCACCACCACCACAATCGTTCATACACCACCACCGTACACTACCACCATTAATTTATATAGCAGTCTACAGACATTAAAAAAACAAACAGTCTTCTTCTTACAGACCGCAAACCTTCGGTCCACCACTTCTCCTGCAGATGTCTACAGTAGTGGTCCGCAGACCGCAGACCTTTTCCCGCAGAAAAAACAAACACCCCCTAAGAGAACCTCTTCTCCTTCTTCTCTCCATCTGATGCGACTTCTATTCCTGGACTACTCCTTCTGCTTATCGGACTCATGTTCTAATGCACGGCGCCGGCAATTCATTGGGAGGGGCGAGGCCCCTTTTCGTGTGATGTTCATCACGGCGTTGCCTTTCATTCTTTTTTTATTTTTAAATTTAAATCAATCAAAATAATTCACATCTTTATTCTATCCCTTTTTTGTCACGCACTCACACCCTCACTCAAATTCTACAACACACATGTTTCTATCACTTCACGTCATATTTCTTTATATTCCGTCAAACCCCATCAAGCCTTTGAGATACCCGGACCGTCATAAGGCCATCTCCAATGGGATGCCCAAAGGAAATGCTCAAAGGAGAGAGAAGAGAATGTTTATAGATGCTACTATTGGAGATAGATGCTTAGAGTAGATGTTCAAAGAAAAAAAGAAGTAAGAGATGCTCAATAGAGCACCCGGTGCTAGCATTCAAAATTATGTGTGCATTCTTTCTTTTTTCCTTTTTTTTTGTAAAATAAGTCTTTTTTAATAATACATTCTATTTTCAATATTTTTTTCTTTTTATTTCTTTAACGTGTAGTGATGCTACAATTTTATACCATTATTGTGTCTCTTTTTTTGAAAAGAATCTTTACAATTTTTTTAAACAAACCATTTTCGCAAATTTTTTTTCTTTTCATTTTTTTAACTTGTTGTGATACCATGAAAAATTTGTTTGAAGTTGTGTTTCATTTGATTGAGTTTGATCTGCACAAAAAATTGAATAAATAAATAAATACTCTATAAAAATATGACACCCTATTTTGTTTTTAGTAATACCAACATGTCTTTAATTTTTTTAATCAAAATAGTTAGCAAAAAAAAGTCATTAATAATATTTTTAATTATTTATATTTTTTTCAAAAAAAATTAGTTTAATTAAAAATTTATTACTCCATATTTAACACTCCTATATATAACATCAAAATTTAAAATTTAAAAAATAATAAAAATTATTGTTGTATGTGAGTAGGATTCGTCTAAGGCATCTCAACGAGGTGTCACCATTAAAACATTTAGATATTCAAAGAGATGCCAAAATAATATTTTTAAAATAAAGCCCACAGTTGAGCATCTAATGAGAGGTGTTACCGTATTACTAGTGTGGATGATCTAACACATTGCGAAAAAAAGGTACTCCCTCCGTCCCCCTATATTTGTCCAATTTCATTTCTACACACTATCCAATGCACTTCTTTAATCCATTTTATCTTATAATTTGTATATTAAAAAATTATATATTAATAATCTATATGTTAAGACAAATCAAACAAGATCACATATGACTATATTTAGGCTTACACGTTGAGAGAATTTGATGAGTCAAAGAGCTTAGATGAACAATTCCAAAAGTTAAATGTGGACAAATACAGAGGAACAGAGGGAGTAAAAAGATACGGACTAAGGGTACATTGCATTGTCGGCCCAGGCAACACGGCGTGCCCCGTCTAGAGGCAACAAAATCATTTAGTTGCACCCACAATAGCAACCATTTGGAGTTACCTTATCATGATTCTATTTTTTTAAAACCTTCCAATGATACACTATACTCCATATTAAGTTAGGGAGTATTAACCAACATTGAATTAAAAAGAAGATAAATTAGACTGCTCCTTTAGTTTTCTTATCATATTTATAGAGTCAAATTATAATTTTTTAGTATATATTTTTATTAATTATTTAATTATGTAAAATAATCATAGCACTTGTTTAGTATATTTTTTACTGTAATTTTTAATTATATAAACTATATTTTTTTATATATGATCATGTAAATCAAGTTATTCGAGTTAATTATTTTTTACTATGTCAAGGATAACGAATTAAGTTTTCTTGATCTAATATTATATACTCCCTTTGTCCCATATTTTTCTTCACAATACATTATTCCAACTCCACGAGAATTTTTATTCTTTAGCATTTTTCGTGACCTATATGATACATTAAAATATTTATGTTATCAATTGTTTTATTGAACTTTAGATATAGTTTTTAAATAAGTTTCATTTTTATTTTTATACCAATATTTCAATTAAATAGAATGAAAAAATTTGATATTTTTTGTGCAACGGGAATAAAGTTATGGGAGTACAACAATTAACAAAAAAAAAGATGATCCCCATCTTCGAGAACCCTTCAAACCCGGCTGGATAGTCACTGAAAAGAATTAAATTGAGTTCTAATTGCATATTGATGGCAAGGAATGAAACCTGCACAGGTAGAGGCTCTATGCTCAGCTGTGAGGAATCAAACTTGAATCTTGCTCCATTGACACCTTTTGTCTTTTCAACTACGCAACGCGCACCATATTACTAACAATTAACAAATAAAGAGTAAAAAGAGACGAGTAGAAACATATGCTCCCTAATTGTTACTCCTTCCGTTTCTTAAAACTTTTCCTCTTTCATTTTTTTTATTTTTCTTAAAACACTTCCCTTTTCTATTAAAAAAACCACTTTTACTCATACTTTTTCATACCCTACCTATCACATCATACTTTTTCAGTAATAACTAAACTATCACTTCTTACTTTACCCATCACATCATGGGCAAAATTGGTATGTCAACTAAAATTACACTTTCCTTTTTTTTCCTCAAAGTCAAAACAAGAACCGTTTTGAGAAACGGAGGGAGTACAAGGTATTATTGAAAAGAGCGAACAAAAGGTAAGACTAGTAATTACTCCCTCCGTCCCAAAAAGTCAGTTACGTTTCGAAAAATTTGCGTCCCTTAAAGTCCTTTACATTTCTATTAAAAAACCACTTTTATCTCTTACTTTTTCATACCCTACCTATCACATCATACCTTTTTCCGAATAACCTACCCATCACATCCTACTTTTACTCATCACATCAACGGTATTTTTGGAAAGTCAACACCAAAATATCCCTCCTTATTTTACCACTTTAATCAAAATGTACCAATCTTTTTGGGGACGATGGGAGTAGAATACTTGAAAATTGAAATGAAGGACAGTATATACAACTAAGAAGTATTTACTCCATCCGCTCCACAAAACCTTTCCCCTTTCGTTTTTTTTTTGAATTCCCTAAAACATTTCTACTTTCTATTAAAAAACTTTTTTTTTCCTTATTTTTTCATACCCTATCTATCACACCATACTTTTTCTCTTATAACCAAACTATCACATCTTACTTTTACCCATCACATCAGGGACAAAATTGGAAAGTCGACCAAAATTATACTTTTCTTATTTTTGGCAGAAGTCAAAAGTGGAAGGGTTTAAAGGAATAAAGAAAATAGAGGTATCAATGTCAAATAGTACTAGCATTTGAATTGTATTGTTTGCCATTTCACTGTATACAATTAGATTTCAATAATCTTCACTTTTCTGAAGTAAGCCTAGTGATAATAACATTAACATATCCACTTTTGGTAACGCCATGGATCCCAACCACGTTCGATTGCTGAAACATTAATAGTTCACCCACTTGCAAAGATAATTTACTCGAGCTAATTAAACATCATCAAATAAGCTTGAGCAAGATCAATAATATAAATTATGGCCATCACTTTTAACATCCTCGATTCATCTCAGGAAACTTTTCCGAGAGGTATGCCCTCTATGGCTTCTTTCTAGAAGAGTAACTTTTATTCGGTTTGACATGGTCAATATCCATTATTTAGATTTTATATCCATGTTTAAATAATATTTTTCAAAAATCATACTCTCTTGTAGTGTATTTGTCCATTTTCTTTACGAAGTTACGTATTACACTAACAAAAAATAAATAACGAGAGAGAGTGACAGTTGGAGTATTAGAAGATGACAATTAAATGGACAAACAAAC
Organism: Cuscuta australis; assembly: GCA_003260385.1. Classification (NCBI taxonomy): domain Eukaryota; kingdom Viridiplantae; phylum Streptophyta; class Magnoliopsida; order Solanales; family Convolvulaceae; genus Cuscuta; species Cuscuta australis. The sequence continues at coordinate 352,950 of NQVE01000217.1, read as the reverse complement.
CATTTCAAAAGAAAAAGTCAATGAGCCTGTTTGAGAATAGCGTTAGAGATTAGCGTTAGCATTTTGGATAGAATTTTGACGGTTCAGATTACTTTGAAAACGCTAACGCTAAACGCTGACCGTAGATAGCTTTTTCAAAACGCTAACGCTAATCTCTAACGCTATTCCCAAACAGGCCCAATATCACTTAATTTCTTTTCTTAAATTAAATAAAAAAATTGAACAAACAGGTTAACGGGACAGAGAGAAAACTTCATCCATCCAAACTTATTGATAGAATTTAGGATGAGGTAAGAATCACTTGAGTTGAACAACATTAAAAGATTGAACCTAATCGATTAGTTAGTTCAACTCAAGAGCTTATATACCGATTATTTTGATCTTGAGTTTCCAATGTGGGATGAGACTCTAACACCTATTTATCCATTTTTTCAAAGGGACATCTATAACTAGTTATGTAATTCCTATATTTTCGAAATAAAATTACTTAAATCACCCATTGAGGTATCATGTATAACAAAGCAGTGACTAGTTTTATTATACGGAGTACTAATTATCTTTTTTTATATAACTTGTGTTACTGTTTTTGAAATGTGGACAATTAAATTGGAGATAATATTCTAGGAACAACATTGAATTGTTCATTTTAAGTTACAAGGAAATGCTCTTTTATATTGATTCAACGTACACACACACAATATAACATCATTACAACATGGAATATTACAAATTTGAGGGAGCTGTGGTGCTCGTTTGAACAACATTATAATAATCATCAATTCTTCTGCATGCACCATAGCCAGATGTTCCATTTTTTTCATCAAGGGATCTTTATAATCATGAGGGTACATTGAAGTGAAAGAGCCAAGATATGACAAAGGCAAACACCATACAAGCTAGCAAGAAGTTCAGAAAACGGTGACCTTGCCAGAAGTCTCGGGATCCGGTCGTGGGTCCCGGCAGTTCTGTGGTCACCGTAGCTGTACTTGCGTTGCTCGACTGCTCCAAGTGCTCCGGATCGTGCTCGGCATCATTTATGTCGACCACGCTTTGCGCTATCGATCCGCATATCTCGCAAGTCCTGATAAGTTTCTAGATGATTAAACTTTTTGAAAAGGTAACATTCCAAGCTCATGATTGCAAGTAATGAATAAAATAACTATGGGGAATAAAATAATTATGGGGAATAAAATAAGTATGGTTGCAAGCAATGAAGGGGCTCCAAATCTTATGTCTTTCACTTGGACTATTTTCATGAAAAAGAGACATTATATTTAGAAATGAATTGAAAAGAAGCCACCTAAGTGAACCCAAAATCATGACATTGATGATATAAAATATTCGGATTCGACCAAACACGGCCCTAATTCCGAGACAATGTTTCTTGCTATACAACTTTGTATTAAGGGTGTTCACCATTTGGTCCATACCGAACCATAGGTTCGTCATTGGGTCCGGTCCAGTCTGATCCGGTCTCAAACCAATGAAGAACTCTACTTGGTATGAATGCAATATGAAAGTGATGGTTAGTTTTGGTATGGTTTGGCAATCATAAGACCAAAAATTTGTGTTTAGAAACACATAGAGACTTTTATGGGCATTGCAAAGTCAACCCCATAGTTAGAAAAAAAGGATGAGTAAGAGGTTCTTCTTCCAACTGATACATTTGTATTTTTTCCAACTTATATCCACTTTAGGATCCATTTACCCAACCAAACACTTGTTTGTTCAACACATCAACATCATCCATTTTCCAAAGCATTCTTATAAAGATTTTCCACTATCCAATTTCCACCCAATCTGTCCCCATTAACTCAATCATTACCATCCACCACTGAACTATAGGAATATAACAGAAGCAAAAAATGAAAATAAACTAAAACACAAACAAACCCAAGAAACCCAACAATTGTTGCTTTTACTACTTTTGAGCTTCTTCTTCTTCTTCTTCATAGCTCAGTTTTGAGGAGTAAATTGAGTGAAAGTAAGTTGAAATTTGTCTCTAGTTTGTGGTCCAAGGAATGTTTTATATTCTTATAAGTTTCCTATCTCGCGTGTAGATGCGATTTTTATTTGCCCTCAAACATGTGAAGATAAGTATCTTCTGAAAGCGGATGATAACGAGATTTGAACTCGTAAGTTCTAAATCAAAGGCATATCATGTTCTTAGAGTATATAAAACCTTTCCGGGGCCAAAGATTTAGAACCAACCTCAATTTTTAAAAAGTAAATTTTCAGGTGCAACTTGAGCTTTTGATGGGGTTGGTTCCTTCGACACATGTGAACTAACCAATTTATCAAAAAAATTGTATTTGGAGGCAAAAATAAAGTTTAATACTCTAAAAAAAGATCATTTTTTTTGTTTGTGAAGCCAAGTACTCCAAGATATTTCGAAGGGGATACATCAACAAGTGATATGCTGCAAAATCTCCAATTATAGACAAGAAACTCAAACCTCAAGATTCTTGTTAAAAATTTGATTTAAAATTCAAAAATAAAACTTATTCACTCTGTATTTAAAGCACATAACCAAAAACTTCATACTCCGTACTATATTTTCTTTTTTGAAGGAATAAATTAAATAATCAGAACAGGTAAAGAAAGAAGAAATAAATAAATAAATATAGGGATTAAGTTAAAGGGAAAACTTACTTATTTCCTCTAATTTTGAACCAAGCCTCAGCACAGTGTTTATGAGCAACAGCCAAATCGTCCTTGCAAGAACAGCCCAGTTCAATGGGCAAGCCAGAGTCCGGATTCTCTGCATCCAACCCCAAATGGCATATCCTGCAATCCCTCACAGGTTTCCCCAAATGCCCTTCGTTTTCCCGGTCCCCACTTTCCAGATCCACATCCACCAGGCATTCCGACGCCGCCGAAGATCTCCTTCCCTTTTCCGCCCCCACGCCGCCGCCGCCGCAGAGTTCCTCTCCGGAAGACCGGCCGCCGTCACCGCCTGTCTCCAAATCGAGGTTGGACTTGCCTGAAGATTGCATTTTGAGGGAGACCCAGATTTCGAATCCGCATCAAAATGCAGATTCTCATGCCCCTCCGGCGAAGGACGGTGGGAAAGCACTGGAATTATATTGTGGAGTGTTCTTCTTCTTCTTCTTCTTCTCTCTCTTCTCTCTGATATGATATGGAAGTGTTATGTAAGAAAGAATCTGATGATGTGTCCCCTTGCTGAAACAGACTTCTTCTCTCTCCGCTGTAAAAAAAACAAAATCTACAGCAGTATAGCAATAGTAGTAGGACTGGAGAGCTAAATCTTTCAGCTTCGTTTTAATCTACTCGTACAGCAATAGGATTTCAGGATTTGCAGGTAAGGTAATACCCCTTGGTTGGAGTAAGTTGATGGGGCCTATCTTGGTTTGTCGAGAGAGAGTGGTACAAGAGGTAATTTGGTGTTCGATTTCTGTCAGCAACGATAAAGAATGACCATATATATGAGAATCTAATATGTATCCGTGATAGATCATACCATCTTGAGATTATTATTTGATTTATCTTCTCACAACCTACTATCCGGTTGAGTATTAAAAGATCCTAGTGATTGGAGATTAACTTTTTTGATGTGGACTGTAGTAGTAAATAAGTCACCCCTTCTACCCAAATGTTGCAACATGTTTTACTATTCTGAATTGATAATAGTAAAGATAATGAGTTAAGTCTAATTTGGAGTAATAAACTAAAATATAGAGAAAATATAAGACGAAATATTGTAGTAAGAGGGAAGACGATTGCTAGTTTCTGATATTTGAATCCTCTCAAATTGACTGAAATGGGAATTCACATGGAGAAGAGAACACAACTGCCTTGTTAGTGTTGAGTGTTGACCAATGCTTTATCACCATCATGTGAATCCAGTTGATATGTGTTTTTGCATCAACGATGTCTTCCACTATCAATCGATAAATATTTTAAATCACATTCAACTTGACCAGGTTTGAACCATTAGTCATGACCAATCAATCTCAAATGTCATGAATATTGATGAATGACATTCATCAAAGTCAAACGGTCAAGTTCATCAAGATAAAGACCGGTCAGTAATAGTAATTCCATCGATTCCAATAAGTGGTATTAAATGATTTTGAACGATTAATATTAGATTTTGACCCATATATGACTAATGGTAAGCAATAAGAATCTCTTCCGACATTCAAATTGTTACCAATCGATTTTAGCAATTGATTTTTTCGCCTTCATTTTACATTGAGTCAAAATTTAGTAACTGAACTTTAGAAATAGATAACTGAAACTTGAAAATTAGATTAAAATGTAGCTTAAAACGCAAATAATGTTAATTAAAAATTGATAGCAACATTTTCCAAAAAGTAAATGAATTATTTGCCAAACATTGAAAGAAACTTTGAATATTATTATTTCTCAAGGATCATCACTCAAACTAAAACTTCAAAGTTGAAATTATTGGCCAAAAATTTCACCTTTTTTTTTAAAGTTTGGTTTGTAGTTAAATGTAATGTAACGAAGTGTACGTTGTTTGGACATGGCATGGCATATGCGTGAGGGGGATGCCCTACGGATAGTCAACGTCACCATTCCTTCTTCTCTTTTTTTTTCCAAGCTAATTGTGATATTAATAACACACAACTTTATATCGTGTCCATGTCACATGTTCCGGACAAGCAAGTAAGAGCCATGCCACAAAGTCTTCCCTCTTATTTAATTTGCTTCTATTTGGATTTATTTAATGCCATGTAACATACTTCATCCGTTCCAAAAAATCTTTCCTGTTTCATTTTTTGCGCATCCCATAAAACACTTCTACCGACATTTAAAATGCCTAAAATTTACAACATTTCTTCTTTATTGTGGGTAAAAGTTATTTTGAAAGTTTTTTTGGCATTCAAGGCGGGATATAAGTGTTTTATGAGATACGCAAAAAATGAAACAGGAAAGATTTTTTGGGACGGAGGAAGTATATAATTTGTGATTCAATTTAAAATAAAAAAGACACTTGTCACGCATTTCTCAACTCTTATGCATGTTTCTTTCTGCTATGGCTTAGATTGGGTGTTGCAAAAACTCATTCAAATCCCTGCTTAGTCTCTGGTTTCACTATAATATATATACTTCAAGTGTTTTGGCTATATAATTGTATTTATTCTATACAAATAGTTCCCATGACATTCCTTAACAATGACATACGATGTTCCTTCTGTAAAATTTACGGCTTCTACCACTCAAACTTTTCGGTAAATCCCCCACCACGCCTCGACTCGAACTCATCCTCCACCTTTTCAATTGCATGCACGCCCCAAGTTTATTTAACTTTGCAGTCAAAATTTTGACACCAAAGTCAAATAAACTTGTGAGTGCAATTGAAAGGAGTGAGTTTGGGTCGGGGGCAGGGTAGGGTCTCCTGGGGGAGTTAGAGGCAATGTCATCCCATGACATTGCTAAATAATGTCAAGAGAACCGGGGTATTATTTTATTTATGTTTGTATGTTGAGTCGAAAATCTATTGGAAACAATTTTTTGTACTCCGTAAACTAAAATTTTCCAAAAATCTCTTGCTTGTTGTATTTTATGATTTTTTGTAGAAGAATAATCTGTTGTGAGAGAGAAAGACATAGAAAAAGAAACCAAATCCCTTTGAAATTCGGTTGGGTGACTTTCATAGTTCTTCCGATCGATTCTTGTTATAGTAGAAAAAAAATTATGGTAAGAATAAAAAATTTGATTTTGTTAACAAAATTAAATTTGATTTTGTTAAAAAAATTTCATTCATTTGAACTTCAGATATTCTTTTCACGCATTTTTTTGTTCTTATTTAAAAAAAAGTTAAAAATATTTATATCAATATTAAGTTAATGCTTATTTGACATATATGAAGATCCATTACAGACTTTACGTACATACAAAAATTTGTCTATACAAAAGAAATGTTCGACGCTTACATATGATTTGAATAATTAATCAAAGAGTTTGTGTTGTTAAATCGGGTTAAACATATTACCCAAATGTGAGGGGGTTTTGCCAAACATTATAGTTATGGTGGGCTACGATAATTAAAGAAGATGACGGAAGGCCCATTTTCCGAATTATTTACTCCATAACAGGTTATTAATGGTGATTTGGTCTCAAGGGCTTATGAATTTGGTTCCGGCCTTGAAATTCTTTTTTGCTCTCAAGGGCTCAAGGCCCAAGCCCAAATTATAGGCTATCTTTCTTAGGCTGATATGCGGATGGTGTTTAGTAAGTAACAGGAAGCCTGCTAACCCAGCTAGCTATGATAATGGCCCATCTATGAATTAGATACTTCCTCCTTCTCATATATACTCCGTATATACTTACATTGTTCGAATAATTTATGAAATCCTATCTTTTTTTTAAGATTTATTTTACCTATAATTTCATATAGAAATAAAAGGTATAAATTATATATTTAAAGATTATACCAAAAATTTTACAAAGTAATATGCGCAAGAGCACTTTATTTTATAAAATGACCTATGCAAACACAGTAAACAAAAATTATTGAGAAACTCAAATAGAAAATATGCAAATCATTTTGGGATGGAAGAAATATTACCTAATGTACTACAATTAATTTGCTTATAGTGATAGTTATGAATGTAACTGCCCTTGTATTTTCTAATACTCCCTCCATCCCAAAAGGGATTATGTTCTTTACTAACATGCGTTTTGATTGATTATTTGATATGTAAGTTTTAACTTCCTCTTATTTTGTAGAACTTTTGCAGTAGCTTTTAAATATGTAAGTTTTATATTCTATTTTTAAACCAATCTTTAAATAAAATGAATTTAAAATACTTGAAATTTTGCTTTATTTTGTAAAATATTTAGGGACCGATGGAGTAATAAAGAATATACACTATTAATAAATTTAACCCAAATTAGCTAGTTTTCTATTTTTTTGGAATGATGTTCATAATTTCTTTTTTAGATCATATTTACAGGGATAGCCCGGGAATATAAAAAATGAGATTGACCCTATGTAATTTGAATAATAAAAAATAAGTTTATATTAAATCGAATAATATCAAGTAATTAAAATAATAAATTTATAATAAAATTGGACCCTAGAAATTTGGAGGCCCTGTGCGGAGGCCACCTGACACACCCTTCAGGCCGCCCATTAATTGCACATGTTCCTATAATCCTGGTAAATTTATTTATATCTTTCCAATTCCCTATTCGAGAATATATGGAGTAATTATCTCACTATACTTGTTTGGCAAACTCTGTTAGACAAAAATGTAGGAGCCCGGTTTCATGGCCACTGGATTCCAGTGGTCACGGAAGCCACTGCCCTCCTACGGATCTCTGTTCATAAAATTGATGATTCTTACCCCCTCTAACCCCCCTGGTAAACCCTCCGCCAAGTCTCGACCCAAACTAATCACCCCACATACGTCAATTGCACCTCGTGAGTATAATTGACTTTAAAGTCAAAAGTTTTGACTTTATACTTTCGAGGTGCAATTGACGTAGGTGGGGTGATTAGTTTGGGTCGAGACTTGGCAGGGGGTTTACCGGGAGGGTTAGAGAGGGTAAGAATCATCAATTTTATGAACGGGGATCCGTATGAGGACAGTGGCTTTTGTGGCCATTGGAATCTAGTGGCCATGGAACCGGGCTCAAAATGTAGTAGCAACATCTAATATTAAACATGATCTATATATAAATTTCATTATAAGATGTAAAATCCTTAGATTAATGACTAATAAAGATTTTGTAAAAAAATATAGAAAAGTGCAAGGACAGAAATAGTATGAATTGAAGGTACGTAGAGGAAGAAATTAAGGTTATTCATATTTCATAGGGAACAAAACATAGGGACGTAGCCAAATCACATGACTTTGTCAAAGTGTAGATGTTAAGAAATTAAGAAGAGAGCTCTTAGTGGGAAGTGTATAATCATGTTCATTAAAGAAGGGACAAAAGTGTCACAATATATTTCTCACCCCTTAACATTATACGTAGCATAGCTTGTTCTAGTCACGATTCCAATTTCATTTGGAAGAAGAAGTTTATGTTTATAATTAGTGTAAGTATTTTTTTATACATTTTTAATAATACACATTAATTTTAAAAAATTTTAGACTACAATGGACTTTGCATGATTTATCAATGGAGAGCATAACATGTTCGGATATACAATAAATAAGATTTGATACAATATTTATAAACCATTAAAGTCATCTAAGATGGAAGATTTTTAGGGACAAAGAGGGAATTTCACATTTATTTTTATGACTTGACCGAATTCGAGTAGCTTGGATGGGTTATGGACAATATCCAATCCCGGCCCACTTCAATTTTTAATTTGTTGTGTTGAATTCGAGTATTCTAAGGTCGGAACGAGTTGGTTAATGTTAGTTTCGGATTGGATTTTCATCATTATCTCTAATCTCTTTACCTAATTATTAAGGAAACACGACAACTAAAAGCTCAAGTTTGTGATTGTAGGTTCAGAAATAATTTTCATATTCTAACAAGCTTTCTCACACGTAGGCGTAACACTTTTAACCTTGCACATGGAACTTTAGTTTGGTCGATATCGTATGAAGAAAGGAAGTCCTCAACTAATAATTCAAGTTGATGATTTAGGTCAACAAAATGTTTTTATATTCCAATTTGACCTTTTTAATACAAAAATAATACTCCGTGTTATTATGATTTTTTAATATAATATTTTTAAAATATTATTTATCTAATAAATATTACTATATATTTCCTCCGTGCCAAAAAGATCTACCCATTTCATTTTTTGCGCATCCCATAAAACACTTTTATCTCATCTTAATTGCCAAAAATTTTTTAAAACAACTTCTACCCACAATAAAGGGTAAATATGGTAAATTTTAGGCATTTTAGATATGGGTAGAAGTGTTTTATGGGATGCGCAAAAAATCAAATTGGTAGATTTTTTTGGAACAGAAGGAGTATAATTCTTCACATACTTGGATTGGAACCTCCATGTATAATATCTTTCATTATTCAATAAGACTAATTATTATCAAATTGTATCATTTTTATTCCAAAATATCTCGTTTTGTTTCTATAACAAATGTCTCGTTTCGATTGGGACAAACAAATTTTGTCTGAACTGATTTACGGGACAAGAACAAATAAAAAGTATCTCGTTCCAGTTTGGTTGTCCCGTGTATTGATCAAATCTTATATAGTGGTGGCCTAGTAAGCACCATAGAAAGCCTGCCACTATTTTTTGTGGCCCTTTAGTGTTTCACCAGTGTAGACAAAATCTAGCATCTTATGTTATCAGAGGATCAACTTGGTGAAATTCATTGTTGATAAGTGATAAATTGGAGTGGTACCACACTCACAGTTTAGGTTGATCCAAGGAATTTGATATGAAAAGAAACAAAAATGGTTTTTTTATTATTTTTCCTCACTACAATGAAATCACTTTGAGTCTTCCTCCTCTTTGTATATTTGTTTTTGTCAAGGAACCAATTCCACCAAAAGCTCAAGTTTGTGGTTGTGGCCCAAGAAGAGTTATTTATATTCTAACATGTCCCTTCACGTGCAGGCGTACTTTTTTTTCGATCATTGCACGTGAAACCTTAATTTTTTTTAAACTGGGTGACGCTGAGTTTTGAACCGGTGACCTCTTAGTCAACGAAGCTTTGATACCATGTCAAGGAACCAACTCCACCAAAAGCTCAAGGTTGTGATTGTGGCCCAAGAAGAGTTATTTATATTCTAACAGTTTTTATTCTCATTTTCTAATCTTTCCACTTTTTTTCCTCTCTAATCAAGCATACATGGAAAATTGTTTTCCGTATTTTATTGTATCTCCTTTTCTATTCTATCCTTTTCCAAATTTTTTGAACCGAACATAGTGTTAACATTTTCCCATGAATTTTTCAAAGTTTTTGAGTTCGATCACCATATAAACATTTTTATTACAAAAGGAATTACTTTCAACTTAAAACGTGGGAGTTGGACGGAGTCGGCTTTCGTATGCATTTTTAGTACCAATGCTCTTAAAAAATCTTAGTCCGAGTTGAGTATGACGAATGATTAGGGGCAAGTGCAAACCAGTAGGTGTGTATTAATGTTTTGGAAGAAAAAGAAAAGGAAATAGTTTGTCCGGAGTTTCCTCACCACATATACATATCAATTATGATATCACTTTTTAAAAGTCAGATTAAGATTATAGGCCTCATTTGGTATATGGAATTCAAACTATGAAATTGGAATTGAGGAGTTCAATTCCAATTTTGGTGTTTGGTAGAACAAAAATTACGTGGATTTGGAATTGTTAGTGCAAAAAATGAATTGAAATTGGTGAATTCAATTCTATGGAAATGAATCTCATGAAATTTCAATTCCAATTCAATTCCAATTCCATCAATTCCATATACCACAAGACCCATAGTCTAATTTATGTATTTGACGATAGTGAGTAGTGAGTAGAGAACCTAGTGTGGGGTTCATCTTTTTTGGTTCGTTTTTTTTGGTGAGATTCATTGTTCTTAATTATAATTATGGCTCATATGTCACCATTCACCATCTAAATATCTGGAGTTTGTTTGGCAAATGGCGAACACCAATTAGCTACCTATCAAACTTGACTATGAGTTACTGTTTTCAATATTTAGTGAGGCCAAATAGCGTCAGTATCCCCCGTGGTTTGCAAAATAGGCAGCAATACCCTCTCTGTTTTCAAAACTTATTTCTAAAGTCTTTATGGTTTCAAAACGTTGCACCCGTGCCCCTCTGATCATTTTCCGGTCATTTTTCTGGTGAAAAGGGGTGCATTCGTGCATATTTTCTAAACCACATGGGGTACCAGTGCTGATTTTTTATTTCTCTCTTTTTTCCACAATTTTTTCCTTTATTTGTTTCATTTATTAATATAGGTTATTTCACAATTAATTTTATAATGTTCTTAAAATTTAAAGTTATTTTTGTTTGAAAAATTAACATATAATGCATCGGTACGTCTCAAATTAACAATTTTTGTTTTTTCCGAAAAAAGGTAATTTTTTTTAGAACTTCTAAAAATGATGAATAAAATAAGAAACAAAATAATACAAAAATAAAAATGATTATCTTTTTTCGACATCTCAATTTTAAGGATATTTTTAGGCGTATTCCAAAATTGTTTTTTGTAAAAGACTCTTTTTTTCGTATTTTAAATTTTTTCATTTCGTTTTTCCATATTTTTATTTTGGGTTTTCTTTTTGAACTTTCCAAAAAATTATTCTATGTAAGAAAAAGTGAAAATGTTTAATTTGAGATAGATGTAATGTATGCTAATTTTTTATTAGTTCAAAAACAAAGAATTTTAAAAAAAATTAAAACATTATAAAAATTGAAAATAAATTTTAAAAAAAATCTAGGAAAAGGAAAAAGAAGGAAAAACACAAATAATAAATGAAAAATAAGAAATGAGCACAATTGCCCCCTATGGTTTAGAAATTATGCGCCAATGCCCCCTCTTAGCCAGAAAATGGCCGGAAAATGACCTGAGGGGGTGTGGGTGCAACGTTTTGAAACCACGTGAACTTTAGAAATAAGTTTTGAAAACAGAGGGGGTATTGGTGCCAATTTTCCAAACCACAGGGGCACCGAAGCTATTGGGCCTATTTAGTGATGTCGTAGAAGGTGTAAAATAAAATTATTAATTCATTCATTTATATCTTCTCTAAAATATTTCCAAAATAACTTTTACCCGTAATAAAAAATAGGATACTTTCTCCGTCCCAAAATATTTACAACATTTACTTTTTTAGCAGTCGCAAGAACCTTTGTTTATTTCTACGTTTTCATTGGTTATTTGATAAAATAAAATATTCTTGACACCTCTTATTTCGAAAAACTTTTAATGTAGTTTTTTGATATGTAAATTTTATTTTTTATTTCTATACCAATATGTAAATAAATTAAATTGAAAAAACTTGATATTTACCTCGGAAATACAAGTGCGACAAATATTTAGGAACGGAAGGAGTATGTCTTAGACATTTTAGTGAAAGTATAAGTGCTTTCTGGGATGCGGAAAAAGATGAAGGTAGAACTATTTTTTCAAACAGATGGAGTGCTCCGTAATATATGCCAAATTCTTCCGTGGATTTAAGGTTTTTGCTCATTTTATGAACTTTAGTGCATTTGCAGGATTAAAGAAATGACCATATTACAATAAAGAAAATATCTACATGCAAGCTCATGAAAAATGCGAGAAAGTTTATATTTTAAATATGGACTTTGAAACTATGTAAACATCACTCTCCATATATACTTCCTCTATCTCAAAAAAATATCATAGTTTGACTTTTTGTGAGATTGTGTTACACAATGATTTTAAAATATAATTTAGTAAAAGTTGTTTCATTTTAAAATATACTTTTAATATATAATTTTTTTATAACATTTAATTATTTGAAACTATATTTAATTTATTGTTAAAGTGATACTATACCCTATTTGATCAAAAAATCAAACTGTTATAATATTTTTGAGACAGAAGAGATACTATTTTTAAAATGTTGATCTTATTTTAAAATCGACTCAAAATGATGACAAATTGCATTGCTCAACATTATATTGTTTGCCAAACATCACATTCATCCTTCGTCGTTTTTTAATAACATTAGCGTTTTGGATAAAATTTTAATGATGTAGATTGATTCTAAAAATGCTAACGCCAAAAACTATTGTCAATAGTCTTTTTAAAACGCTAACTTCTAACGTTGATACCAAACGAGACTTAAATTACATGACGACTCTGTGTATTCAAAACTAATATAATCATGTCCTCAATCATGAAGGAGATGTTATAATGCGAAGTACTCCATCTGTCTCTAAGTATTTATCTACTTATTATTATTTTTGATCAAAATTGGTAAAATTTGACTTCAAATTAAATATTTGTATATGTTAGGGAATTGACGCGTGCCTCGACTTCTTTCCCCGATTCACACAATCAAACTCTTGTACACTCACACATACACTCAATAATACAAAGACACGACTTTAGAAAAAGACTTTGTATTATATAGAGAAAATATACAAGAGAGATTACAATTACGCGGGTAGCACACTTCATTCTTTGTATTAGGGACACCTCTTTACTCTTACCTCACAAGTACTCTCAAGAAGCCTTCTTGGTTCTTCACTCTCTTCTTTCTCCACATACCTTCCCAAATGATGCATCCACACTCCTATTTATACTCCTCACAAGTGCTAGACTTCTCTAGAATGCTCTACACATCTCTTTATCTCTAGAATCTTTTGGAAAGTCTCCAAATGCTTCCATAATGTTCTAGAAGAATTTAGAGGACTCCACATAGTTTTAGAATATTCTAGAGAACACTACATTCTTCCACACACTTCTAGAAGCTTCCACGCTTCACTAGAAAGCTCTAGAAAGTTCTAGAAACTTTTACACTATTCTACACATTTCTAGATACTTCTACACTTTTCTAAAAAATTCTACAACATTCTAGAAAATTTTACACATCTCCACCAACTTCTAAAATTCTCTAGAATCTTCCCTCTCCAAATAGATTACAATTTTTTCTCTCTCCCCTCGATAACTTTTTTTGTTTGCGCGATTTCATTAAGTATTTGATAAAATAAAATATTCTTGTCACCTCTTAGTGTGTAGAACTTTTGACGTAGTTTTTTAATATGTAATTTTTATATCTTATTGATATACCAATTTATAATTAAAATGATTTCAAAAAGTAAGAAATTTTACTCCGTAACCCACAATTTGTAATCAAATTGGGGACGGAGTGAGTATATATTTTATTAAAATTTGAAAATAATTTTTTAAAAAAAATTAAAACCAGACGAGGAAAGTGGTCTTTCCCGTTACCATGTCTAAACTCTCGAGATGAGCCTCGCTTCTGGGTTGGGTTACCCAAATCCCATATTACGCGGGCTTTTGCCATGCATCCTGGTTGGGTACCCACGCTCCAAATCAAAATACTCTCTCCGTTCCACAAAATCCTTCCGGTTTTGACTTTGGGCAAAAATAAGGAAAGTGTAATTTTGGTTGACTTTCTAATTTTGCCCCTGATGTGATGAGAAAAAGTAAGATGTGATAGTTTGGTTATTAGTGAAAAAGTATGATGTGATAGGTAGTGCATGAAAAAGTAGGGGTAAAAGTGGTTTTCTAATAGAAAGTGGAAGTGTTTTATGGAAAGCAAACAAATCGAAAGAGGAAGAGTTTTGTGGAACGGAGGGAGTAACAAATCTGGGTGGGCATATTGAGCTCCGTAGTTAATGAACCAATCACATTTGAATCGGTTCCCAATAATCCAAGGGGTTAGGGGGTAGGAACCGTCAATTTTACGAATGGGACAGCGGAGCGCTCTCAGATCATCCTATGACATTGAGATCCAATGTCACTTGAACTTTGGTGATAATCCAATATACCCATTAATCTTATACTCCCTAGTCCATTCCTTCCCAAATATGTGTAACTTTGATTTCATAGAATTTTAGGAAATTATTAAAAAAAAATGATATTATTTGTTTAGAAAAAATAAAAATGATGCTACGGAGTACATTTATTTGGAGACGAAAGAAGCATATTCCTTTTAGAGTTTCTGGTCGATTCTTTTGAGATTGACCGCCAATGTCATAATATGACATTGATTTGTTGATCATAAAGTATTCCATTTGACTCTAAAATTGTTTCTATACAAGTTTTTTTGCACAATTTGCTCCTGAACTTTCCAAAAATTGCACCAATATTTTCTGAACTTTTAAATATGTTGCACCAAAGGTCTTTCTGCGCCAGATTTGGGAGTGCATTAATCAGACGTTCATCCAGTGTAAGTATGGATTAATCTAAAGTCATATATCACATGTGAGTTCTGTAATACACATTTCATCGGTAACCAAATTCATCTATATTTTTTTACCTCTTTAAACCTTAGATAATTATTTTTGATTTAGTCATCGGTAACCAAATTCAAAAGATGAGCATCAGTCGATAAAACTCGTCATCAATCGATCAAGCATTTGGTGATGCATAAAATCTCTCATCATCCCACCAAGAATTTAGTAGGAAAAATTTAACTAGCTTTATTGAATCACATTCCACTTTAATTAGCATTAAGAAGAAAAAAAGTTAATCGCACAATTATGCCCAAAGAAGATTTCAACGCCGGATCCTAATGGATTACCAACCGATCTGAACTTTTGACAAACGCACCATGGTAACATTTTTTTCAACAATCTACTATGGTAACTTTGTCTTGGAATGATTATGTTTTCCACATATAATTCAAGTTTAAATTTGTTTTTTGTCCACAAAGTTTTAAAATATAGAATTCGTATGGTAATTGACATTTATGCAGTTAAATCAGAACTAATACGCCATGAAAATTTTTGTTAACAACGGCTCAATTTACAAAAGAGATCGAAGGTAACAAATTTTTTTACACAAAGTTACCTTAAAACCTTGTAAAGTTTAGTTCAAAATGTTAGCATTTAAGTGACAATAGCGTCGCACGGTTGGTCTTTCCGTGGAGTACGTTACGCTGTACTCCGCAATTCCGCTCTGTTTTTTAAGTGAAGTATGGATCCTCTTGTAAAAAATGTAATTAGTGAAGTTCAAAGTGAAATTTTGGCAGATTCTCAATTAAGGCATACTAATCAAGGACTCGATCAGCACAGAAACAATCAAAGACTGAAACGATAAACCATGTGCAATTTAAAGACAAATTTCAATTGTTTCAATTTTCCACCGAATTATAGCTCGTCATATTACAATAATTGTCCAAATACCACAGTGCTAATTACAACACTGATAGGTTCGCATATAGACAATAATAGTAAGTGCTCTCTCACATTGAATTTTATGCATCAATTTCATAAATAAGTTTGATTGAATTATACAGTATGTGTGTGTGTGTGTGTGTGTGTGTATATATATATATATATATATATATATATATATATATATATATATATATATATATATATATATATATATATATATATATATATATATATATATATATATATTCCCAGCTTCCCATGATATTGTATTGATGATGGAGAGAAAATTGTAGCATCAACAGATAACACTCATTCATTTGGAGCTCTTCCGTTCCTACATATATAAACATATAATCTTGAATGTTTCTATACCAAAATATGATTTAGAGTATCAAATAATGTAAAAAAATAATGTCAAATGTCAATACATAATGCAAAATTGCAGACATTATTCAATGCCAATACTATTGTTTAGGAATAAAATATAGGAAGTTCTTATTTTTATTTTAGTCTTATATATTCCATATTTGCATAGATGTTTTTAAGAAATAGTATGTGTATTTCTATTATGTCTAATGGAGCCAAAGATTGACTCTTTTTTTTTTGCTTTAGAGTATGTTGGAATAAAGTAAAATAACTCTTTAAATTATCTATACTTCTTTTGATAGTGAGATAGCAATTAGTCAATGCAACTTTCGACGCTCATCATCATGAATCATCTAAAAATAGTAATTTTATGTCTTAAATATAGTGCCTAGGCTGTGTACATTCAATGGACATAAGCCTTTAAAGAATTGGGGTAATATTGTTGTTTTTTAAATTTAGGTGAGTATCACTTTTTTAATTTGACGTTTCAAAAAAACTAAAGTTTCAATTCTTGACAAACCTAACATAATAAAAGTACTAGAGTATAAAACTCTTACGTTTTCTACTCTCCTTTTTATACCGCACATCTCCTTTTTTTGCCTATCCTTTTTGATGATGATCATGGGACAAAATTAAAAGGTTGATTTACTTTCTCTTTTTAGCTTAAAATGTATTTCTTTCATCTCAAAATATATTACCTTGTTATTATTATGTAACTTTTGTTTACTTGTTTATTTTCACTGATTATTAGATAAAACAAAATATTTTTTGATATTTCATTTTATAAATTTTCGACACAATCTTTTGATAGTATATTATTAGTTATATTTTTTATTTCTTTGCCAATTGCAAATTAAACATAATGAATTTAAAAGACATAGGTTTTGCACATTCTAGAAGTGTAATCTTTTAACACTATTTTTTGCACAAAACACACAATTTTCATTACCAACCAGAACAAACTCATACAAAAAGTTTAACCATCTCCCTACTGTATGATCTTTCTACATGTAACATAAGTATGAACATTAAAATTAAAAATATTGACTATTAGGCCCCCACTGCAAACAAATGAAAAGAAAAGAAAAAAACACACAAAAATTTTTAACGTGGTTCAGCACCTCAAGACCTACTCCACGACCCTCTCTGGGATAAAATTTCACTAGTAATTTTTGCACGGAAAAATTACAAACCCTCTCCAATATTTGACACTCACAACCTAAAATCTAATACACAATTATATAGATTGAAGGATTGTGTTGTGTGATGGAAGCCTATATCCCCTCTTTATTTATAGGCTTCAATCCCTCCTCAATTTTCCTATCCCACCGATGTGGGACTTTGAAGTAACACTCAACAAATCTCCCCTTAATTCAAAGTCCTACATCATTTGCGATTTCTGCAGCAATACTCCCATCCTGCAGAATCTTCTGTCCAGCAGTACTCTTATCTTCAGAGGAGATCATCTTCATAAGTGATCACATTTGCGAAAGAAGCTTCCTTCGATTTGCCCTTCTTCTCCTTTAGG
The DNA here is from genome assembly GCA_003260385.1 of Cuscuta australis. Taxonomy (NCBI): domain Eukaryota; kingdom Viridiplantae; phylum Streptophyta; class Magnoliopsida; order Solanales; family Convolvulaceae; genus Cuscuta; species Cuscuta australis. Next base: position 335,297 of record NQVE01000217.1, on the reverse strand, counting down.
ATCTGCAAGTCCTCCTTGAGTTCTGGACAACCGTTCTTCGTGTGACCCAACTTTTCACAGTATAGCACCTAAGAGTGCTCATGTCTCTCAGATGAGATCTTCTCCCAAGTTGGTCACTCTTCTTCTTCCTCCCTTTCTCAACACTCACAGCAGCTAGTATATGATTGTCCCTGTAAGACTCTTCACCTCCCATCATCATTTGACTCTCCTTCAAGGCAGTCGTCACCTCATCTAGTCGCAGTGTAGTCCTTCCTGCTATCATTGACTGCACAAACGGCTTAAAGGATTTTGGTAGTGAAGCCAGTAGAAGCAGCCCCTGCTCTTCATCCTTGATAGTCTCCCCTGCATTTAACAGCCTTGATACTTGCTCATTAAACTTGTTGATGTGATCAATTACGCTACCTCCCTCTTCCATCTTCAGTGAGTACAAGTCCATCCTCATCATCATCCGGTTAGTAAGTGTCTTCGACGCAAACTTGCTCTCCAACGTTTCCAACAGCTTCACAGAGCATACTAAGAATTATAATTACTAGATCACCTGAGCTCTGTACCTTGGCTCCGATACCACTTGTTAGGCCCCCACTGCAAGCAAATGAAAAGAAAAGAGCACACAAAAAATTTTAACGTGGTTCGGCACCTCAAGACCTACTCCACGACCCCCTCTGGGATAAAATTTCACTAGTAATTTTTGCACGAAAAAATTACAAACCTTCTCCAATATTTGACACTCACAACCTAAAATCTAATACACAATTATATAGATTGAAGGATTGTGTTGTGTGATAGAAGTCTATATCCCCTCTTTATTTATAGACTCTAATCTCTCCTCAATTTTCATATCCCACCGATGTAGGACTTTGAAGTAACACTCAACATTGACAACTTCATGAATTGTACACCCTCTTTGGTGTAGCACCTTGTTCCTCATTCATCATATTTAAGCTGTATACACAGGCTGCTCAAATTGCCAGAATCTGCACCCGCCTTCTCCTCTTCTCCTTGGTCCTCTGTGTTTGTTCAAAGTTATCTTCGTGCTGCGTGTCACGATGTTTTATACTGAATTTTTTTTTTTAAAAAATCATTTTATATACAAACTAGTGTGAAATTAGAATAAATGGATCAACACGTACATTCAAACGCATAGCAACCTAATGTATATAGTGTGAAATTAGAATGACAAAGGAGCAAGTCTTTACTATTTTATCTACAAAACTAGAGTGTCATGACTATATTACCAAATTTGCAACTAAGCTATATCAAAAAATGAATAAGATTCAACCTTGTACTCCCTCCGTTTTTAAAAACCCTTCCTCTTTCATTTTTTTCACTTTCAACAAACACTTTCACTTTCTATTTAAAATTGGAAGTCAACTACAATTTAACACTTCCTTATTTTTCCACTTTTTCAAAGTAGAAACTCTTTTTGAGAACGGAAGGAGTATGTAATACTACCTCCGTCCCTAAATATATCTCACATTTCTATTACTGAGGTAAAATATCAAGTTTTTTCAATCTATTTTATTTACATTTTGGTATAGAAATAAAAAATAAAATTTACATATAAAAAAACTACATTAATTTTTTTTTGAAATAAGAGGTGTCAAGAATATTTTATTTTATCAAATAATCAATGAAAATGTAGAAATAAACAAAACTTTCCGTAACTGCTTGAAAAAAATGTGAGCTAGCTATATTTAGGGATGGAGGGAGTATAATTTTTAGAAAGAAAGAAAATATTACGAGACAAGAAGAGTATTGAATTGAATTGAGATTTTAAATATAGAGACGGGTAAGCAGTTGATTAATTAAAGGGGGGGGGGGGGGGGGGGGGAGTCACATGGTGAGGAAGGCTTGTTTTTACCTCTCCTAAAATTGGGGGCTGATCCATTACGGGTAAAACCTTCTCCCATGTGTCTGGTCTGTTTTGGCATGGGCCATACCAATTTACCAAACCAAAAAGAAAAATTCTCGTTGGCTTACAAGTCTTTTATTTAAGTATTAATTGATTTTAATCTGATTTTATTATGGTCTAATTTTAATTTTGTTAATTTTAAAATTTTTATGATCTGGTAATCAATCTCATATACGAAGAAAATTATGAGACGACAGAGGAAAAAATTGCGCATGTGTTAAATTTTATGACTTTTTTTAAAAAAACTAATCGTATTTTTTGAAATAAAACATACACTATTTTTTGTGAATTCAAGAATAAAGTGTATACTTCATATTTCTTTTTGTAAAGAAATTCAGAATTGTTCTGATTTTCGAACTCATTACTTCTAGCCTCTGGGTCAAAACATTGATACCATACATCAATGCATCAACTCAATAAAATAACGATAATCTTGTGATTGTATATAGGCCGCGGAATATTTTTATGCTCTAACAATATAAATTCAATATAATCTTATACTCCCTCCGTTTGCAAAAGCAATTCCTGTTTTGATTTTTGGTAGAATTATTTTCATTAATTTCAATTTTCAATTTTGTCTTGGTGTCGAATGAAAAAAGAGAGACAAATCACTCAAAATAACTTACTATATCAGTGCCAGATAAATAAAATATATTACAGCGACTTTATATGGAGATATTAAACACTTTTTACAAAAATAGAAAAATATTTTAAAAAACGGAAAAAATAAAAGAGGAACTGTTTTAAAAAGGGGAAAGAGTATTAATGATTTGGTATTTGATTCCAAACACTATAAAATGAGCAATACATACATGAGAGGGTTGTACTACCCACACAGGCAGCCACCACAAAGCTTTTGTGCACTATATAAACCACTGCTCCATTTCCTCCCATTCTCATCATCTTTTACATTCACCACTTTCTCTTGTCTCTCTCAATCTCTCAACCCCATCTCAATATATATATATATATATATATATATATATATATATATATATATATATATATATATATATATATATATATATATATATATATATATATATATATATATATATATATATATATATACATATAAAGGTTATTAGAAGAATTCTCATATGAACAAAAAGAAGCTTCTTTGTTTTCATGGCGACGGAACTAAACGTCCAAAGGGATCGCATTGCTCCTTAGTTTTACGTATATATAATACACCAAAAAATACATTTGGTGTTGAGAGTGGAGTAAAATCTTGTTTTGGAGCAATGCTATCCTTTTGGACGTCTACTTCATCCGCTAACTTGTGATGATCGGGCGATCATATATATTGTAAGTTAAATATGGGTAATTCTTTACCTTTCCCCCCCCCCCTCTTTTTCATAGTTTCTTGTCTTCACGAGGAACAAAAAGATCCATTTGTTTTATTTTCATGAAATTAAAAAAAAAACCTCCGTTCTTCAATTTTTTTCTTTTTCATCTATCTCAAAATCACTTACGGAGTATTTACCAATATTAGTTGTTAATATAACTGCACATCATATTTATTCATCACTGGATAACTCGTACTCCTTCTATCCAAAAAAAAATGCCACTGTTTATTATTAAAAATTCATGGGAATGTTTTTTTATTTGATAAAATAAAATATTCTTGTCACCTTTTGTTTTGAAAGTTTTTGATGTAATTTTTAAATATATAAATTTAATTTTTATTTCTCTACATCGATTCTTTAAATAAAATGGATTAAAAAAACATAATTACTAAAACACAATGACGTTCTCAATGCAAATATCACTTTACATAATGTGGATGGCAAACATTATTGGAGGGAGTATTATTCTACTCAACCATAAAATAAGGGTAAGATGGTAAAAACAACATTCAATTTATACTTTTCCTAAATACCAAGTTTATCAAATATGGAAATGTTTTTTAAAAAAAAGTATTTGAAAAGTAAAAAAATTTATAGCAAAAATTCATTTAAACTTTTGGAGAATATAAGCATTACTCTTAAAATAGTTTTAGGACAATATAAGCATTACTCTTAAAATAATTTCAATCCTAAATTTGTAAATGGGAGGAGGAGATATATAGCCATATAGGTGATTGAGAACCAGGCTAAAATTGTTTATTTATTTAATTTTTAGAGTAAATTCCATAAAAGGTCGTCCCCAGTTATAGGTCGTTTTATATATTTAGTCCATACATATCAAATATTACTAATTTGGTCCCCAATTATTACGAAGTATATTAATTTCCACGAATGATCCTTTGTTAACATTTCCGTTAAGAATGTAGATAAAATTATAAATTCACACTCCTTTGTCTACTCAATTAAGCTTCCTCCATCCCATCGCACTCCTTTCTTAAACCCGTCGCTGAGTTTGAAGCTTTGAACCCAAAACGAAATCATCACTCTTTCTCAATTGTTTGTCTAACTGGTGGAACCCAAATTCGAAACCAGTAACCTTCATGGATGAATTTTAATGTTTATTTTATTTGTAATTTTTGAGATTAACCGATAAAACTCATCTATAAAGCTTATTGGTTTTGATTTTAGGTTTCACCAGGAAGACTAATAATTGAGAGATGAACTCCTTTCAGTTTTGTGTTTAGAGCTTCAAACTCAGTAACGAGTTTGAGAACAAGTACGAGAAGAGGGAGGAATCTTAATTGAGGAGAGAGAGAAGTATGAATATAAAATTTTATCCATATTCTTAACAAAAACGTTAACAAAGGACCATTCGTGAAAAATGATATAATAACTGGGGACTAAATTAATAATATTTGATATGTAAAAACTAAATATATAAAATAACCTATAACTGGGAACCTTTTATGAAATTTACTCTAATTTTTATTACTGCATGTACACGTTATCTAAGCGAAGTTAGCGAACACACATCATGGACTATTTTCGTCCAGACAAATACACATGCGTTTTAGTGAACTGTGGTCCCAACCGTTTGAATTTACATTCTTTAATGACAAAGGATTTCATAAAGTGAATGTCAATAAAATTTTGAGTAATGCTATAGTGAGAGACAAAATATTCATAGATAAATATACTCTCTCTATTTCACTAAAATCTTTTCGTTTTGATTTTTTGTAAATTTTAAGAAAAGTTGAAAAAAGTGAAAATTTATCAAAATACCATTAATGAAAATGGGTAGAGTGTATTAAATAAAATGGAAAAGGTGTAATAAATAAAGTAAATAACAGTAATTGTGGTATTTTAAATGCTAAAAGAGGTAATGAAAAGATCTATGTGGGACAAATAAAAAAGGCTAATGGGAAGATCTATGGAGGACATAGGAAGTATTATTTTTAAATTTTAGATTTTACTTTTTTAATTATTTGAGACTATTATTTAAAACCATTACTTTACATATTCGATAAGTTTTTACATTTCGTGAATGTTTTATTTTTGACTCGAGCATTACTCTAAAATTTTAGTCAAGAAATCATTCTAAATATGGACTAAAATATAGCAAAAGTATCAAAATAAAAGTTATATATTTTTATCTCCAAAATAAGAGTTTACACTGTAATAATGTGACATTATATATATAAACATTTTACAATACTTTTTTTAATTGATGGTGTTAATTATTTTGACCAGATTTATCAATTTTATCTTGTAAAAAATAATAAGCGACTCTTACAAACCCCGGCCCAAATATACAAACAAGCCATGTTTTCAACTTCATCTAGTTTCATTCACTTCCTTCTAATTTTTTCTAACTTTTTTTAGTTTTTTCTAACTCCCTTATGTTTGTTTATAGTCATTCCACTTTCTTCCAACTTCTTCGAGTTCTTCCAATCCTTCTAGTTTCTTCCAATTTCTATAAACAATACATTTTAAAAATAATTTAGATTTATTGTTGTTGTTGTTATTATCTCAATAAAATAAAAAATTGGTTTTATGTCACACTTTATTAAAAAATTATGTCATGTATATAAATTTTAGTTATCATTATAGAGTCATGTTAATTATAAAAATATTAGAAATTAATTGATTTATAAATTTCTTTGTGATTTTAAAATTTCTGTTAAATATGTTTCTTTGAAATGTGTTCTAATCGCCATTTTAAAATTTTTGGCCAAAATAATTGTGCATTTTTTCTCTAATTGATTACGATGACATAACTTAAAATGTGCATGCACTAATATTTTTTATATTGTCCATGTTCTAAGCATATGCAAAAAAAAAGTCCATACACAAATTCAATACGGGAAGATATAATTGTTTAAGATTCATATTATTTATTTTGTAAATGTAAGTATGCCGTCGGATGTGTATAAAAAACAACACATGTTGCATAAAAATTCTCTATTTCAATTTTATAAATAGTGTAATATTCTTGAACATACGAAAAACAATTTTAAAAGTAGAGTATACAATTTTTTAATAAATTTTGAAATTTACAAGATGAAATAATTTTTTTACATTTTTAATTTTTAAAAACTCTTTCAAAAAACTTCCAACTTTTTCTGATTTCTTCCAACTCTTTCCAGTTTCTTCTAATTCATTTTAGTTTTTTCCTACTCCTTCGAATTTTTATAAAATAAATCTTCTTGTTGGATGTGAGTAAACAAGTATGAAAATACCAAAATATGAGTCTTAAGTTTTTTAAACCAAAAATAGGAGTATATTATAAATGTGGTGTAAGAATACGTGTTGGCAGTCTCAGGAAAAGTTAATGACAGTGTAGTAGTAGTATATGACTGTAATTGGTCAATGCCGGCCATCCACAGCGGCACTCTTGTGGCTAGCGGCAACACATGGAAATGTGTGTGGTAGTCACTGCTACAAAAAAGACTTTTTAAATCGGTTATTTTTATCCTTTTAAATCGGTTTTGAACCAATGCAAAAGCCAGCGACGCAAATACTCAAGTTACTTTTTGCATCGATGTTAAAACCGATGCAAAAACTTCTTCCCAGAATTGGCGCCAATTCTGGGAAGGAGTATTTGCATCGGTTATTTGGAAATAACGATGCAAATGCTTCATCCCAGAATTGGTACTAATTCTGGGAAGAAGCTTTTCAATCGGTTATTTGGTAATAACCGATGCAAAAGTCATTTTCCCATTTTCAGAAGAGGCTTTTGCATCGGTGGTAATAACCGATGTAAAAGAGAATTTTTTTCAAAAGGTTTATTTTGTTTGCTTCCAATTCACTACATTTTCAATTTTGCACAGAATTCTGTGCAAAATATACTGGTTCAACAACAACAATTCAACCCATGAACACAACAACTAACACAAACCAACAACGAATAGAAATACATTCACAAAACCCAAATGCTACAAAACAAATAAAACCAAAAAAATAAACATTTGCATCCATCACTACTTGTATATCTTAAAAAATATCAACATTTACAAACTAAGTTTTAACACCACAACTAAGAGTCAAACAACTACACTCTTCTAACATATAACTAATACTATACAATAATACAATACAAAACTTACACTAGTTCATCGAGAAAACCCCCCGCCCAAAACTCTCTAACCTCTTCTAATTTGCCTCTAGTATAAGGCGAAGTAGACTAAAACAATTGCAATACAAAAACAACATACAACATAAAGTTTAATAATCTATGAAAAAGAAAATGATGATAAACACTTCATTACTTTCAAAAACACACTAAAATAAACTTACATCGGATAACGGTAAAGAACTTTGTGCACACATAGTGATTAGTGACGATGAGCCATAAAAATTGCATGGTATAATAAGCACACTCAACGCCCCTACTTGTTGGGGGTATTCTGGGAACATCAACCCAATCCGGTCGAGCCATAAGCTGAGGCATGTGTCGTTCTTGAAGTAACCGCCAAGACCTTTACTATATGTAAACAACAAATTAATAAGAAATTAATATCTTAACAAATAAAGAATTTCATTAATAAGAAATAAATTTCTTAATACTTACTCTTTGACGAAAGTTTTCACCTTCGTTTTCTTATGCTCTCTGGTCGCCTTAATTGAGTTTAGGAAATACACTTTGTTTTCAAACAAACGTATTACAACTAACACTCAATGATGCCTACAATTGAAAAAGCGTTAGCCACTAACTTAAAATAAAAAACCAAAATACATATTGGAAATGGTTTAGAAAACATATGATATCGATAAATACAACGACATAAGTATCCAAGGTCGCAATTGATAGGTCTCGAGTGCTCTATCCAGATACTGGCGATCTCCAAAATCTACCACATACGCCATGTTCTCCGGACATAACAACCCGACAGTCACGATGTCGTGCTCCATCATATGATCGTGCAACAATATAGTAATTTCACATGTAAATAATAATTACAATTATAATAAATAATTATAATTTACAATAGTAATTTATTCGTACGTAGTGTTTGACATACCTCAAGAAAACAATGATGATGGTCTGATTGACCTCCTCCCATCGCATGAACTCACGTATATTCTCCGGACGCATCCTCAGCTCTGTCTCCTCCAGTGGACAGTTCGACCCGCTAAGGTGAATGGGTAAAGAGTTTAGTCCATCAGATCCGGGCCGGGCTAGGCCCGCTCGTGTAAATGAATTAATAATTTGAATTAAACCTGGCCTAGATCTGACCTGAATCTTTATTTGCAGAGGTCTAACTTATGACTTCTATTTTATAACTTTTTTCAGTATCTTCCAATTCTTTCCACTTTCTTCTAACATCCATGTTTATTTTTCCAACCAAAAAATAACAGAGGCTTCATTTATTTTGTATCATACTCCGGGGTAGTTTGTTAAGCTTGATTTTTTGGTCAAATTAATTAAAATTTGATCATTATTAAAATAAAAATTGTATTGGATTTTACAAGAAAAAAATAATACCTCCAATAATTTTATTTTAATATACTCTATAGTATGCAATATAAATTTAATGTAATTAATTATTCCCTCTGTCATAAATTAAATTGTCCATTTATTATTTTCAGGCTAAAACTTTATTTACTTATTTGGTTTTTCTTTGTTAATCATATAACATAAGCATTTTACTTTTTTTGTAGAACTTTTGATGTAGATAGATATAATTTATAAATTTCAATTCTTTTAAAATTTTACCCCAATTTTCATATAAATTAAATTGAAAATAACTTCAATCAATTCTCATAAACCTAAATGAACAGTTTAAATTAGGAGAGTATTTCCCCGTCTTAAAATCTTTTTCTCATTTAAGTTTACGAGGTTTGACTAAATTTATTTTTAATTTAGTTTATTTTATTTTAAGTGAAACTTAAAAATAAAATTTATATATATTCAAAGATATTTCAAAAGCTAAACACAACGAGTGCTTCTAACGTGTACCGTGGGTGCATGTCACTTTTGTAGATCTTCTCACATAAAAAGGCTTTTTTTAAAAAAAAATTAATTAAAAGAATAGAAATTTCTTTAAGTAGCAAAGAAGAGTGTTTCTATGGTGCATATTAGATGCATACTATTTTTGTGGACTTTCTCACTTAAAAAATCTTATTTTTCTATATGTGGATCTACCTTAGAATTTGTCTAACAAAACAAGAAATGACATGTCTATATTATTTTAACAAATAAATAACTAAAATATTGAATGAAAATAAATAAAATTTAACGATATTAAGAGCATGTTTTTTAGAACCGAAAAAAGAGCTGGATTATGAAAGAAACTGGAAAAAATTAGAAGGAACTGGAAAAGTTGGAAGAAACAGGAAGAACTAGATGAAACTCAAAGAAAACTAGAAGAAACTAAAAAAAATTAAATGAAATTGAAAAAATGAGAAAAAATTGGAAAATATAAAAAAATAAAAAACATTTTTTTTTATATTTTTATTATTCTCATTCTAATTCTTATTGTTATAAATTATTAATATTATTATTGTTGTTATTGTCATCACGTTATCTTAATGAATGCCTTTCAAATAAAAAATATTGTTATAGCAATATAAACTTTATATTAATGGGTGTGGATATAGCAAATATTGGTAAAAGGTGTGGATATAGCCATTTTGGGGGTGGATTTAGCAACACCCTATAAAATTAGCATAAATATTAAAATTTTAAATATTTATAAGTTATTGTGGTTACGATGCACGTCACTTTATTTATGCAATATTTATCATAAAATAATATATTTTTAATTATATTTTATATATTGAAAGATTTCGTTTTAAATATCAGACATGTCACATAATGCGATCAGTGTGAATCATAAAAATAATGAGATAAAAAAAATGAAATAATTTAGAAACTATAATTATAAACATAAAAAGTGTAATAATATTAATAATATTGTTACTATTAAGAAGGAACTGAAAAAAACTAAAAACAACTGTAAGGAAGTGGAAAACTTTGAAAAACAGAAAAAAATTGAAACTAAGAAAAAGTGTTAACTAAGAAAAAGTGTTAGGAGTTATTTAAGCGGAGATACCCCTTACACCAAAATTTATACGGAGCCGAATCAGGTAACCCTAGTCCTAACTCCTAATAGGATTAGGATTAGGAATTCGTCTCATAATCTAACGGAGTATAATTATCCGCCCGATTTATCCCAATCTTTGGATTGTAAATGGAGAACGAGTACATCACAACCTACTTCGTCCGGGCCTTCGGGGCCAGCACCGCCGCAGAGCCGCCACCGCACAACGGCGTGGGTGTCTATTTCACCCTGTGCACCTCCCAATACGACATCGACGCCGACAAGGGACTTCCGATGAAGCAGGAATCGATCAACACCGTGTGCCGCCACCTGAACAACGAGGGCCGCTATCTCATGCTCCATGGCGTTCTGATGAAGTGGAAGCACGCCCTCGATTGCCGCACCATGCTCTCGATCACCCGGGAGGTGGTCGAAAAGGCGCGGCAACAAATTTCCCTCTGCATCCGGGTCATGATCAGAGTGAAGATACTCTCCGTCCAGATACTCGCGGACGCAGGGTGGACGAAGAGGGTACGCTGGGCCCAAGAAGAGGCGATTTCGAGGGCAAAGATGGCGTTGGTGCCGCACGAGGGCGTGCGGACGGCGATCGAGTCCGCACTGAAGAGGAAGAGGATGGGGAATTACCGGCGTTACTGTGTCATTTGCTTGGAGGAAATGGTGGCTGAGACTGCCAAGAGGATTGGGAAGAACAAGATTGATGAGATAAAGGGATGCAATCATGAAGTTGGGTACCATTTTCACCATGCCTGCATCTCCTCCTGGCTCAAGGTAAAAACTTCTTGCCCTCTCTGTCGTCGAGAAATCAAAATTGTTTGCCTCAGACGGAGGGGACGCAGCTCAGATGACAAAGAAAGACTGCAACGTTCTGGTTTGATTTCTGGTGGTAATGACAATGGAAGATCATCATCATCATCCTTAGTATGAAATCCTTGCCCAGATTGCACTCCTAGTTCATCAAATTATAACTCGGGGTTTTATGATGAGTTTCATCTTTTTTGCTCCCGATATGAATTGTTTGCTCAGTTGAAGCTGTAAATGAAAAATTATTGGATGGTAAATCCAGTTAATCCAATATATAGAAGGAAATTTGACGATATTCATTCGTAATTGTGACCCTAAAATTTCATTTATTTTAATACTTTCATAATTGTTTGAATATTGCATTCTCCATAACAAAAATTTGACTGTTAATATCTATAATTATATATAAATAAATAATATGAAAAGCAACTCAATGACAAAAGAACCATTTGGAGTAATATCAGCATTCAAACTCATTGCAGCAATGTACATCCCCAAACATTTGGGAGGGACAAATGTGACAACATTAAGAGAATTGAACATACATAATCAAGAACAAAAGCCCCCATACACATGAAACACTCTGAGAATGAGAATCAACCGTAAACAACGAACACAGATCGATCGAACCAAATGGATATCTGTAGTAGTGATAAGAGATGAATCGGATGAATGGGAGGCAGCGATTCTTCAAACATCGGGAATGGGAGTGGTAGGGCGTTTCATAGAAGCCGACTTGATCAAGTGGCTGTAACTGCCTTTCTCCTTGAACAGTTGGGAGAAGTGAGGCTTGCAATACAAGATTCCATCCAATGCCGCGTAGTTTGATGGGGTTAAAGAGCATCCGCCGTGAGAACATTTGAAGCACGACTTGTGGTAGGATTGGTTTTCAACCATCACCTGAAGTTTTAATCACAAGTTCATGTAATAAGAGAGCTTAAAAAGATGGCAAATCTACTTTAATTTGTCACACAAACAAGATATTTCCATATGTTTATATGGAGCAACCAATTCAACCAAAAGTTCAAAACAGACAATTTTGAACGGTTCATTAGGTTTGGTTCGATGATGTAAAGCTATGAAGTAGCACACAAAACAATCCATGAATTTTTGAGAATTACCATGAAAGCGTAAAAGTTTGAGAACATTTATATTTACCTTCTCCAGGGGGTAAGCTGTCTTCCCACAAGTAGCACATTTTTCTTGAGTCCCAGAGAACATTCCGGCAGCTTTGCTCAGGGACCTTGTCTGAGTGCCCAAGAAAAAAACAGATACACTATAAATATTCAAAGAACCAATAAAAAACATGCCACAAAACAGGCAATGTGTTAGCTCTGGAGGAGTTTTTAAGAACATTTACCAGCTCGGGAGTCAACTTTTCGGAAGACTTTGCAGCAGCTGAAAGTTGTAAAAGCAGACAAAATCATCAAGCACCAAAATAGAACCATTTAAATGAAATTTGTTTGTTGAGGATGTTCTCCCACATCGTAAACCCAGGGTAAAAAAAAGACTAATAGTACGGAGTATATAAGAGTACAAGTTACTCTTCCCATTGCAGATTGATTTGGATTGAAGTCTCATAATTCTACATAATCACAAAAGGGGCATAAAGGCTTACGCGAGTGAAAGTTCTTGTTGAAATTCCCTGATTCCTTGAAGAGCTGCTCAAAATGAGGCTTGCAGTAAAGAACACCTTCCATTGATGAGTAATTACTCAGCTATCAATACATCACAAGCAACCGGATCAAAATGCCAAGCAATGACTATTACATATTGGCTATTCATTCGCAAGTATTGAAGTGTCCAATATCATGGTTATGGGTCCAATCCAATAGCAGTAAAAACTTTGGGATTCACTTGGATCAACTAATATGAAAAACCCAAAATTCTGTACCCATAGGCTAGTTTGTTACTCCGTATTTCGTATCTAGTCGATGTAGACACTCTTTGACATAAAAGAGGACTGATTCTACACTATAACCATGGAAAGTCGGGCAATTGGTGATATTAATAAATGATCTTCGATCATTCAAACTCCTTGTTAGATTATAAAAACTTTCTTGAGCCCACAAACACAAGCTTGGGGTTGCGGTTTACTTGGTCCCTTACATGGTATCATAGCCTATGGTTGACTTGGAACTGGAAGTGTAGAACCAAACTTGAGCTTCTAGTTGACTTGGTTCTTGACACTCATATAACTATTTAACTATACAATCTTAGTTTTATCATTAAAAATTTAACTTTTTAGGAAGTTAAAGAAACAGGGTACCTTAAGAGTGCCCTTGCAATGGGTACATCTGAAGCAAGACTTATGATAGCTAACCCCATCAGCTGACAAAAGCTCCACAGGGTACACTGTCTTCTCGCAAGCTTTGCATTTCTGTTGAGTCCCAGTAAAAGACATCTTCTTCTTCTACCTCTTCTTGCACTGTTGTGTACCTACAATTCATCAAAAAGAAAATTCCAGATCTGACCCAAGATTCAAAACACAGAACCCAGCCGTAAAAATCCAGTCTTTACTCCGATTTCATAGTCTGATTGCCATTTTAAGCCGATTGGATGCAAGAAAAAAGGGGAAATTCCAAGTCAAGTGAGATCTCAGATTGAAAGAGGAGAAATCAAACCTTTGAAGAAAGAAAAAAGAGTATTGGGATTTGGGAGTCGTTGATCTATCTATCTATCTATCTATCTATCAGCAGCTGCAGATGAGAGTGTCTTTATGTGGTTCCAGAGACCCAAAGAATCGCTATGGGGGAATGAATAAGATTCAGCGGGAAGAATGTGAACTATAGAAATCACTGTCTGTCCGTACGTTACTGGGGGAAGTGGATGATGATGATGGGGAAGAGAGAAAATGGTTGCTCGGGATAAAAGTCTTCGGCTCCACTTATCTGGTCCAAATAGCACGTTGCGCCCGGCCTTTTCTGTGCCATTATTTTCACTTTAGAATATGTTTGGTACCAAAATAAAGAGTTCTTTAATTCTACTCCGTATTTAAAAAGAATATTGAAAAATAAAAAAATTATAAATTAAATAAAAGTTCCTGAATAAAATAAAAAAAATTGAAAAATTATATTAAATGTATGAATCACTATGTTAAACAAATTTCTACGTCATTTATTATAAAATTAGACGTCATCTCTAAGAATTTGGGATAATAAATAAGAAGAATTTGATTGAAAAAAAATACTCCCTCCGTCCTAAAACTTTCTTCCCAGAGCACTATTCCAACTTCACGGGAATTTATATTTATTTGTGTTTTTTCATGGCCTATATGATAAAATAAAATATTCTTATCACCACTTGTTTTGTTGAACTTTTGATGTAGTTTTTAAATATGTATGTTTTATTTTTTATTTCTATACCAATATTTAAATAAAATAGATTGAAAAAACTTGAGATTTTTCTTCGTTTTGCGCAACGGGAAGAAAGTTTTAGGACGGAGGGAGTAGTACACAGACTAAATTAGTTTGATTTTGAGTACATAACCTAATTTGAACACTTTTCCATATTACATGAACCTCTAGGTACTTAGTCCAACTTATTATACATTTAATTTATTTAAGTATCCATGTAAACTTTACAAATTAAATTTATATATTTAAAAATTATATTCAATATTCTACAAAACAATAGATAGTATGAATATATCATTTAATCAATACTCCTTCTATCCATCATAGATCTTCTCAGACACTATTCACATGGTCAAACTTAATTCATTTTGTTTGTTTATTTTTACTACTTATTTCATAAAATAATATAGTGTTGTCACCTCTAGTTTTGTAGAACTTTTCATGTAGTTTATTATTACATAGATTTTATATTAAAATTTTACCCCTATATTGAAATAAATTGAATTGAAAATAAAGTTGGTAAAGCCTCGTAACGCACAATGGGAAGATCGTAGGTGGACGGAGGGAGTATTCAATAAAAATATGTATGTAAAGAAAATAGAGTTTTGCAATTGTGACTCTTAAGATACATAAAATAAACATAAATCAAAAGACGGCAGAATATTCCAAAGAAAAAAATACTCCATATATTTTGTGGTTATACGTCCATATTTTATGGTTAAAATTTATTGTTAAAAGATTTCTTTGACAAATACTCCGTATCTTTTTAAAGTGCTTTTAACTTTCAATTGCTTTTTAAGAATTGTTCTCACTCCTCAACAAAGGTATAAGAGCATTTACAATGATTCGAAATTCGCTCAGCCCCAACTCATGTCACATTAGCATTCCACTAACTTTCCATCCCGCCTCAAAATACGGTTTTGGTGACGTTGTAAATGCCCTAAAATTGTACATTTTTCAAGTTTTTAAAAACTACTAACTAAAATGAAAAATAAAAAGACCTATAATAGACAAGAGCATGCTCCAAGTTTTCAAAGTTTATCATCTTATTCATATACCACTAGCATACATCTCATCATGTGACATAAAGTCTTCAACACCTTTTTTTTAAAAAGGATCTCAAAACTAGATGGAAGCCTTAAATGTCACACTTTAAAATTAGAGAAAGAATAATAAATTAATAAAACTTTGAATTGAATTAAATAATTGATTGAAATCAACATTTTAAAATGAATTGCAACAAGAATCTTTTAACCCAAATCTAATCTGACCTCAAATGACCTTGGTGTTTTGTGGCTCCTACAATACTTCGTTGGTAAAATTGATGGTTCCTACTCTTTAAACTCTTGTGCACCCCTCTAGACCGTCGATTTAGCACTGTCAAATCGGCAATCTAGGGAGGTAGGGAGTGCTGGGGCAGGATGCACTGATCCAGGGGTTAGGGTGTAGAAACTATTAATTTTACCTACAGAGCACCATAGAAGTCTCGGGTCATTTTAAGAATCTAAGGTCACTTTAGCTCGGATCAAAAGAACTGTTGTATATGAATTAATATAAATGTTTCATAAGGTTATCGAATAAATCCATATCCAAACAAGTTTTTTTTGGAATGAGGTGAGTACCGGCATGCCTATAGAGATTTCGATGTGTGAATTATAACATATACAAGAATCAGAATTCCTATGTACTACCAAGCCAATCACAGTTCACAAACTTGTGTGTGTCTTCTTCTATAAGCATATGTATGACTGATCAATCCATTTTGTGCATGTAAACATTCAAGAAGCACCAGTAGTAGCTTTAATGAAGCTAATACTTGATATTGAAACCGGATTCGGTAGCTTGAAGACACGCGTATCGGAAGATTGGCAAGTTAGAGTATCCAAACGGCTACTAATGGCAGCCACAACATGAAACCCCGCGTCTTGCAGAGCCTTCCCTTGCATGAAGAAGTACTCCCTAGTATCCGTATCCATTTCGTGCTCCTTTCTACAATAGGACAATGGGTTAAAAAAGACAGATAGATAATCAATTGGATTCAATCTTTCAGTATGGTTTGATCCAAGTGTCTCATGACCCACTTGAGTAACTCATACCATATCCTAAATTATATCATAAACAACTTCTATAGAGTATGCATTTTGGGATCATCAAGCTTGGATTGACACATTCTTAGGTGAATGAAATTTATGTCTAGAAGAGGAGGTACCTCATAATAAGTGAAGACCAACCATGGCATTGTAATGCAAGAAGATATTCGATAGTGGCATTGCGTAATTTCTCGGGCTTTCTTGATACCAAAACCAATTTCCACCCTCGCGCTACAAGTTTCTTATACAAATTTTGGACAAAAACACATTTTGGGTATTTCGCGTAGTCTTCTGTGCAGTCAACGCAATCTTGTTCTTGTTCTTCAAAAAGATCTTCAGGGAGAAAATCCTCAACATCCATCAACACGACACCGCGACCATCTTCCGGTGGTTTGACTGTGTTGAAGTAATTCACAGCCAGCTGAAATGTGGCATTTAAGTCTTCGGCGTATTGGCCATCTCTGATGTACTGGATTGCAAAATCTTTACAGATTTGAGGCAACGAATCGGATCCCAAACCGTTTAGCTCAATGTGCATAGCAAATGCCAAGCAGTAGTGAGGATTGTAAGGGGATTCGGGCGCTTGGAGGAGACTCTCTATAGGTCCAGAGTTTTTGTTCTGGCAAGATTGTAACATTACTGTTAAGGTTACTAGAAGTGTCACTAAGGAAACCCCAACTGTCACAAGCCCAGCAATGAACACAATGGCTGCAAATGATGACATGTAAATTCCTGTCTCCATGGCAAAAAGGCTTCCCCTTTCTGCACAAATTGGTTCATGTGAGCCAAATCATATTCACAAATCACACACCATGTTCTAAAAGAAATGAAAGAATGGAGTTTGTTAGACATCAAAAAGTTTTTAGTTTTCTGGGATTTGTGATCTGAGCCCTATGGGATATTAAGCATGTAAAAAAACCAACCTGAATTTCCTCTGCTTGAAAGACTGTGAGAAGAAAATCCCCTTTCCATTAAATGGCCATATGCAGACATGATGATGATGAAGAAGAACAGATCAGACTGCCCAGAAATGGATTTCAGCTCAACTCAAAATCTGTAAAAACTCACTGTTCAATGGCAGATCCAGAGATAATAAGCCAAGATTCTTTGCAAGAAATTCCAACAAGAAACAAAGAAAGATCCAAACCCAGAAATTAAATTTGGAGTGCTGTGCAAAAGTTTTAAACTTTTCTGCATCATTTATTGTTCCTATGAAGCGGAAAAAACTCACAAAATCTTTTCGTTAAATTCGTTCCAAATTAAGAATCGGGTCCACATGTTGTGATCCGAAAAAGGATGGCAAATAAATGGCATGGCAACCCACAGCAATTCACTAAAATAAAATATAACCCTGCAGAAATATACTTCCAGAAGAAATCTTCACCGGAAAATTGATAAAACAAATCCAAGGTTTCATTTTTTATATAAAAAAAGAGGTCAATCATCAAGGAATATAACAAAATGCAAGAAAATATTGGGGTGTCCGGGTTACCTTTCTACAGTGTAGCCAAAATGGTGATGAAGAGAGTAGTGAGAGAGTTGAGGAATTTAAAAACTTCAAATCAAAAAGAGGCAAAAAGGAATGGGAAAGGACAGTCTTCCAAGTTCCATGGACAGCTAGCACGTGCCTCGTTCATAGTATTCCTTTTTGAAAAAATGGGGTACACATTTTGTCCCCCACCTCCTCCATTACCACAAAAATGAGCAAAATATTTTTATAAAATTAAATAAATAAAAATGGGGTAAAAATGAGTGGTGGAGAAAGTGGTGGGGGATAAATGGGGTACACCTAAGGTGTACCCCTAGCATTGCTCTTCCTTTCTTAGCCTTCACAATATGATTTCTCGTTATTGGTTTGGATGAAGTTATTTGTACCTCAAGATTTGTACTTTATTTTATACATCACAGGAATAAATTACTCCCTCCGTTCTCAAAAACACTTCTTCTTTTATTTTTTCCACTTCTAACAAAACACTTCCCTTTTCTATTAAAAAACCACTTTTACCCTTACTTTTTCATACCCTACCTATCACATCATACTTTTTCTTTAATAATCTATCCATCACATCAGGGGCAAAATTGGAAATCAACTATAATTTAACACTTCCTTATTTTTGTCCCAAATCAAAATGGGAAGGGTTTTTCCAAACGGAGGGAGTAACATTTTTTGTTTGTGTAATGCTAATTTTTGTTAATGCATTAACGCTTTGTGTCAATGCAAATTTTTGTTAACGCACCAACATTTTCTGTCAGTGTAAACCACCAAAATGTTAGTGTATACCTTTGGTATATAAATGAGGTACAAATTGTGGAGTACATGTAGCATGCTCCTATTCATTTTGTATATGATATGTAGGGAATAAATAAGGAAAATGCTAGGGTACACCTTTGGTGTACCACAAATATCTCTCATCCCCTCCTTATCCACAAAAATAGGCAAAAAAATTCAAAACAAAAAGGAAATAAAAATCAAATAAAAATAAATGGTTATAGAGGGGGTGGAGGACATTTGGGGTACACCAAAGGTGTACCCCTAGCATCTACCAATGAATAATGACTAAGGGGCGATTCATGTGATATTAGGATCGAATATAATGGGATGATTGAAATATTTTATTAGGTTGTATTGGTAAAATTAATAGTTTGTACCCTTAACATTTTTTACAACCTCCTCCCTGCACCCAACCTCCTAGTCCACTCTACTTCACCAATTGGCTACAAATCCTACAATTCAAACGACAAAGGAGAAGAATGCAAGGGGTTTTAGGGGGACGTGAAGGTTTCATAGTTGGTTAGAGGGCAGTGACGGATCTAGAAATTGGACAAAATGGGGCACCATTGACCAGGGTCTGGGGGCAGCGCCACCAGATATTTTTTTGATATATTATTTGAAATTTAAAAAAATAATGATTTTTATTTCAAATATTATTGATTGTAAAACATTTTTACTAGGTAATGTAAAATTTTATTTATATTAAAATTAATTATATGTAATAAAATACATTTTACTAAAAAAATTAAATAAAAAATTAAATTTGACCTAATTAGATGGGGTCACATTAACTTTTATCAAGGACATATATTGATAAAAAATATTTTTAACGTTATTATAAAAACTTAGTTGTGGGCATTTGCCCCCTACTCCAAACAAGTGGATCTGCCACTGTTAGAGAAGTAGAAATTATCAATTTTTCAACAGAGTCTTATAGCAAGTTCGGCCATCTTATGACATTCGATGCAATGTCACATGAACCGTAGTGTAATGACAAATTTTCTTTTTTTTCCTTAAAAAATTGTTTGAATTTTACAAAGTTTAAAAAAATATGAATTTCTCCCCTAGTTTGAGTGGTGGAATGCACAATCACCAAGATTTGTGGGGTCACATTATTTTTTTATCAAGGACATATATTGATAAAAAAATTTAAAAAAATATTTTTAACCTTATTATAAAAACTTAGTTGGAGGCATTTGCCCCCTACTCCAAACAAGTGGATCCCCCACTTTTAAATATGTAAAAATTATCAATTTTTTCAACAGAGTCTTATAAGAAGTTCGGGCCATCTTATGACATTCAGCGCAATGTCACATGAACCGTAGTGTAATGACAAATTCTCTTTCTTTCTAAAAAAAATTGTTTGAATTTTACAAAGTTTAAACAATATGAATTTCTCTCTTGGTTTGAGTGGTGGATTGCACAATCATCAAGATTTATGTAGAAGTTCATCCAAGATCGAGTTCCAATGGAGATGTAGATAATGGCTCTTTGTACGTCATTACATTGAAAAAAGTATGAAAAAATACTACGTTGTAATTGAGTCAATAACAATTAAAAAAATTAAAAATTATTAAAAATGAAGAGATACTACAATCTAATGATTTGGGATTCCCTAGCATTTTGTACTTTTGTAGTACCATCACATATCATCATACTCAGCTCTCAACTTATCTACACATCTATTAAAGTTTAAAACAGCCTCCACGTGTCACGAATCCCATTGCCCTTTTATCCATTAGCTCTCCCTCCATGCTGCTGTGATCAACTTCACCTTTCAAGCTCCCAAGCCACAAGAAGAAGCAAAAGCTCGAAAGAAGAAGATATCCAAATTCATGGAGACTGGCGTCACATGCAGCGCACGTGCACCTATCCTTCCCAACATTTCTTCCCAACACCCAGTTGCATTCTTCATTCCAAGGCCCATTTCTCCATCATCATCATCATCATCAAGAAACTGGGTATGTTCTGCAACTATCAATTTCCAAGAAAATAAAGAAATCTCTGAATGAATATCTTCATGTATCATACGTGGTGTTGTGCAGAGTGTGAAAAAGACTTCATTTTTGGGAGATTCAGTGTGGGTCAGGCCCAAATCTTCTTCACAAAGGGTCCCAAGGAGAAAGAACACTTCCCTGGGGGCTAAATGTGAAATTGGGGACAGTCTGGAGGAGTTTCTTGTGAAATCAACCAAAGATAAGGGGCTTACCAGGCTAATGGTGTGTTTAGGGGAAGCACTTAGAACAATTGCCTTTAAAGTTAGGACAGCTTCTTGTGGAGGAACTGCTTGTGTCAATTCATTTGGTGATGAACAACTGGCTGTTGATTTGCTTGCTAATAAGATCCTCTTTGAGGTCTCCCTTTACCATAAAAATTTAGTCTTTTCACTCAAATAACATTTTACCCAAACAGGGTATTGATATTTAGGCCATATAAATTATTGTTTAATTTAATCTTTTTTAATTTTTTGAAATATTTAGGCCTTAAGATACTCACACTTCTGCAAATATGCTTGTTCTGAAGAAGTCCCCGAGCTCCAAGACATGGGAGGCCCTATCGAGGGTTAGTATAAACTGTCGGGCTTTGTTCATATTTGTTACCGTATAAAACATTTTCTGACCTGCAACCACAAGTAACTTGAGTTGTTGGTTGAGTTGGTTCTTTAACACAGATATGAATAATGTTTCAATAAACTAGTAAATGATGATTGGCACGTTATATGATCGCCTATCATGGTGATTAAAGTTGCATAATTTTGAAAGAAACTTGAAAAATGTGGCGTATGTGATTTTTTTTTGTGTAGGTGGATTTAGTGTGGCTTTTGATCCGCTTGATGGTTCGAGTATCGTGGACACGAATTTCACTGTGGGGACCATATTCGGTGTGTGGCCTGGGGATAAGCTAACCGGGGTTAAGGGAAGAGATCAAGTTGCAGCTGCAATGGGGATATTCGGGCCACGGACCACGTATGTTCTTGCTCTTAAAGATGTTCCTGGAACACATGAATTCCTCCTCCTAGATGATGGTACAAACTGATGCTTCTTAAGGGACTGGTTCCTATTATATATACTCTGCTGTATACTTATTATTCGAGTAATACTGTCGAATTATTTCATCGAGGTTCTACATTGAGCAGGAAAATGGCAGCACGTCAAGGATACGACAGAGATCGGAGAAGGGAAAATCTTCTCCCCGGGGAATTTGAGAGCCACATCTGATAATCCTCAATATGCTAAGGTTTCCACTTTCACCATCCCATTTTGCTTTACTTCTCTAACTTCTAGTGCATTTTAATATTATAAGACGAGTACCCGAGACTTTTTCTTAGCGAGTCTGTCAAGTCGGATTGGGTTGGATTTGACCCTGTTTTATGTTTTTTATCCTCTTTGGATTTGTCTAGTAAAGATTTTGTTTGAAACCCGGTATTTTCGAGTCAAGTCTCAAGTATTAAGGGATGTGGAAATCCATATTTTTGCTTGTTTGATGTGAGATAACTCCATAAGATGTTCTGAACTCTTACTTCTCGATAACAGCTGATTGACTATTATGTGAAGGAGAAGTACACCCTGAGATACACCGGAGGAATGGTCCCCGATGTAAACCAGGTGCGTGTAAGAATTTATTCTTTTTAATTTATTCTTATTACATAAATATAACTACAAATCATAATATAAAATCAGATCAGATATGAGATGAGACGAAGAGAGCAAGCTCTAAATCATTGAAAAATAAAATGTGCTAATTCCCAATATGCCCATGAGTATGTGCATGAATGCAACAAGTTTTTAATAGAGAAAACATGGGAAGAAAATGCAGATAATAGTGAAAGAGAAGGGCATATTCACGAACGTGGCATCGGAATCGGCGAAAGCGAAGCTGAGGTTACTGTTTGAGGTGGCGCCCTTGGGATTCTTGGTGGAGAAGGCGGGAGGGTACAGCAGCGACGGGAAGCAGTCGGTGCTGGAGAAGGTGATCGCAGGCGTCGACGACCGGACTCAGGTGGCGTATGGATCCATGAATGAGATCATCCGGTTTGAGGAGACACTCTATGGGTCCTCCAGGCTTAATAATATGGCTCCTTAGTTTACCACAAACCATTCTAAATGCTCTCTGTAAATATGCTCTCTCTGCTGTGAACGCACATATTCAATTTATGCTTGCTGTATTTTGCTCTCTAAACAGTTTGCCATGCTCTATACTCATATAGGAACCACAAATATTAACCCAGCCTCCTATTGACTAAGTCTCAATGTGAAAATACTGACTTTTGAGGAAAGATCTAGAGTATATGTTAATCCCGTAAAAAATGAGTCAAAACATGACCAACTCAAGTAAACTTTGTTCAAAATCATACACTTTAAAGTGATAAAAGTGATGTTGTACTCCCTAATATTATGACCATTTTTCTTATTATTTGTTTTGAGTGTATAAACTTATCTTTTTAAACACACTTTTTAAAAAATCATATTGTTATCTTACTATTTTTCAAAAAAAAAATTACATATTTTTTTATATTAATTAAAACTGCAAAAAAACTACTACTTCTGTTCCATTTTATAACGCCTGTTTCGGTTTATGATGTTTGACTGAAATTATTTTCAAACAATTTTATATGACAAATGGTATAGAATTAAAAAATAAAAATTACATATTAAAAAACTACATCAAAAGATCTACAAAACTAGTAGTGACAATAATATTTTATTTTATCAAATTGCTAACGAAAATAGAGAAAGAAAATGAATGAAGTTTGACCCTGTGAATAGTAAACAGACATTATAATTTGAGACGGAGAGAGTATTACCATAGTATCAGCTTTAATATACTTGGTATATTTCAATAATTTTATCACTCTCTAATTCTTTATGCAAAAACTAGTGCTACCACAAATTTAAGTAATTTGAAAATAAACATCCATAATCCATTTGGTCATTCGCCTAATAATAATGGGTCATGAATTTGCACTTTCTAACTCAGTCTCAACTCTCAAAGTAACCCAAACTTGAAAGAATCAGACCTGAACTCAAATTCAATCAACCAACTTGTTTGCCAGCTCTACATTCCGTTCGCCTAATCTAATCCGGTCTAATTACAGTTATAATTAAAACTATTTCAAATATGGTCTGATCTAATTATTACTCCCTTTGTCTAATAATGTTTTTGCAGAAATCCAGAAATTCTAGCTCTTGCATCTCTTTTCTATTAATTTAACTCGACCATTAACCACTAATAACTGTTCCATAACATAGGGGTGAGACATTTATGAGAGAAATTAATAGGGCAATTGTTACCTGGGATAAAACCCAGCAACAATAACTACACATAACATTGAAAATTTGGGAGTGGCTGTACAGTTCCATTTTCCAACAACAAAAAACACACCAAATCTACAGCATATCATCACGTGAAGTTTCGTCATCGTCATTTCCATCGTCATCATCCAAACAATATCCGCGAGAGGTCGATGCCATTTCGGTCGTCTTCTCAAACACAAATTTTCCGCCCCCGAATTCCCTCACTCCGATGTCCAATGTTCCTCCACTACTATAGAGACCCCTAGTTCCCGAACCCAACATACTCAGCATCTTCTCATCATTACCAGGCAGAAAAGAAGGCAAAACACTCATCAAGGGGGAATTCGATGGATTTGAGCTACTCATGAGCAGACGGAGCGTCTCTCTTGCACTCTTGTCCCCCACTGATTCCGCCTGCGGAATGGCGGTCGACATGCCAGGGCCCGCACTCACCAGATACCCTTGCCCCCCTGAAGAGCAAACGTCAATGAATGGGATGTGTACAATAGGATCGCACATCAGAGGGGTGAATGTGGGGATTTGCTGGGAGATCGGCAACCTGAGTAACGGGTCAGGCAGAAGAGGGGGCAAATCCAGAGAAGAAACGCTTGAAAAATTTAGAGGAAGCTTGGCTTTGGCAGTTGATAAGGGGGGAAAAACAGCAGGGAAAGAAAGAGGTTCGGTGGATAGAATCGGAAGATGCGGAGTGCCGAGTGAGTATTGCAAAGACGACACGGGAGGGCACCAACAATAATAAGGAGAACCTCCTAATGACTGATTGGACTGAACCATATGTCCTGGAGTATTACATGGCGAGTCGGAGCATAACAGCTGAAACATAGCATTGTTGGAGGAAGGCTTATCCTCCCCCTCCTCAGATGGTTCTTGTGTATTTGGTGGCTGGACAATACTGCTATCCCCAAGCCTCTTGAGCCTCTCCTTCGAACCATTCCTCAATGAATTCCTGAGAAAGGTGTCCTTGAAAGAACCTGACCTTGCACTCAGGCTGCTGTGATGCTGTATAGTCCTCTGGTCAGATTCTGACCGGTCAGATGCAGCGGAATCATCAATTGAAGAGTCAAATGTGGGGATCGTTGAGCCAACAAGATGGGCCCGGAGATGAATGGCAAAACGCTTCAGCCGTGACTCGGAGATTCCAGTTAGCTCAGCAAGGGAAGGTTTTTTTTCTAGTAAATCTTTCATCTACATCAAGTGAACAATAGAGCGGATTAACAATAGCGTTTTGTTTTAGAATATAGAATTAATCATGAAGGAGTTTAAATCCACCTTTCTTAGCATTTCATCCCCAAGAAGCTTAGACTTTTCCGAGCACCAGAAATAAAAATTTAAACCAACTGGGATTTTTATCACAAAAGAACGTCCACACTGATCTGCGGGGATTCCATTAATTTCAACAGCCGAACAGTCAAATGTGCTGCAAAGGGTTGCTAGTCTATCTGTACTTCCATCATCCCCCATGAATGAAATGCGCAGGTCGGAAGTTGGTAAAAGCGAGAGAGTTAAGTTTCCCCTATTGTAGTAGCAAGGCAAAAGTACACTAATGAGCAGCAGTAAGTGTTAAAAAAAACAAATGATAGATGTCAAAAAGAACTTGATAAATGCATGTTGCCTTAGGTTATGTTTGGAACATGAAAAATAGTACAGAGATGAAAAGAAAAATGTGAAGGTAAATGATTCTTTTACGGTTTATCTTTGAAAAAAAAGTACAGAGATAAAAATTTCCTTCAAACACAACTTCAAGATTTTACAAATATTTAGACTACTTGGACTGTGTTATACTCCGTAACCATATTATGGAAGTATGTCTTTGAAATTTTGAATAAAAATCTGAAATTTATGTATTTAGTGTAAACCTATTTATTACCCTCTCTCAAATTTCAGTTCTATTTCTTATATCTCTGAGTTCAAAACATGCCTTAAATATCCAGATTGGAATGCTTCTGAGGTTTGGGATCTGATGATGGGCCAAAACTATTTTACATGCACAGAAGAAAGGACGCTTGATGCAAATCAACTTCATAACTGACTTGAAGACATAGTTCATAAAGACATGAAACCTTAAAGACATACTCCCCAAATCCATAGTTAGCAAATACTACCCATACCCAGCACAAGCAAATGATATAGAAACAAAAGAAACAACAATAAAAATAGACTATGAAATTGATATCCCTCAAAAACATGTCTACTTGGAAAGATAATTAAAATTTTAAAATACATTATATATAATCGTAACGAGACCAAACGGAGTTAATTAGCAATGTTCTCCAGTGAAATTTAAACAGTGCAGTTTTTTTGAACACATGATGGTTGAGAAGGCATTGACTAATTAAATAGAGAACAATACGCAAAAGTATATAGAATATCACTCAAAATGCGAAGCGCATGGAAACAAAGAAATGACTATACTCTAGAATGGTCAAGCATTGGAAATCAAATAACTTGATGGCAGATACTGCATTAACAGAAAAAAATGCAAGAGCACGATACTACCTTTACTTCTTATTCAGAGATCATAATAGTATACGCCCAATTTGCCTACAAGTCAAAAGATGTATTCATTTGGAAGGATGAACATTATTGTTACTAGAAAACAATACATCAATCAAAAACTATTGTTGATTGATGGTATATGAATAAAATCTAAATAGGTTTACAGTTAAAATATGATATGATCTGCAATAAGTCCACATCACAATTAAGAGTATACATCTAGGGTAAAACATGGAAAAACGAAAAACAAAATACTAACAAAGGATTAGAATGCAATCAGATTATTCTAAAGCAAAATACAAACCGCAAAGATAAGTTCAAAGTATTGTTTTTCAATAGAAAAAAAGTGAATATAGGTAGGAAAAATTACAAATTAATAATTATTAATAATAATTATGGAGAGATGGAATATAACTTTAACTGAGGAAGTGAACTTGATTCTATACGGAGCATCAACAAATATAAACAAACTGAGTTAACATATTAAAAACAAAATGATGTCAATGCTAGCACTTTTGTTAAAAATTAATCTACTTTATGACATCTACATTCTAGCAACCAAATTTTGTACACATAAGACCAACCTCAACGGTATCTCGACTGTCAATGTGCACCTCCTAGCTATGAACAGTGTCACATTTCAAGACGCAGTGGTCTAAGATAGAATCCGGCATGCAGTTTCCATCATGAGATGGTTAAGGTACGTCTGCAATTCATGTACAATAAACTCAAAAAAGAACCCTAGACTATGGATCACAAAATATCTAGTGTATCCTATTGCTATTCGCAACTGAGATTGAAAATGCATAAGCATTGGCATGAAATAAATCAACCAATCACATAGGTATTAGTAAGAAGAAGAAGAAGAATAACAAGGGCTTAGGGGGACACATTAAACATGCAACTGATCAAGAAAATCTCAACCTACTCACCAAATAAAACATGACAAACCTCAACAATAACATTAACCCAGTAGAATCCCACAAAAGTATGGTCTTGGTAAGCAGACCCTACCCCTACAGAGGCATTACAAACCTCAAAATAACTAATCATTAAAAAGATGTAATGTATTTTAACTCACATAACTTAATCTGATACAAGTTTTCTTAAATCATCTTTCCCTATCAAATATTTCCCAACAAACACACACAATAGAATTTGTTTTCTAGAACTGTGTTACTCATTAAGTTAGCATTGTCACAAGAGTAGCCTAAATATCCTAGAATCACAAAATAAATAAATAAATGTCTAACAAATGTTGCTTGTTTGTTAAATTAAAGTTGGGTCAGATATCTTTTGAGAAAAATGCTCCAAAAGGGTTGCCCATTTTCAAAACATAAAAAACTCAAGACCAAAAATTTGTAAACCTCAGCCTATCCTAATCAATCTAGTGAGATAATGAGAGTAAATTAAAGATCAAAATCACAACTTCTATAACAAACATTCAAACAATGAACAAGATTGTTCCTTGCTTCCATCATCATAGAGAATGGCAAAATGGCAACTACCTTATGGAAGTTGGGCACATAAGTGTTCCTTGCTTCTTGATCTTTCCAACACGCACTGAAACCAGAGGAATGCACAAGCATCTCACCAACATCCCAACCTCAGCTGGTTCAAAGTGCTGCTCCATCAAAACATATAAATCCGTTCATACATTGATCCATACCCCGAAACACAGATTATCTACATTCAACACCTTAGATCACCAAAAACCGCTCTACAATCTTTATGGCACCAGAGGTATATTTTCACAGAAAATGCAACATCTTATAAAAACCTAGCACTCCTGTAAGTATACTAAAAACAAAGTTATTTAACCTGTAAGAACATCCACAAAAGCGCAGATCCAAAGACAAACCTGACTGAGATAAGCGAGCAAGCAATCCTCCGCAGCACCCGTGGAGATATTCATTTTCAGCAAAGGCTTGAGCCTATCATCAGATCGACAGGCACCCATCACCTGCATATCCAAAGCCTGAAGCCACTGCAAAACACTGCAATCCTGATCGCTCCGTTGGAGCAACAGATCTCCATCGCCGTCCTCCACCAAGATCTCCGTCAACCTCTCCGCTAGCCCCGTCCGCCGTCCGTCTGCTGCCGAACTCCGTCCAGACTCCATCGGGGTCCCGGCCGACTCGGTTCCTTCAATCGGACAACAAGCGCCGACGGATTCGTCGACATCATCCATATTCCGATCGTTCATAGATCGATTCTGCCCATCATTAGCCATTTTACTTCGTAGATTAGAAAAATTAGATTAATTCTGATCAAATTCCTTCAATTTAAAATCTTTAAAATCGCTTATAAATCGAAATCCAAATTCAATCCTGATCTTGTGGAGCAATTTAGAGAGAAAAGAGCGACAACAATACGTCCAAACGCAGCGCAAATGCAAGCTTGATCGGCCTCGAGACGGTTTAATACCGGAAGGGAGAATGATAAGATGTCTGTCCGGACTTGAAATTCAAAACTTAAATCTCTACTTGAACTGCACTTGGAGTCCGAAATATCTTCTTCTGGACCCGTCGTACACGTCAGACTTCAGTATCCGCCCGTGGGGACATGTGAGTGGGGCGCCACGTAACTTATGTGATTTCACCTTTGATATAGAAAGTTTATTCAAATAATGGTCACAAACTTTATAAATTTATCATTTATAATTTAAATTTTCATTTTGAAATTAGTTAAGACTATTTAATTTTTTTATTGAAGTTCACAAATCATAGTTTTTTGAATTGTGTGACCATTTTCTTTATAAATCCAGCATTTCTCATATAGATATACTCAATATCTCTCTCGTTTTAATTTTTTCAATTAAAGATCTCATTTGGTACCAGCATTAGAGATTAGTGTTAGCATTTTGAAAAAGATATCTGACGATATCGTTAAGCGTTAACATTTTCCAAATTAATCTATACCGTTAAAATTTTATCCAAAACGTAAACGCTAATAGAAAACGCAAATCCCAAACAAGACCAAAATAGACAAATTTTAAACAATAAGAGCATGTTTGGTAAGTTTCGGATATGTAATATGAAATGAATTTTAAAATTTCGAAGCAGTAATATAAGTTTTGAGACCTGAAAGAAAATTATTTCAAAGATTTAAAATTATAATTTAATAAGAAATCACTCTAAAAGTAAAACATAAAGAAAGTATCAAAATAGACGCTTCATGTGTTTATTTTCACACTAGAAGTTTTCACTGTGGTAATCTCACACCGTATATAGACATCTTACAATACTTTTGGAAATGTATATGACCATGATTAGAATTGTAAATTTATTTTAACTCTTATTTCGAAAATAAAACATGAAACTCTAATTTTTGATATATTTTAATATTTCAATTTTACTTTAATCTTTTTCCTAATTTAATTAGTGATTAGGTGATCGCACACAACAGGATAGTTGGTGGTGCTAGTGGTAGCTGATGGCATGAGGTTGGTTGACGATTAATGGAGATATCAAATCTCACGTTGATATCTCTCAAATTTAGAAGATATCGAAACCATCCATTTTAAAAATTTGTATTATCTGAGATATTGAATTTGAATTCTTTTGATGTCTAACCAAATTTATAATATCGGGATTGTATGGAAATCATCCTATGCTCGCCAAATGGTCATAATAAAATAAAAATGACGTTACATATTGATAAACACTTTTATAAGATTTATTTAATAAAATATTTTTAAAATATTATTTTATCTAACTCATATATTGTATAATTTTTATTGAATCCGGGGTTAAAGGTTGAAGATAGAAAAATATATAAATAAATAAATTGTTATTTTTAAATAATGAAATGTAATTTTTTGGAAGAATTTTGTTATTATGACCATTAATTCCACATATAAAATGAGAACCTTCTCATAAATATTGCATTATTAGTTCAATTTACTTAATTTTACATGTCTTATTACATAAATTATTTTATGTATATAAGTTTATAATATTAGGGTGGGGTTCCCATGACATTAGAACCCAATGTCATGGGATGACACGGGGTGCTCTGGTGCCTCGTTCGTAAAATTGACGATTTCTACCTCTCTAATCCCCCGGTAAACCCCCACCCCGCAGTTGAAGGGGGTGGGGATCGAGAGTGTTCGGGTCA
Source organism: Cuscuta australis (assembly GCA_003260385.1). Classification (NCBI taxonomy): domain Eukaryota; kingdom Viridiplantae; phylum Streptophyta; class Magnoliopsida; order Solanales; family Convolvulaceae; genus Cuscuta; species Cuscuta australis. The sequence continues at coordinate 304,526 of NQVE01000217.1, read as the reverse complement.
GGAAGAGGTGTGAGGTGTGGGGTTTATCGGGAGGTTAAACGAGTATGAATCGTCAATTTTACAAACGGGACACTGGAGCACTCCCGGGTCATCCCATGCCATTGAGTCCCATGACATTGGATTCCAGGGACAATATAAACATGAATTTGTTTTTCGAGAGCATAGAATATGAAAGTCTGAGACACTTTATTATTTGAATAATGCTAGGGATACACCAAAAGGTGTACCCCAAATGTACACCACCTTCTTTTCCTCCACACATTTTTATTTGATTTTTATATGCTTATTTTTTTTTTTTGAATTTTTTTTACTTTTTTTAGTGGACAAGGAGGGAGTGAGGGACATTTGGGGTACACCTTTGGTGTACCCCTAGCGTTTTTCTTATTATTTATCCAAAATTGGCCCAAAGCTCTTCTTAACTGACCGAACCATTTATAAGGATATTTACTCACCGTCCCCTTAATTCAAGCGTTTCCTTACTCCTTACAGCCATGGCCGCGGCTGCACCAAGCCCTCGTCCTACCTCCAAACCCTACGATGCCGACGTCACTATCGTCTCCGCCAAGCACCTGAAGAACGTCAATTGGAGAAGCGGCGATCTCAAGCCCTACGTCAGCTTCTGGATCAACGGCGGCCGCCGTTTCTCCACCAAATCCGACGATTACGGCTCCACCCGCCCGGTATGGAACGAGCGGTTCGTGGTTCCCCTCACGCTCCCTCCTCAGGAATCGGTTCTCACTCTCGAGATCTTACACTCCAAACCCTCGGAGACGGCCAAGCCTCTGGTCGGAACCCTAAAGCTCCTTCTCAAGGACGTGACGGACTCCGATGATGCCCCAAAGCTTAGAAATTTCGAGCTCCTCCTCCCTTCCGGCCGTCCTCAGGGCAAGATCCGGCTGAAATTAGTCATCCTTGAACGCCCCACCCCGACTCCCCAACTTTCCTCCCCTCCGATTTCCAGCTATTATTTCCCGCAATTCTCTGATCCCAGGGACTATAGCCCTTTCAACCCCACCAGCTATAGCAACCCACAACACTATTCCACCCCATCTCCCCCAACTCCCCTTCCTAACCCTCATCCTTATCAATACAGCGGACACTCTGACCCATACTCTAACTACTATAACACTTACTACTCCCACCCTCCATATCCGCCGCCGCCACGACCATTCTTGGACCGACAATCTGGCTATGCCAGGCCGGGGCCGAGTGCACCAGTGGATTATGCACCACCTTATGAGAACACTCGCGGTGGAAAGCTTGGAGTAGGAACTGGATTGGCAGTTGGAGCTGTGGCCGGAGCCCTAGGAGGGATGACATTGGAAGAAGGCTTGAAGTATGAGGAAGAGAAGAAGCTTCGCGAGAGTGGGGTTTCTCCTAGGGATAGTTTCAGTGATTACCGTGGTGATTATTAGCACTGCCGCAACCTCAATCTTGCCTACTACATGGTATGCCTCACTCTTATGCCCTACATATGGATTATTTTCATACATTCGCGATTTGCATCAGTGTTTATGTAAATGAAATGTGAAAACTCATGCCTAATCTTGGATGGTGTTATTCGTGCTTCGTGTGGAAGTAAGTAGTGTTGCAAATATTCATCTATCTATTTCTCATTCTAATACTGTTGCTTAGACATAGGTATTGATGGACATGGACTGCCTTGTCATATAGAATTAATCGGTTCTAGTTTTTGGTCTAGGTTCGCACGTAGGTGCGAGGCATCAGCTTGTAGGATCAAGAGTCATAGCATAACAAGTACCTTTAACGTCTTTGCTTCCTCATCTTCGCCATTGTCACTTGCCCCTACAATGTACTGCTTGTCCTCCAAAAAACACATACATGAACTCATTTAGCAATCCAATCAGCTAACAATGGACTGTGTATGTGTTAATAAACATGTCTTAGTTATCTCCAGCTGGAAACATAGATGAACATCTTGGGTGCAAAAATAAACCCATTACCCTCAAATAATGTGAACAAGAATGAAGCAGATCCTCAGCCAGTTTGATTTTATAATAGATATGGTTTAGCCTTTAAAAAAATGTAATCTATACTATATGATGCAAATTAGCTAGGTATGTTGGATTAATCAAGTCTAATAAATAATTAATGGATATTGGGCCTGAGTAATTAATTAAGTGACAGGTCTTGTAGACCAAACAAGATGTAAGTGTACATGTAAGGAAATGGTGTTAGTGGGTATTAAGGTCCACCAATCCCAGAAGTAGTAACCTAGACCAATTATAAGCCTGGGTGGGTTTAGGAATAAACGTTAAGTAGGGCGCAAGATTCTAGAGAGATCAATTTGAGTTTTGAATATACGGCGTATTGAATACATCCCCCTCAAAAAATCATTTCACATTTTGTTTCTTTGGGTCATTTTTTACACTTTGACTCAAAGTTGTGAAAACGTTCAGCTTTTTTTAAATGCTTTCATATCCTACAGTGTAATTCAATTATATAATCTCCAACCTCTCAAGCGCAAGGGTGAGGCTTGAAGCCTTGCACGTAGAGAAGCTTGGGTGGCTTTCTTGTCACTACGCCAACATGCTTCCACATTCTGTTTAGTTATGATATAAATTTAATACTCCATTCGTCCCAATTTGAATCGGTTGTTTCGGTTAACGATGTTTGATTGAAGTTATCTTCAAGACAATTTATTTGAGAATTCAGTTAGAATAAATAATAATAATTTACATAGCTAAAGACAAGATCAAAAGTTCTACAAAACAAGAAGTGTCATGATTATGTTATTATATCAAAAGACTAATCAAAATAGGGATACAAAGTGAAAAAAGCTTGGCTCTATAATACTAAACAGAGAGTATATAATTGAGTTCATTCTGGGGAGTAGTTTTGATATACTCCATATCAAATAAGTATTACATTTATTAATATAAAATTACTTCATCATGTCCTATATCTTTCTTTTCAACATTTGTGGTCAATGTTTTAAAATTTTGACAATAATTATGAAAACACTACATTAATAATGTTAGATATTTAATACGAGTATTTATATATTCATTTTGAAATGTTTGTAGTTTTGACATATTATATTTTTATATTCTATATTTATATATAAATAGAGATATTGATAGTCAAAGTATTGAATTTGAGACTTGTGAAAAATTAGATGGGAATAAAGATATGGGACAAAGGAGTATATTTATTAATGATTAAACTGTGTAGAAAGTTGAGGAAAAATAAAAATGTGGAAAGATTTTTTTAGGAGGGAGGTACTATATATTTAGGTCTTAGATGATTCTCCTAGATCTAGTGGCATTGAGGTGCCACATCCTTTTTGGGATAGTGTGTTTCTTTTACAAAATTGATGGTTTTTGTTTTCCTAAATATCTAATCCACCTTTCCACCCCTCCCTTTTTTTGTCGATTGGCCCAACGATAATTAAGACGAGACGTTGGCTGAGGTTTGAAAGAAATTACGTGTGGAAATCATTAGTTTTAGAAAAAAGATTAAACTAAGAGCAGAACATGGAAAAAATATCAAAATGAAAGTTACATGTTTATTTTGTTAAAATGTTAATAATGTTAACATGATGTTTCTCTCTGTTGGTATTTAATGACTTATTACTCATAAGTATTTTTAACTTATAAACATCGTATAAATCAAATATTTTTTTCGTGGAAGTAAAAATGACTTAGAGCATCTTTAATGTAAAGATAATGGAGGGTTGTTTAACTTGAAAAAATTAATGTGCAGCTAATGTGGAGTCTAAGTGGAACATGCATTGCTAAATTTACAAGTGTTTCTTAGCTAGGGACTCCCTTAAGCTACCTCACTAAAGTTGCTCTTAATTATATATAAGTCATTTGAGAATATTCATAAATGGTGAGCAATAGTTTTGTAAACAATCTGGTCAAAATAGAAAAATAAAAAAAATTAGCTTAAAAATAAGTAAGTAAAACTTATTTATTTTTTCTAGCTTATAAATAATGTATAAGAGGCTGTTTGTTTCAGCCTCTTAATGGTTCAGATGTCTGAATGGTTCAGCACTTAATGATTCAGACGGTTTGTTTCAGCCTCTTAATGGTTCAGATGTCTGAATGGTTAAGAGATTTGTCTCTGAGTGGTTAAGTATTATACAGAGTCTGAATGGTTAAGACCTCTTATCTGAATTGATCAGACATTTGCCTCTGAATAGTTAAGCAATATACTAGCTCTTAATGGTTCAGACCTTTTACTGGTTCAGCACTTATCCATTCAGACCTCTTAACTTACACTTGTTTTTAGTGATTTCTTCTTTTAATTATACAAAGAAATCATGGCAGATATTTAAATTGGATCCAATGTCAAAGAATGACTAGATTTCAATATTACTAGAACCATAACAGTTCAAGTTAGGTGTGATATAGGACACATTCTATGGTGGATTTAAGGTCTACTATAGATTTACATATGAACAAAATAAGCATTTCTCTACTACTTAAATAAGCAATTATCTTTTTTAAAATAAAAAAAAATATGTGAGAAAATTTACAAAAACAATATGCACTAAAAACACAAGTTAACCCACCTCTTATACACCCCGTGCTCATTATTGGCCTAATTTAGGCCATGTTCTCTTCAACTTAGTATGTGTTTCTCTATACTGGTGTTTGTTGACGTATTGCTTACAAACACTTTTGGCTTATAAGCTATTTAAAAATTAAAAAATCTTTTGTATAGGTAAAATGACTTAAATGATACTCTCGCCGTCCCAGAAAACTTTTCTCCTTTCTTTTTTCATCCGTCCCAAAAAATACTTCTCATTTCTATTAAAAAGTCATTTTTACCCCTTACTTTTTCATATCATACCTATCACATCATACCTTTTTACTAATAATCTATCTATCAAATCATACTTTTACTCATCACATCAAAGGGCATTTTTGGAAATTCAATACCAAAATACACTCCCCTTAAATCCCTCTCCAAAACCAAAACTCCCATGTTTTCCGGGACGGAGGTAGTATATAAATCATTTGAAGATATTCATAATATGTGAGGAATACTTTTGTAAGTAAACTAGTCAAAGTGGAAAAATGAAAAAACACACTTAAAAATGACCCAACCTGTTTTTGACGAGAAACCCAACCTGAAAACACTGGGTTTTGAATAAAGGTTTTGATGACTGAACCCGAAATTGATCGAACCTGAAATGACCCGCTAAAAATGGGTCAAACCTGACTAAATCCGAACCCGACCTGACTGACTTGCTAAAGTAAGAGTTTTTCAAAATCATACACTTTACTACTCGTTTTTAGTGTATAAATTTATATTTTCAAACAAAATTTTAATGATATTGCATAATTATCTTACTTTTTTCTAAACTTAAGCATTTTTTAAATTCCATATATTGATTTATATATCTAAGAATTACTTCATAATTTAAAATAAAATAATCTAATAGATTTAATGCATTTTTTTGATATTTTAAATTTATTTAATACAAAATGCAAGTGTTAATGTAATTTTAAAAATTTAAAAAACCAAAGTCATAACTCGTTACATCGACCTGAATCCGATGACACTGGGTTATGAACATACAGTTCTCAACCCGAACCCGAATTGACCAAACTTGTAATAACTCGAACTCAAAGTGATTGAACCTGAACCCGACCTGAGTGGCCAATTCGCCAGCTCTAAGTAGAAGTCATCTTATAAGCACAGAGAATCACATCATCTACTGACTTAAAAATTAAAAACTATTTATAAGCAATTTTGATCATCTTATGATTATAGAGAAACACTCATTTTTTACCAACTAAGTTTTACAAAATACTTCCTCCATATTTTTTTGTGTATCCCTCAAAACATTTTTACCACACATAAAATGATTAAAATAAACTTCTTTTTGTAGTTTATTACGATTAGAAGTTGTTTTGAGAGTATTTTAAACATTTTATGAGAGCAAAAGTATTTTATGAGGTCGAAAGTTAGGGCAAAAGTGCTTTGTAAAACGGAGAGAGTATTATTAATTAGAGTAAATTTCATAAAAGGTTCCCAGTTATAGATTGTTTTATATATTTAGTCCCTACATATTAAATATTACTAATTTAGTTTCCAATTATTATATCATTTTTCACGAATAGTTTTTTGTTAACATTTTTGTTAAGAGATGGATAAAATTGTATATTTATACTTCTTTCTCTCCTCAATTAAGCTTCCTCTCCCTCTCTTACTCTTTTCCAAACTCGTCGCTGAGTTTGAAGCTCTAAACCCAAAACTGAAATGATCGCTCTTTCTCAATTATTAGTGTTTCTGGTGAAATCTAAACTAAAACCAATAAGGTTTATAGATGAGTTTTTTCGGTTAGTCTCAAGAAATTGAAAAAAAAAAATAAACATTATAATTCATCCATTAAGGTTACTGGTTACGAATTTGGGTTCCACCAGTTCGACAAACAATTGAGAGAAAAGTGATGATTTCGGTTTTGGGTTCAAAACTTCAAATTCAGCGATGGGTTTGGGAAATGAGTGCGATGGAAAGGAAGAAGCTTAATTGAGGAGAGAAAAGAGTGTGAATTTACAATTTTATCTACATTCTTAATGAAAATGTTAACAAAGGACCATTCGTGGAAATGAATCTAATAATTGGGGACTAAATTAGTAATATTTTATATGTAGGGACTAAATATGTAAAATGACTTATAATTGGGGACCTTTTATAAAATTTACTCTATTAATTACTTATTGGAATGAGATTAGTTCAGATTAGAAATAAGTTTAAATAAAAATACATTCATAATCATTCTGATTAGGTAAAGAGAATTTGACGTTGTGATGTGTATATAGTGCGCAAACTATCAATAATACAAAGTAAGATATCAATGTGCAAAATTAAACGAATCCCAATTGATGAAAAAGTAGCCTAGACCCTTTGGATTTTTTTTTTACTTCATCGGTTCAAAAATAAATTATTACGTAGTATTTTTTATCAATGTGCAAAATTTTTTGACTTATTAAAAAATTATTTATAAATTGGTATTGAAATAAAAAATAAAAAATGTATGCACACAATTTTTTTTCTCTTTGCTCTCGGATAACTTTTGCAATTTTGTTTATTTGTTTTTCATTGATTATTTGATAAAATAAATTATTCTTTTCACTCTTCTTTTGTAAAACATTTGATGCCATTTTTTAATACGAAGTATTTTTTTATTTCTATTGATGTACTAATTTGTAAATAAAATGATTTCAAAACATGAAGGATTTTGGTTCGTAAGTCCCCATTTGTAATCTAAATAGTGACGAAAATAGTATTTAAAATTATATCCAAAGTTCTACAAAACAACAAGAGGTGAATAAAATATTCTATTTTATCAAATAATTAATGAGAAATGCAATCAAACAAAAGTTATCTAGAGGCACAACAAGAAATCATTTTGGAACGGATAGAGTAATTAAAATCAACCATTATGTGTTAAATTATGACTCCAATTTAATTTAGTTCTCAATCTAATATTCACTATGTCTCAATTTAAATTGCATATTTCGTTTACGATGTTTGACTGAAATTATTTTTTTTAACCATTTTATATGAAATATGGTGTGAAATTTAAAAATAAAAAATTAAATACTCCCTCCGTCCCAAAAAGATTTACACATTTCAAAAAAATTATGTCTCACAATCTCTTACCCATTTCTATTAAAAAACCACTTTTACCCCTTACTTTTTCAAACCCTACCTATCACATCATACCTTTTTTCTAATAATCTACACATCACATCCTACTTTTACTCATCACATCAAGGATAGTTTTGGAAAGTCAACACAAAATTATCCCTCCCTTAATTTCACTTTAGTCAAAATGGGTAGCACTTTATGGGACGGAAGAGTATTTAAAAACTACACCAAAAGATCTTCAAAACTAGTTGTGACATAACTGTTTTATTTTATCAAATGATTAACAAAAATAAGAAAAAAATAAATGAAATTAGACCATATAAATAATAAACATAAAATTTGATTTGAGAGGGAGAGAATAATTGATAATGAGTAAAGAGACTCCAATTATCAATCAAATTGGCTGTCGTTTGTGATAACAATTTAATTAATACTACTGTTTTAGTAAAGAAAAGTAGAAATCAATTGATGGCTATCTCTCCCTGGAATAATGCAACCAATGGATGTCTATTTTAACATAGTGAAATGTTTCATACTTCTTCAATCAACGTCGTTAGTGATGTAACCCTCGTGTTTAATGTGTCCTTTTTCGTACTGTATGAAAGAATATAGAGTAATTTATCTAAATAGGACTAAAACATAATGACTTTTTTAATATAGGACCATATGTTTTTATTTATCAATGTAGGACTTTTAATCATTATCAAGTAGTCATTATTCAAGTAAATGTTTGTTCATCATTACTGGACATTATTCCTCACATAAGGTCATTATTAAGTCCTACTTAGGGAATAAAAAAGTTTAAGTCCTACATTAGGAAAGTCATTATGTTTTAGTCCTATTTAGTGCAAATTTCACAAGAAAATAAACATCATTTTTTAAAATAAAATCCTAAGTTCTCCAATGAGACTACATGATTGAGTTTAAATTAATAAATTCGCTTTCTCTGAACACGATTTGGTAAATTTTGCGCGAGCAAACGACGAGAGAGTTACAAAAGGATTTTCTTACTGTGTATATGTGACGCCATTTTTTAAAAAATAATAACAACAACAACAACATCTCAGTTGAATCCCACTACAGTAGGGTCTGGAGAGGATGTGTACGCAGACCTTGCCCCTACTCGGAAGTAGGGACGCCACTTTTAAAAAATAAAGAGAACACAAATATTCAAATGCATTTTTATACAAATAATTATTATTTGTGTTTGTTTTTGGTATAAAAAATAATGTCAGATCACAAGTGGGTTCTCTAAACTTTTTCAAAAAAGAAAATACTCTGGCTTTGTTTGGGAAGAACGTTTTCAATTAGCTTTAGCATTTTGGATAAAAATTAACGGTGTAGATTAATTTGGAGAAAGCCAACACTAAACGCTACCGTCAGATAGCCTTTTCAAAATACTAACGCTAATCTCTAACGTTGATGCCAAATGGAGCCTCTATAATTTCGAGCTTCATTTCACACAAACAACCCTACTACAGTTTCCATTCCTTCGATCTCCTCAATGGATGACATCTGACGAATCTTGATGTGCTATTTTCATCAAAGAAAATATATACTCCATGCACCCTAAATATATTGCATGGAAGCCAAATGAATTAAAATTAAATTTATTTATAAATGACATAAAAATAAAAAATAAAATATACATATTAAAAAATTAAATCAAAAGTTCTAAATATCAAAAGATGGCAAGCTAAGAATATATATTATTTTATCAAATAATCGATGAAAAATACACTAATAAACAAAAAATAGTATGATTTTAGAATAGTACAATGTGTAATCCGTTTTGATACGGATGTGTTAATTTATTATTTGTGATTAATAGTAGTATTAGAATTGAAAATTCAGAGTATTATTATTAGTTTACATATTCCTCGAATATCGTCTATATATTATGTTCCGAGTACCATATTTAATTTTCATACCTTTTTTCATATTCCTACTTTAATTTAGTTAGGAAATACAGTGTATTATTATTAGTTTCACAAGTGCAATAAGGTTAATTATTATCAAAATCTATCTGTGATAGTGTAGTTAAACTATGATGATCGATAGTGTGTGTAATGTGTGATGGATGGATTAGATAATAAATAAAAAGTCAATAGATAGCAAATGCAAGTGAATTTGAGGAGGAAAATTAATGAGGGAAAATAACTTAGTACTAATGGTGTGTTTGGTTATGGGTAAAATCTTGTCTAAAAATTTTGATTATATTTTCCCGCGTTTGGTGAAATTAGTGGATATAAATTTTTTCCCCAATGAAAATATTTTTTCCTTAATGGGAGGGGGGGATATAATTTTCATTAAAGTTCGGAGGAAAATTTTCATTCTCCTCACTCTATTACCCACGCACGCCCACCTTCCCCACCTCCGTCCACCCCATAATCCTTTCCCTACCCCCACCCCACCCCCATTCCTAACCTTCTACAGTTCTACCCTTTCTGCGTCCATACTGATTACCTTGCCCCATCACCTACATTCAGTATTTTTTCAGGGGAAGGTTAAGTGACATTGAACCTTGATGTCATGAAATGGTCGGGGGCGCTTGTGGGGTGCAATTGAAGGGGGTGGGAGGTGTGTTCGGGTCGGGGCCAGATGGGGGGTTTACCGAGGGGTTAGGTGAGGTAGGAATAGTCAATTTTACGAACGGGGCATCGGAGCGCCCAGTGGTCATCCCATGACATCAAGGTTCAATGTCACTTGAACCTTGGAGATTTTTTTATTTTCAACTGATTAGCTTAACATTATTATTTTGTCGATCCATCATTTTAGATATTTTAAATTCTAAATTTTAAAATTTATATTTTATATTTTTAAATTTGAATTTTCAATTATAAATTTTCAACTATAAACTTTAAATTTTAAACTTTAAACTTTAAATTTAAATTTTTTTAAATTTTAAGTTTTAAAATTTAAAATTTAAGTTTTAAATTTTATATTGTCAATTGCATATTTTAAATTCTAAATTTTAAATTTTCAATTTTATATTTTATATTTTATATTTTAAATTTAAAATATTATAAAAAATTAATATTTCAAAACTATATTTTGAAATGAATCAAATTTTATTAAATTTATATTATAACTAAATATTTTTTTATAATTCACGGTCAAAAACTGCTATAGTTTGACCAAAAAAATCAACTTTAGCAATCTTTTAGGACGAAAAGAGTATATAAACGGTCACAAACCTTATTTAACCTATAAGCTATTTGTACACCATTTTGTATCTGGAAGGCATGCACCTATATTTTATTCTACTGTGATACTAGGATGATGATTTACACTGACACAAAATATCAATGTAAATATTGTTTGTTGAACTAGTATTTTGTGTCTGTGTTAACCGTAAAAATACCGGACTATCCCTTTAAATATAATTTGAAGTACATTTCTTTTGTGTATCCCTAGCATGTTTGTTTTTCTTATCACACATGCATTTCACACTCCTAGGTTTGGCACTTTCTTTAATTTATCCCTGCGTACGTATTATTGAATTGTAACACCGACAAAATGTGCCATCACCGTACGGACTGTGCAGTACAGAAGAATGGCGGTTTTAGATGGCTCTTTAGACCATATGTTGACTACGGGTGGACACGGTACGGTTCCGGAACCGCCGGTTCCGGTACCGCTACCCCATGTCACCGGAACCGTCACCGTTCCGGCCGGTACCGGTTCCGGGTCCTGGACCGGCGGTTCCGGGTCCCGGACCGGCGGTTCCGGGTCCCGGACCGGCGGTTCCGGTACCGGACCGGCCGGTTTCGCCCCCCCCCCCCTATTTATTTTTTTTTGCTTTTTTTAAAATTTTTAAGTATAAAATTTAAAATTTGCAATTGTTTAAGGAAAGAATGAAGTCAAAAATCTAAAAATGTAGTTGTTATTTAAATATTTTAAATAAATAATACACTAACTGAAGAACAACCACATATAATATCCTGACGGTTCAAAAAAAGCGACGATGTAAAGAACCGTAAAGAAACCCTCGAAGGAGCTTATATATCGCTCAGCTAAAAAAAACTAATTACATATTTACATTAACAAAAAAAATTATAACTTATTCTTCAGAACTCGGACTTCCATCTATTGTTGCATTCATGTAATGCTCCAATTCGAGTTGGTACGTTGACTCTTGAGCTCGACGTCTTGCCAATTTGAGAGAATGAGAGAATAGAGATTAGAGAGTAAGAGAGATGGATATGGATTGATGAGTGTGACTTTTTTAGAATTTAGAAGAAAAAATGAGTATTTATAAAAAAATAACCCCCCTCCCCCCATCCCCCTCCCCATGACCCCATGGCCAATTAGCCGTTTTGCCCCCCCCCCTCCCCACTAACTTTGTTTTTTTTTTTTTGCAGGTTTCCGTTGGAGAGCAAAAAGGAGAAAAAAAAAATATAACCGGTACCGGAACCGGCACCGGTACCGGCGGTGCCGGTAACGATTTTGGGGCACCGGAACCGAGACCGGATGTGGCGCTACCGGTGCGGTTCTCAGAACCGTTAAGCCGTCCCGGTAGTCGTCACGGTGCTCGGTACCAGCGGTACTGTTTCCGATGACGGTACCGAACCGGTACCGTGTCCAGCCCTAATGTTGACTTGTTCATCCCAGATCGGCTATGCAGCCTTATATTGTGTTGTTATTTAATAGCTTGGGTACCTCAACTTCTTTAGTTAATTTTTGGGGTTGAATTGGGCCCAAGTCTATTGTTTCAACATGGCATCAGAGCTAAGCTATTAATGTTGGGACCATGCCCGCAGTAATCTGCGCCTCGGGTGATAGCTTGGGTACCTCAACCTCTTGAGTTAACTTTTGGGGTTGAATTGGGCCCAAATCTATTGTTTCAACACCATGAAACCATCAATTATTGCCAATGGAAGAAATGACAAGTTGGACATTTAATTTCTAGTTTTGTCAAAAAAAAGACGGTGAGCGGTAGCTAAGCGTCGGTATAAAATGTTACGAGGAAGAGATTTTGAGTTCAAAATCTTGTGACTGCAATGAGCGACGACAACTATATGTAGCCTCTGTAGGTATCAGACACGCGGAATCCACTTATACGCCTACTAAGTGTGACTATAGCTCAATTTACTCTATCTTAACTTATTATCCGCCGGTGTTGATGAGCTATCAAGGATAGGGTTCATCCTTTTTAAAAATAACATTATGCTCAATAAAGTTTTTTAACTTGCATCAGATTAATCTTAATTTCCTACAACTCCACACAAAAAATTATAGACGATGTAAATTTAGACTCTTACGTCCCCCAGGTTGTGACACAACATATAAATATCTACGTAAAAAGAATCATCATTTACTGATTTGTGAGCGTCTGTAGATTCAAGCTTCTACGCTACCGCTAGAAATAAAACATCTAAAATTGATCCGACCAAAAAAGAAAACTCATCTAAATATTGGGATAATAATATTGGTCATTGAATTATAAAGAACATAATAGAGTATGTATAGGAGAGACTCCTAACACAACTAGATGTAGAAAAGAAAAAAACTATCTAAAATACTCACTCCGTTTTTTAAAACACCTTCTCTTTCATTTTTTCCCTTCCAACAAAACACTTCCACTTTCTATTAAAAAACCACTTTTACCTTTATTTTTTCATACCCTACCTATCACATCATACTTTATCTCAAATAATCTATCCATCACATCTTACTTTTACCTATCACATCAAGGGTAAAATTGGAAGTCAAATACAATTTAATACTTCCTTATTTTTACACAAAGTCAAAAGAAGAACACTTTTTCCAAACGGAGGGAGTACAACATATACCATAAATAAGAATAGAAAGGTAGCTAACAATACTATCATAACTAATAGTACCATAACTAATACTACCATTATTATTATTGTCTAATTAACAACAATCTTAATAATTGTAGTAATAACAATAATAATACTCCTTCCGTCCCTAAATAAAGTTCCATTTTTGACTTTTTGAGGATTTAAGGGAGTGATATTTTGGTGTTGACTTTCCAAAAATACCCTTGATGTGATGTGTTAAAGTAAGATGTGATAGGTAGATTATTAGTAAAAAGGTATGATGTGATAGGTAGGGTATGAAAAAGTAAGGGGTAAAATGGGTTTTTAAGGGAAAAGAGAAGTTTATTTAGGGACAAAGAAAAAACGAAAGAGGAACTTTATTTAGGGACGGATGGAGTAATGATAATAATATAATCAAACGTAATTTATCAAATCAGGTCATAAGCCAATTAATGTATGGGTACCCTTAATGCATGTATATCTCTAGCTCAAATGTTATGCACGCACCACTGTCTTCCCAACAACCAAAATATCACTAAACAAAACAATTATGTATGCCAATATCTCTCATATCTGTCTGTTAAACCTCTCGGAGATTTTCTTATTCTAATTTATTTTGCTCCAATCGAGCTCAACGAACATAATTATTGATCCTCTTCTTAATTTCTGAAAATATGTCTTTCGCGGTATTTATTGCATTGGTTATTTTAAAAAAAATGAACCTCATCTTCGAGGGTTCTCTTACACTAGATTTCATTTCATCTCCTTCTCTATTCTCTTGGCAATCACAAGCGAAAATTAAAGATTCGATAGCGAACCCATCAAATATGAGATACTAGCTAGCTCGTTAATTGGTCGTCGTCCCATGTACTTGACCATGCCATCACATACGTACACCTACTCCTATTTATTTGCTTTTAAGCTCATATATATATATATATATATATATATATATATATATATATATATATATATATATATATATATATATATATATATATATATATAATTTTATTAAATTTATTTTGTAAAATATTTTTAAAATATTGTTTTAATTCATGACAAAGCCGTCTCTGAAGTAGGCTCTTATAATGGTGGATTGGTCGATGGCTAAATATTTTTAATGAATATAGTGGATCCAGATTAATACAATTGTATTTTATTTTTTTGTTAATTGTGAGTTTTTATTTTATACGGAGCAATAAATTATTAATTAATAGTAATTTTTATTGAAATCACCCTAAATAGGACTAAAAATAGATAAAAGTACCAAAATAGGACTTTCATGTTTTTTTTCTCAAAATAGGACTTTGCACTGTGGTAATTTGACACTGTACATGTGCACATTACTATACTTTTTTGGTAATGTACATGACCATGTTTGGTAATGTAAGTTCTATTTCGAAAATAAAAACATTGAATTCCTATTTTGGTATATTTTCAATTTTTTAGTACGTACTATTTTGGTCTTTATCGCTAATTTTTAACTACTAATACTATCTCTGTCCCAAAATATTTATCTATATTTTGTTTGTTACACCTAAAATTCACAAACAGTGACCATTAATGAAATAAAATTTTTATTAGATACTGATAAAAAAATTAATTTATTAGTATTAAGGAATAATAGAAGTATTAGGAAACAAAATATTACTCCCTTCATCCCAATTTAAATCATATGTTTCGATTAAAGATGTTTAACTGAAGTTATTTTCAATCCAATTTATTTGAGAATTGAAGTACAGTTAAATAACAAAATATACTCCCTCTATTTTTTAAAACATTTCCTCTTCCTTTTTTTCATTTTCCCTAAGACACATCCATTTTTTTGTAAAAAATAACTAATAAATCTAAATTAAGTCGTTACAATATATATATATATATATATATATATATATATATATATACATATATACATATATATATACATATATACATATATATATATACATATATATATATATATACATACATACATATATATATATATATATATATATATATATATATATATATATCATTCTATTTGCATTGATATAATAAGTGATTTAAATGATTTGTTTCTCTTAGATGCTATTATTTGTTTAGAAAAAAGAAAATGATGTTACGAGTACATCTATTTGGAGACGAAAGGAGCATATTCCATTTAGAGTTTTTGGTGGGTTCTTTTGAGATTGACCACCAATGTCATAATATGAGATTGATTTGTTTATCATAAAGTATTCCATTCGACTCTAAAATTGTTTCTACTACAAGTTTTTTGTACAATTTGCTCCTAAACTTTTTAAAAATTGCACCAATATTTCCTGAACTTTTAAATATGTTGCACCAAAGGTCTTTCTATGTCAGATTTGGGAGTACATTAATCAGACATTCATCGAGTGCAAGTATGGGTTCATCTAAAGTCATACATCACATGTGAGTTACGTTCTTCAATATGTTCTTCATGAACAATATTTTTAATATTTCTAACTCTTTAAGTCTAGTTGTCCTTACCTCATCATAAATTCTATCATGGTATCAGAGCAGGTTTTGGCCACCTCATTTGTCAAGGTGTCCGTCTAGACGATTATTTCTAGCGGTCCGTATGTCTTTAGAGTCTATCCACATCGGAAGCTGAATAGAAAAGTAATCGATATATAAGCTCTTGAATTGAACTAAGTACTCAATTAATTTCAAACTTTTAATTCGGTTCAATCCAAGTGTCTTATATATTACCAATCCAGTTTTTCTTACCCATCCTAAATTCTTCCAATAAATGCATGTAACACCTTAAAACAACAAAGCATCGGTGCTATGCAAAGCATCCCTTCATTCTCTTCCTTAGGCATTGTTTGGATAAAGAGAGAAGATGGAAGGAGAGAAAGTGGGTGGAAAGAAAAGGGAGAAGATAAACAAGAGAGAAAATGGAAAAAAATTGAATATTGTTTGGATAGGTAGAAAATGAAGAGAAAGGATATATAAGAGGAATGAAAATATGTTAACATAAAAAGATAATTTTACCCTTAGCTTATTATATACTCTGTCCGTTCACAAAACATTCCTTGTTTTGAATTTTTAGGGATTAAAGAACAGTGTATTCTGGTATTAACTTTCTAGAAATGTCCTTGGATGTGATATGTAAAAATAGATGTAATGGTTAGATTAGTTGTGAAAAAAGTGTGATAAATAAGTTAATAATTAATAAGATTAAAAATGATTTTTTAATAGAAATGAGAAAAAAATAAAAAAGGAAGGAATGTATATTAATTTTCATTAAAAAAGAATGAAAAATATCCATTCGTCACTGCGAACTCAAAGACGATAAGTACAAAACATGGCTTGAACAAAGAAACAATAAATTCAACTGTCAACATATTATAATCCGGAGATCGACTTGAACAAATCAATGCATGGGTTGAGGCTATCGATCTGTTCGTGATGATGAGCATGCATGTAGGTAGGTAGCTATAGCCGTCCCTCCGGTGATCGTGGACGTTGAATAATAATCATGTGCATGCATGCGTTAATTAATTACACAAACTCACAACATAAGATATATTCCCTGCGTTTTTTACAACAGTTCTTGTTTTGACTTTGGATAAAAATAAGAAAAGTGTAATTTTAGTTGACTTTCCAATTCTACCCCTGATGTGATAGTTTAGTTATTCGTGAAAAAATATGATGTGATAGGTAAGGTATGAAAAGGTATGGATGAAAGTGATTTTTTAATAGAAAAAAGAAGTGTTTTAAGGGAAAAAAAAATAAAAGATGAGAGGTTTTAAAAAACGGAGCGAGTAGAAGATGAGACACATGCATGTGGTTGGATGATGGATCGTTTTCTTAGTCTCTCATATAATTTGGTAATAATTAGTTTATTGAATAATGAAAGATATATCATTATACATATAGTTTTCAAAAGAGAATTCCAATCTAAGAAGGATAATGATTATAGTAACTATATACTCACTCCGTCCCATAAAGTTAGTTCCATTTCGAAGAATTTGCGTCCCTTAAAGTCCGTCTCATTTCTATTAAAAAACAACTTTTACCTCTTACTTTTTCATACCCTACTTATCACATCATACCTTTTTCCTAATAATCTACTCATCACATCCTCCTTTTACTCATCACATTAAGAATATTTTTAGAAAGTTAACACAAAATTATCCCTCTTTATTTTACAGCTTTAGTCAAAATGTTCCAATCTTTATGGGACAGAGAAATTATACAATGAGGAAGATAATATAATAAA
The DNA here is from genome assembly GCA_003260385.1 of Cuscuta australis. Classification (NCBI taxonomy): domain Eukaryota; kingdom Viridiplantae; phylum Streptophyta; class Magnoliopsida; order Solanales; family Convolvulaceae; genus Cuscuta; species Cuscuta australis. The sequence continues at coordinate 286,874 of NQVE01000217.1, read as the reverse complement.
GAAAGTAATAAATGCAGAATAATATTCTATTTCCTAATACATCTATTATTTCTCGGTCCAAAAGGTGGAATCGCCCACCCCAGGCGCCCCCACCCCCTTGCCCGACAGGAATGGTGGAGGATGTAAATCATGGTGACTCAGTCGCCAAGAACGCTAGACCCTTGCCCACCGCGCACAAGGAGCCTCCTCACCCTTTATGAGATTTTTGGATAGCTCCCACACTGCCGCTTGCGGGATTCGATCCCTGGTCATCGATCCAAGATTTCACGCTCTTGACCAACTGAGCTACCCATGCGGGCATACATCTATTATTCTTAATAATGTCCCTGCAGTCTCACTCTAACTAAAAGCTAGGTAGCTACCTATGTCCTACATCCCCTAAATCTTACAGGTTGCATGCACAAGACCACCTTCTTTTGATGTCCCAATGCAAAGTTTTCTTCACATATACACTTTCTATCCTTCACTATATTCCCTTCGTTCACTAATTCCCTCTGTTCGCTATAGATCTTCTCAAATTCCTTTTTTATTTGTTTAAGAAATATCTTCTCATCACATTTTTTTAATATTTAAAACTCTATTATTCTCACTTATTTTATTTAGTACACTTCATCCACATCATCATTTCATATACCTCATCCACTATCATTTAAGATATTTCACTAAACTCACACTCTTTTAATTCTTTATAAATCACAAAAGGTCAACTTGAAAACATCTATGATATGGATGGTGAAAGAGAGTGTATGTGTCTATATATATATATATATATATATATATATATATATATATATATATATATATATATATATATATATATATATATATATATATATATATATATATATATATATATATATATATATATATATATATAATTGATAAAGAATAATGCATGCATGCGGGCTACTACATACGTCGTCGAGAAATGGTTCTTACCTGAATTTATGACAAAATTGTTCCTTAGGTCAAAGGCAAGATATAAAGGGTAGGAGAATTCTGCTCACACATTTGAAATTTCAGATTTTGTCTTCTCTGATGAATGGGGGAGGGGAGGGTACAATTAATATAGTAGGAGTAATAATGGAGGTAGCTAGGTTCATGCATTTCCCCAAAAAGCTACTATTCTAACGTGCATTATCCTTCCTATAATGATATAATTAATCCCTATTAGTATTAATGCTCCGTGATTATGATAGTTGCGGATTAGTGAAGCTAAAGCGAACCACGTACTTTGGCTAAATAAGACTATTATTAACACTCTAATAAATACTCTAATGTATTTAGCACTTCATCTTCCCATAAAGACCTCGTTTGTTATCAACGTTTTAAAAAGACTATTTGACGAAAGCCTTTATCATTAGCGTTTTCAGCGTTAATCTACAGCGTTAAAATTTTATCCAAAACGTTAACGCTAATTGAAAACGTTCTTTTCAAACAAGGCCAAAGTGTTCTCATTCTGACTTTTTAAGAAATGTAAGAGAAAGATATTTATGTCTTGTCTTTTCATAAATATCCTTGATGTGATGGGTAAATTATTAGTATAAAAGCATGATGTAATATGTAGGTTAAGAATTAGTAAAGGTAAAAATAGTTTTTTAATTGGAAAAGAGAATGAATTTGTGGGACAACAAAAAAAGAAAAGAGGAGTATACTTTTAATAAATATTTTTGTTGTCATAATATAACAATAATAGTTTACGATGTTTTGTTCAAAAAAAAGATAATTCTTACTCTCTCTAATCTTCTGCCCCTCACTCGTACCTCATCTCCAAAACACCGATTGGTGTTATTGGGGTGAGGCGGGGTTTAGAGATGCTGGGGTAGGGAAGAGGAAGGTTTAGAAGGACTAGAGAGGGTAGGAATTCAATTAATTAAAAATTAGTGAAATTTGCACTAAATAGAACTAAAACATAAGTCATTTCATAATTTAGGACTTAAATTTTTTATTCCCTAAATATGACTTAATAATGTCCAAGTGATGCTGAACACTTAGTTGAATAATGACTAATAGATAATGACCAATGGTCCTACATTAAAAATAAAAACATATGATCCTATATTGAGAAAGTCATTTTGTTTTAGTCCTATTTAGGTAAATTACTTCTAAAAATTATTGGCATATTATGAGAATAAAAATTGTTACGAAAAGAAGGGAACTGAATTAAAAATTGCGGAGTATTTTGAATAATATTGCGTGTTTCCTTTGCGATCGAGACGAGTTGGAATAAGAGTGAATTAAGTACAATTGATTAGAGCACGAGCACCGATGAGGCTTTCTCATGCCTTGTGCTGCCACATCACCAAAATTTGTACTGTGCTTTGCGTGGCAAGGGAGTTTTTACACGCATTGCAAGCTATGGGCGAGGCAATGACATCCATTTTATTCTTTTTTTCCTTTTTTTTGCATTCATCACTTAATCCCAAAATATTTGTTCTCTTTTGAATAATGTGATATTATCTTTTTTAAATTAATTTTATAGATACAGATTAGTAAAAAAATAAAAATTACAAACTACACCGTATTTAAAATTTATATAAAAATTTTTACAAAATAAGAAGCGATAAGAATAATTTATTTTATTAAATATAGCATGAAAAAGGGAAGCACACAAATGTTATCAGAAATCTAAAATAGTAACTATGACATTTTTGGGAACGGAGAGAGTATAAACAAAGTAGAATTTTTTTTATAAAAAAATTAAATAAAAATTTTTTATAATTGAATACAAAAAAATGTAAAAAAGTGACAAAGATAATGACTTGCCACTGCAATGCATGTCATTCCACGCCCTTGCCACACGATGACTGGACTATTTTTTATTGGTTGAAATGTTCCACGTCAACGTGTGGCATTCAAGTTTTTGTCTTGCCATTGCCCGTGCTCGATCTTAGTGGTTTGTTGGAGCATGGACGCAATGTTCGCCAAAATAAGTTAGCGGTAAGTGGGCAAATTCTATAGGTAGTGGAATTAAAATCCAGTATAAACCTACATATAAGTAAAATAAGCATTTTTATTACTTAAATAAGCATATATTTCTTTAGTTAAGAAATAAAAAAATGTTTTTTTATGTGAGAAGATTCACAAAAATGATATGCACCCAAGGTGCACCAAAGAATCACTCAAGCCACAATTTGACTTTTTTCATCAAACTGTAGCACTATTTGATCACAAATTATGGAAACCATATATTTAGTTATAATTAATGTAAATTTAGTAAAATTTGGTTTATTGTAAAATATAGTTTTGAAATATCAAATTTTTATAATATTTAATTATTTTAAACTATATTTAATCCGTGATCAAAGAGTATTACAGTTTGATAAAAAAACCAAACATTGGTAATCTTTTTGGAACGGAAGGAAATACTCCTTTAACACACGTAGTACTACGTACTCCCTCTGTTTTTTAAAACAGTTCTTGTTTTGACTTTGGGCAAAATAAGGAAAGTAATTGTCCTTGATGTGATGGATAAAAGTAAGATGTGATAGTTTAGTTATTAGTGAAAAAGTATGATGTGATAGATAGGGTGTGAAAAAGTAAGGGTAAAAGTGGTTTTTAATAGAAAAAAAAAGTATTTTAAGGAAAACAAAAAAAATGAAAGAGAAAGGGTTTTAAAAAACGAAGGGAGTACATCTTTAAAAATATACTCTCTCCTACTTAAAATGAATTGCACTTTACACAAAATAAAATAAAATTTTAAGTTTTTAAATTCATTTTATTTAATTAAAGATTGATACAGAAGTAAAAAATAAAAATTTCATATTTAAAAGGTTTAATCCTCACCAATTTTTTAATCCTCAGAGGTTCCATAAATAAATAAATAGGTCATCTATCACCAAAACAATGGAGTATATTATTGCTAACCTACATCACATATTTATATACTCCGTAACACTTTGTGTGAACCTTATCACTACCATTTGATTTAAAATACTCCCTTTGTCCTTAAATAGATTACAATTTTTTTTCTCTCCTCTCGATAACTTTTGTTTGTTTACGCGATTTCATTAAATATTTGATAAAATAAAATATTCTTGTCACCTCTTGATCTGATATGTAATTTTTATATCTTATTGATATACCAATTTGTAAATAAAATAATTTTAAAAAATAAAAAATTTTACTCCATAACCCGCAATTTATAATCAAATTGGAAAAAAAGGAAGTATATCCTAAATAATCATATCTTAAATGTCTATTAAATGACAGTTAAATAAAAGTTGTAGGCCTATTTATATAGGCACACATGCGTTAAAATTGAACTGATAGGTTCTCCCTCGGCTGTTGTTATACATTGTATTGGAATGTTAAATATAATGTCCAAAGTCACATTCACTGACCTAATTCTCCATCGAGGCCGTTAGTGGGAGTTTTAGCCTATCCCTGTCACAATTCTCACAAATTTTCATTTCAAATACTTATTCCCTTTATCTTTCTTTTTTTATTTTAGTTGCAATTTGCATAGTTTGCTATATATCCTATACTTCTGTGGACTATGCTATATATGTAAGAGCATCTACAATAGGAGTATTTTTGCCCCGCCTTAATTCCCGCCACATCAATATTATTATTCTACTCAATTCGTCCCGCAAAATCATTCTTTTTTCTTTTTCATTCGTCACAAAAAATTCTTCATTTTTCTATTAAAAAGTCACTTTTATCCATATTAATTCTTAACATATCTATCACATCACAATTTTTCTTTATTAATATTCTTATATCCTACTTTATCCATCACATCAAAAGATATTTTTAGAAACTCAACACCAAAAAACACTCTCCTAAAATACTTTAAAAGTCAAAATGTGAAGTTTTTTGCGAGACGGATGGAGTACTACTTTTTCGTCCCGCTCCAAAATTCTACAATATAATCGCCCTCAAAAGTCAAAAACTCGTTTCTTCGTTTCTTTAACATTATTCATTATTTTTAATTCAAAACTTATATAAATTTAATATAAATATTTATTTATTAATAAAAATAGATAAATAATAACAAATAAAATAAAAGTAATAAATTCAAAATCAACAAAAATAAATAAAAAGATTAAAATTAATGAAATATTAATTATTTAAATAAAGAAAATAAAATTGGAATAAAAAATTCAAAATCGAATACATTAAAAAAAGGTAAAAAAAATGAAGTTGAAAAATAAAATGATTCGGCGCCATGGAAGAAGAAGCCAAGGACCACAACAACAAAAAACGGACCGTGAGGGGGATGCGGGCGGCCGCGGAAAGTCACAATGGACGGCCGCCCGTCCAAAAGTGCCGCGAATTGGGACTGGCGCAGAGCCGGACTCGCGGCGCAACGTGATGGAGGGGAATGCACCTTCCCCCCTCACCCCTATGCGGGAATGGAAAGGCGGGTTCTGCATCCCGAATTTCTCGTCCATTGTTTTACGTTTTCCCTTTTTGAGTAGTTTACCTAAATAGGATTAAAACATAATGACCTTTTTAATATAGGACCATATGTTTTTATTTCCCAATGTAGGACCATTAGTCATTATTTATTAGTCATTATTCAACTAAATGTCCAGCATCACTTGGACATTATTCTTCCCACTAGTCATTGTTAAATCCTATTTAGGAAAAAAATTTAAGTCCTATATTGAAAAATAACTTATGTTTTAATCTTATTTAGTGCAAATTTTATGCGCACAACATGTGGTTGGGGATCAAATTAGGAGGAATGTAATAATCCCACCATGCATAATGTACTGTTTATATCATTTACAATCATCAACACTAAAATTAAACTCAAAAATACGCATTTAAAACAAAAAAAACTCAGAATACAATAAATACGGAGTATTAAATTAAATAATAATGTATCACTAGTTCATTATACTAAATTCAAATTTAAAAGATTATTCTTCGACATCTACCGAGTATTTCTTTTTTCACTACTTATTATACGTTTCAAATATTACAAATTTATTAATTAATTTTGCAATTTGACCCTTCAACTAATTTCAAATAAAAACTCAGTTGGGAAATGTGATGCCTTTTTAGAAAAGATATCACATTATACAAATAATTTATTTATCATATTTTATTTTTAGTCATCCCGTCAATGTTATTTTTGGAAACCAACACAAAATATCCCTTCTATATTTTTCCATAAAGTCAAAATGAAAAGAACTTTAATAGACGGAAGAAGTCTAAACCTTTTTTATTATATGTCAAAAAATGGAAAAAAGTTAAATGCAAAAAATCAAAGTAAAAAAATAGTAAAAAACGAAAATGGGAAGTAACATTAAATTTTAAATTTTAAATTATAGACTATGATTGATAGGCCAGTAATAATGTGTAAAAAAAATTAAAACCACACCTAGAGGTGGCAATCGGATCAACCGGATCGGTTTCGGGTTGGATTTTTTCGGTTTGGATATCTTTCGGTTATATGTTATAATCGGTTCAGTTCGGTTAAGATTGGTTAAATTTCGGTTCGGATTTGATTTCGGTTTTATACATTTTTCGGTTCGGTTCGGATTCGAGTCGGTTCAGACATGGTTCGGTTATAAATCGGTTCGGATACAATTTGAGTCGGATATATTTCAATTTCGAGTCTAATTAAATTTCGGGTCAAATATATTTTGGACATATATTATTTTCTAATTAAATTTTAACTATTTGTGTTTCTTTTTATGTTTTATCACATTTATCAATCTATCATCAATTCAATACCTCATATTATTTTACTTTTTTTCTAGTTATATTATCTCTACCCTAAATTATCTTCCCTTTTTGAATTTTTAGTCATATTTTACAAATTTAGACTATAAATTATGAAAACATATATATTCAATTATGATATAAATTTAATATAATTAAATTGATTTTAAAATTTAGTTTTGAAATATCAAATTTTTCTCACATCTACTACTCCGTAATATACTTATGTACATAAATGAAAAGATAAAAGATAAATTCAAATAGTCTTATGTTCATTTGAATACAATGTGGTAAAAATTGAGTAAAATTGGGTGAAATTGAGTGAATTTTATTCAATTGAGTGCAAAATTTGTAAATTATTTAGTATATTTTGTTGAAAATAGAGAAAATTAAATTTAATAGAGTCAAATATAATTAATTTTACAACTAAATGTAATTGTGTAGATCAAATTTGAAAATGATAACAGCAAAGGCTGCCGTTAGAGAGTCTTTTCAAAATGCTAACACTAGCATCTAATTTTATTGACTAATATTGAGTTAATTGGTTTGAAACTAATCAAATTAACTCTCAAATCAATAAAATTTATTGTAATGAGATGAAATTAGGATAAAATATAGTTATTCTATACAATTCATCATATATTTCTTTCGTTCAAAAAAGAATATCATACTTCATGATTTAAAAATTATGAAAATTTTATTTGTTTGTGCGTTATCATTTATATGTATAACTTATCTTTAATTTTTCTACATATAATAAATTTAAGGCATAAAATTTTGTACTTTTTTTCAAGAAGATAATCCATTTTATGAGGGAATGAGCAATTAATGTAATTAGTTCAAATGGTAAAAATAAAAGTAAAAATTTAAAAATATAATATGCTTATTGAAAGGCAAATATAGTATTGAATTTATCGATATTAGTTCTAATCGGGTTTGGATATTATCGGTTTCAGATCTATTCGGTTTCGGATTTTATCGGTTTCAGGTATTATCGGGTTCGGATCTAATCGGTTTCGGATCTAATCGGTTTTGGATTTAAATCGGATATGAATTATTTAGTTCAGTTTCGGTTCGATTCGGATTATTTTGAATTTTTGGTTATAGATCGGATCTTTATTTTCTGGGTCATTTCGATTTCGGTTTCGAATATTTCTGTTCGGGTAATCGGGTGCAGACCACACCAATAATTCTTTCTCCTATATAAAGACACCTCAATCTTATTCAGTTTCAATCTCACCACTCCTCACTTCGACATATCCATTTCCCAACTGAAAACCAAAACATCATTTTCTTGTTGTTTTCCACCACAAAATTGTCTTTATTTTTTTTTGTACTGTTTTATCTTAGCAAGAACTCAGAAAATTAAAAAAATGCCTTGCGTGACGTCATCCACCACTCTGCTCTCGAAATGCACCGTTTTCCCGGCGGAGAAATTCTCCCTGCCGGACCTCAAACTCTCCGTTTCCGACCTTCCCATGCTCTCCACGCATTACATCCAGAAGGGCGTCCTCTTCACGCGCCCGCCTTTTCCGCTCCCCCAGCTCATCTCCATGCTCAAGCGGAGCCTCTCCCAGACGCTGGCTCACTTTCCGCCTCTTGCCGGCCGGCTCGTTACCGACCCGGACGGCTACGTTTACGTCACGTGCAACGACGCCGGCGCCGATTTCGTCCACGCCGCCGCGCCCTCCGTTTCGGTCGGATACGTTCTTGTTGCCGGTGTGGATGTTCCCGGCGAGGTGAAGGAGTTCTTCCCGTTTGACCTGACCGTTAGTTATCAGGGGCATTTCCGTCCGATTCTCGGCGTCCAGGTGACGGAGCTGGCTGACGGCGTGTTCATTGGCTGCGCCGTCAATCACGCCGTCGTTGACGGGACGTCTTTCTGGAATTTCTTCAATACTTTTGCGGAGGTGACGAGGGGGGTTAAGATGGTTACCCGGTCGCCGGATTTCAGCCGGGATTCCGTTTTGATCTCGCCGGCGGTGTTAAGAGTCCCCGCCGGCGGTCCTAAGGTTACTTTCGCCGTCGATGCTCCGTTGAGGGAGAGGATTTTCAGCTTCAGCAGAGAATCAATTAGAAAGCTCAAGGAGAAGACTAACGGCTGTAAACGGGACGTTGACGGCGGAGGCATAGACGTTGTGGAGTTAATGGGGAAGGGGAGTCACGATCCCTTGAAAACATCCAACGGGAAGATCACGCCGTTAGACTGGCTGGTCAACGCGGTTACGTTGACCGAGAAAGCGTCGGATTCTCAACAGGCGGCTGAGATTTCATCATTTCAGTCGCTCTGCGCTTTGCTGTGGCGCGCGGTGACACGTGCGAGGAACCTGCCGGACACCAAAACGACGACGTTCCGGATGGCGGTGAACTGCCGCCAGCGGCTGGAGCCGAAGATGGACCCTCTGTACTTCGGCAACGCGATACAGAGCATCCCGACGTACGCCGGCGCCGGCGACGTCCTGTCTCGGGATCTCCGGTGGTGCGCCGAGCAACTGAACAAGAACGTGAGGGCCCACGGAGACGCCACCATCCGGAAGTGCGTCGAGGAGTGGGAGAGGGACCCGCGCACTTTCCCGCTGGGAAACTTCGACGGCGCCATGTTGACGATGGGGAGCTCGCCGAGATTCCCGATGTACGACAACGATTTCGGGTGGGGCAAGCCGGTGGCCGTCCGGAGTGGCCGGGCGAACAAGTTCGACGGGAAGATTTCGGCTTTTCCGGGCCCGGAAGGGAACGGGACGGTGGATTTGGAAGTGGTGCTGTCGCCGGAAACCATGGCGGGCCTGGAGTCTGACCCGGAATTCATGCAATTTGTATCGGGTTATTAAAACGGGTCCGGGGATAAGGCGTACGGAGCAGTTTATTTGTTGTTGTCCCCTCCTAAATTTCCTGTAATTGCACAATAATTAGTTAACTCATCGTCGTCAAACTATCTGTAACAGTAAAACGTCAAGTTTGTTGTTCAGTTGTTCCGTAGCCATTTTTTCTAGTTTCGTCTTTTCTTACTTACTCATTGATTGGAGTACCTAATTTCTCCCTCATTTTCTAATTTTTAAAAAAACTAAAGTCATTAGCAACTACTAAACCAATCCCAAAAAATTGAGAAAACCGAACTAAAAATATCGAACGAAAAAAAAATATTGGAAAAAAATTGAATGATCGATTCTGTATTGTGAAATACTCCATCCGTCTCGCAGTATTTGTTCAGTTACAAATACATTTTAAAAATAGATTAGGTACATATGTATTTGTACTAATTTGTACCGAAACCGATGCTGTGATCGTGTGATAAATAATGGATAATGTATTCTTCATACACGCAATAAGTAAAAAAATATTAGACTAAAAGTCGGAGCAGACATTTAGTCAGGATACATCGGAGTTGGAGAGACGGAAGGTATTCGAGACGCTCCATATTCAGGAATCAGCAAGATGTGGCAATTACCTTGGCCTCCCAGATTTGGTGGGCAAGAATATAAGAGGGAGATTTTCAAGTTCGTACAAGACAGAGTTCGGTCAAACATTAAAAACTCGAAACATGAGACCCTTTCTCGAGCGGGTAAAGTGATTCTTATCAAGACAATTATGCAAGCAGTACCGAGTTATGTTATTGCGCTTTTCAAGTTACCCTCAACTCTTTGTTAATCTACTTATAGGGTTATTAACACATTTTGGTGGGGCGCGAGTACCGAAGGGCGTTATGGTATAAATTGGATAACGTGGAAGGCTCTTAATAAGAGTAAGGACGAGGGGAGCCTATGGTTCTAACAACTCCATTAATTTAATGTATCTCTCCTTGCAAAAACAGGGTGGAATTTTCTTACGATGCCTCATTCTTTGGTGGGACGAGTCTACAAGGCAAGGTATTTTCTAGAATCAAATTTTTTAGATGCCACTATTGGAAGTAATCCAAGGTTTACATGGACATCAATTTTATTGCGGGAAGGAGGTTGCTGAAGTCAGGTTGCATCAGGCACATTAGAGAACGCAAAGAAACTAAAACTAAAGGTAGCTCATGCTATTACGAGAGGGTAGCCCATATGTTAATGGTGCTATTTGGTCAAAGATATACAATTTGAGTGTGGAGATGCACATTAATCATAGAGAACATACATGGGATATAGAGGTTGTAGAGGTTATATTCATGCATGAGGTGGTGGATGAAATATGTAAATCTCATTGAGCCGGGTCGCCCGTCCTCATGGTTTGATGGTGAACGGAGACTCGTCGGGAAGATATGCAATTAAGCAAGGGTATAAAGCATTGAGGCAGGGTAGGCAGAGCAAGGGGCAGTACCTCTAGAGCTATAGAAATACACGTGGAATAGGAGGGTGCCACCTAAGGTACGTAATTTCCTATAGAGAGCCTTTAATAATGTATTGCGAGAGAGAAGAAACCTAGTTAAGAAACATGTCAATGTGTCGGAGGTGTGTCCGGGATGCATGGTGGAGGATGAGTCATTTTCCATTGCTTGGTGTGATGTGGCTTTGCTAAGCCCTGCCTTCAACCGATTGAATGGGAACTCCTATGATGGGGGACCCTTTTGCTACGTGGTTGGATCAAACAAAGCAACTGAGGAATTTCCAGCAAATGGGCAAATTGCGGATATTACTTTGGGAGTTACAGACACAAAGATATTAACTTGTATGGCATAATAAGAGCATGACGGCGGAGGGATAGGTGTCAAAGGCAACACACTGATATAATGATCGGTTTGAGGCAAATAAACCAAAGCTAGATGAGGATGGTGAGATAGCCAACCGACGTGAGGAGCCCTGCTACCAAATAATTTAAAGTGCAATGGTGGTGCAAGATTTAATTCGCCCACCAATATTGACCGGGTGGGGATGCTGGTGCGTGATGCGCAAGGAAGATTCGTATGCGGTTCATACCAAGGTTTAGGTCAGTTGGAGTGCGCTTTGCTAGCGGAGGCTATGAGAATTCAAGAAGCTCCAAAGTTGCCCCAGACACATTATGCACTCCAACAACTTAGGGTAGAGATGGACAATAAAACCGTGTGGCTTTGCAGGACAGAGACCAAGAAGGTTGTTATTTTTGGGACTTATTCATGATTTTATCGTCAAAGTATGAGTTTTGTTCTATCAAGTGGTCTTTCGTTAAAAGATCAACAAATCAAGCCACCCATCTATTGGCTATGGTAACTAATTCTATGTGTGATAAATCAGGCCGCCCATCTGTTGCCCTCGAGATTATATTTGTGATGTTGTTAGCAATGATGCATAAGTAATACAAAGCTCTTTAAAAAAACATCAAACACTTAGGGACTGTTTGGCAACTTCTGAATAGGTAAGTGCTGAACCAGTAAGAGGTCTGAACCATTAAGAGGTCTGAACCATTAAGAGCTAGTATATTGCTTAACTATTCAGAGGCAAATGTCTGATCAATTCAGATAAGATGTCTTAACCATTCAGACTGTGTATAATACTTAACCATTCAGAGGCAAATCTCTTAACAATTCAGACATCTGTTCCATTAAAAGACTGAAACAAACAGTCTGAATCATTAAGTGCTGAACCATTCAGACATCTGAACCATTAAGAGGCTGAAACAAACAGCCCCTTAGGCTACTACTCTTTTTGTACTATTTTGGTTGTAAAAAATTATTACCTCATACGCATGTAGTGTGTCCCAACCTGTGTGGGTGCATTGAATTTAATGAGAATGCTGCAGAGTAAAAGAAATAAGAATTCATACGATTTATTAAATTTAAGAAAGAGATTATTGAATTTTTAAACTAAAACAATTTGGGGAAAGAGAAAAATTATCGTGGCATTTTTTATAAATAAATTGAACTTTGAAAAATCAATTATTGCACATAAATATGCACCATTATAGAACAAAAATACACTTTTCGCATTTCTCTTAGTAAGGATTTCAGAAAGGATTAGTCTAACTAATTTACATACCTTGCACCTATCGAGTATATATCCCACTTTCTTTGTAGAATAAACTTAGGAGTACACTAAATGTGGTAGCTTCTTTGTACACTAGGCAAACACGGACAAACACAAATATTTAGTGTATATGGATCATAGACACTAAGTGTTTGTATTTGTCTGTGTTTGCTTGATGTATAAATAATGTACCCCATTTTAGTGTACCTCTAGCATGCTTCTTCTTTGTAAGTGAAAGATTAAAATCTGATTTAAATTTTTATAATACGGTATATTGTTTGAACTTTGAAGTAGTGCCGCGTCCCTAGATCTGGGCTATTCATTCGTCTATGGGCTCTAAATATGAGGGCCCAATGTGGTGAGTGTATTTTAATTAGGCTATGCTCTCTTTTCAAAGCCCAAATAGTATTTGATTTTGATTAAAAAAAAAGAATGAGAAGCTGTGGTTTTCTTCATCTTCCGGCAAATAGCGAGACTTTGTGAGCTGCGCCTGCGATTAAGCAATAGCTAACCGGACTCCGGTAAGGCAACGGCGATTGAGAGATAGCGGGCGTCCGAGAAAGTGACGGCTGTGGGTTGTGGCCATTGACGATTGAAGTAGCGAACTAGGGAACACTTTTCACCAAGATCTTCAGAATTCCATTTTTCCAGGTACACTTTTTAAATCTCAATTTTCATCTTTCTTCATCCAATTATCGTCATGATTCAACATTTCAATTTATACTTCCCAGATTTGATGTTTGGGTTTTTAGAATGAATGGATGTAGAAATTCATATAAACAAATTAGGGTCATTGGCTTATTGTAGTGTCTTGGTATTTAAATTTCAAGATAGGGTTAAAATCTTATTTCTTAAAAGTTAAAATAATTTGAGGATTGTATTATTGCACCACCAAGTTAAAATCTTAAACATTTTCAACTTTGAAGTGTCCATTTTTTCAAGGTATGGTTAAAATCTTAAATTTTAGAGTAATCACTGAAAATATTAGAGTATTGGTTTATGTCAGCAACAGTTTAAAAATAATGATGTTATAAATATTAAATATGCACAATGTGTTAAGAAAATATTTTTAACTGGATATGAGAAACAGTGATTGAAAAGATGACTGATAAATTGACACAATCACAAAAGGTGCTCTTGATAAATTATTTATAAAAGAAGGTAACAGTGATAAAGGAGATGCCGAGATGGTGAAAATTTGATTATCCATAGTTGTGATAATCTTAATGTAGAAGATGAGTGCGATGATGTTAAAGAAAATGCAGCTCACATGTTTGATGATTAGCCGAAAGAATTTGATTTGCTTGACACAAATGATTCAAGAAATTGGCATTATTTTTCAATTGAACCCAAAACACTTAGAGGTTTAAATTTTGGTTGATGATTTTGCATCTTAGTGTGCAAGCAAATATCTATGTTGAATTTCAGTGATTCACATTGTGTGTTGATAAGAGGGATGCTGGAGAACCATTACTTCTTTTGTGTGTCGAGCTGAGAAATCCTTCTGTGTTTGAGCTGGGAGATCCTTCTAGTCGGAGTTCTAGACCTGTCTAGAAGGGATCGGATCTGCTTCGGGGGTTGAACTCATCGGCCGTCAGATGAAAGAGGGCCTTGTATGTTTGGAAAATCGGCTGGGAGAACGATGAAATGGGCGACATTGCTTAAAGACTTTAAGGAAAAGGTTGGCCTCTCTCAGCCTCCTTCCACTGTCTCCTCGCCTACTCATGCTGCCACTTCGTCTCTTCCGGATTGCTATCCCATTTCTGGCAGCCACCATCTTGATCTTGCCTCTTCTCCTTCGAGGTACAGTACTTCAATGTTTCCCCAATTGACTTGTGCTATGTTTTACAGCATTAACTCGTATTGATTTTCCTAGTGCTTGAGTGAAAAAAATATAACACCTATTTATATAACTTCACCAAAATGTATTCTTCCTCACTTCTTCTATGTTTTTAAATATAGCCATGGTTAGATCGAACAGCTTATCTAAATTTGCTAGTTCTGACTACATATGTAGGATAAGTTTTATTTCCGTGACGCTTCACTTTTACTGAACTTTTTCCATGCCTACATTTCAAGTTCAAAAATTCTGCACACCGAGTTCAATATGGAAAAAAGGTGCATATGAGCAAAACAAAAATCTAAGATCAATATATGCAGATTTCCTTTTGAATGGGATTTACACAGAAATAAGATACTGTTCATTGTCAAAATTAAAAAGTGGTAACATTTGTGTGAGGACTTGCAAAGAGAAATCAGCGACGAAGAGAAATTTTCCTGATTTTCATGTAAGCATATTCATTAAAATACCATGCTTACCTAACTGACTAATCAAAGATGTAACCTTTTCATTATTAAAATATTGCGGTTGCTTGGAAATTGTAGCAGCTAACAAGTAAGATTTCTTCAAAGTTATAGATAGCTCTGCAGAATGGTAGAAGAAGTCAATTTAGTGGACCAACATTTTCCAACTTCATCATGAAGTTGCATATCACGTGTCTGCATTTCAGCACTTTTGTTGAGTTGTTTTTTTAAAAAGTGCATTCCTTTCTTTGTGATGAAATTTACTCGCAGCATTACACGGGAGACTTATGAATTAATCTTTCTTTATAATTTGTATTTCTTCCTTCCTCCACTGCAACTGATCTATCTTGTACTTGGGTGTATTGTATTCGTACTTTTGTTGGATCTCTTATTCTCTTAATAGCAGAGACAAACATGAATTGGAATTGGACTTCAAAAGATATTGGGAAGAGTTCCGCTCATCAAGTTTGGAAAAGGTCTATCTAAGTTTGTGTAAAGAAAAAGTTCAACTTTCTCAATTTTATATTGGAAGAAGTTACCATGTATCTGTCTTTACATCCTTTTGTAGGAGAAAGAAAAGGCCCTGAATATGACCATTGATGTTTTTTGTAGACTAGTAAGGCAACACGCAAATGTAGCTCAATTAGTTACCATGTAAGAGAGTACTCTCTCTCTCTCTCTCTCTTCTATCTCTCTGCATTTTTTTGTCTTCTTAATGTTTTATATTGTGTTGTGTCAAGGAAGCCAATAGTCACGTCTGCCAACTTTGATTTTTTACTTCTTTTCTGTTTTAATCTCACGATGAAGATAAGTTGACCAACTTTGAACACTTGTTTTATAGGTTAGTTGAGACACACATATTCTCTTTTGTTGTTGGAAGAGCATTTGTAACGGATATTGAGAAGTTGAAACTTAGCAGCAAAACAAGATCTTTTGAAGTAGAGAGAGTCTTGGGTTTTTTCTCTGAAATCACTAAGGTTCTTTGATGTGTGTGTGCGTGTGTGTTGAAAGTTCTTGGTTCCTCTTTTTATCTCTCATATATCGTGTATTTTTTCATGAACATGGCTTTTGTGATAATAGTCATTAAACTACAGGATGGGATCAGCCCTGGTGCAAATTTATTATATGCAGTGGAAGTCCTTGTTTCTGGGGTATATACTCCTGTCTCTTGCCCTTTCCTTATATCCATTTGTTAAAAATGCACTTTTGACTAGAGAGGATCTTAATTTTACTTTGAGAAGGGTTGCTTTGGTTCACCTAGCAAGCACACAATTAGTGTCATGATGGTGATGATGATGTTGACAGTATTAGAATTTCATCTCATTATTACTTTGCAAGAAGGTTACAACACGAAGGATATCCGGCATAATTTTTTGCCACTGAGTTCTTGCATAAACTTATAACACTGACTATAATCATTTGAAAACTAGTTGACACTAGAAATTTCATTCCACCCACCCCAACATATTGGGTTTGAGGAGATGATGATGGTGGTTGCAACTTGCAAGCACACAATGGGACCACATCTAGGTTTTGTTATGAATTGATTATTGTAGCATGTGCATATCTCAAATATTAATGGATGGTCAATGTTGTACAGCCTATTGATAAACAATCTCTTCTTGATTCTGGGATCTTGTGCTGCCTCATTCATACTCTCAATTCTCTTCTTGGCCCTGACGGAAGTTGCCAAAAACTATCTACATGCCATGGTACAGAGCAAGTTCTAACAGAGAACTGCCCTGGTGGTGATGCTGCATCACGTCGTCGGCTTGAGGTAGCTTCCGTCTTGCTTACTCCTATTTACTGCATCTATATTTTAGATTAAATTGTACTCCGTATCACGTTTATAGTTCATAATATAATTTGAAGTTCTTAAGTTGTGGTATGTGTGCATTTTATTATTTGTTTATGTATTACATGATGTTTTTGGTGTTAGAAACAAACTGTAGAACTGGGTTTTCTGGGGTTAATAATGTAATATGGGTTCATGACTTTGATCCAGCATAATATATTCAATACACCTGATCAATGGTATTAGAAAGCGGAGTGAAGAACAATTTTTTGACACGTAATATGCAGTTGGAATTATAATGAGTTAGGGAACTGTATTTTTTCTTTGTTGTCACCATCTTTTTGACTTACGAGTTACGAGTCGCTGACTAGTCAGTCTAGTCATTGGCAGGGTGTTGACCATTTCTCCTACTAGCGATCGTCTTCGTTCTGTAGTCCGATTGTCGAATTTGTGTCAATCTGGACGTCGCTACTTGTCCCAAGAAATGTGAACCAACCTAACCCAAATTTTGCACAACTTTTTAACAAGAAAACCCTACCTTCTCCTTCAGAATTAAATTTCTGCAAGCCTACATTCAACGCGATGCCTGCCACCAACTGATCACATCATTGACATCATCCCAGATTGGTCGTCTTTGTAGACCAGTCATTGGTCTCATCTGGTGTGTTTTTCATTTTTTTACTTTGTTTATGATTTGTTTTATATTTACTTCTTGTTATGGAGTATTTGTTTCATTTTTAATTTTTGTTTCCGTCTTGTTCCTGACTTTATTGTCATATATGTTTAAATTTTATTTAAGTTATATTTTAATGTTTTTTTCTCTTCTTTTTGGGTTCCCTAATTAGTTTTAACACTACCTATTTAGTCTTTCAAGTCTATGCTGTTTTTAGTCTTTCAAGTCTGATTTTTTGGGGTGGTATACAAATTACTTTTATGAAAAAATCTTTTATCTATACTGTATTCCTTAGTTTTTTTATTATTCTTCATTGAAACTTAGATTTTTAAGGTAATGATATTTCATCTTTTAAAAATGCGGTTATCTTTAGTGATATATGTAATTGTTTTTGCAATAATGTATTGCTTATTATTACTTGTCGACTAATTTTTGATTAGTCGACTGTCTTATTGACTAGTCTCTTCTTCAATGACTCAACTCGACTTGTCGACGTGACAACCATGTTTTTTGTTCATTTGTGTCTTCTAGAAGACTGGAGCTTGATGTGAGTGTTGAGGTTGAGATTGGTATGGGGTTTTGGTTCAATGGTGGTGGTAGATAAGTTTGAACTCAGCTCAACATACAACTGGTCAGCTGCACAGCTGAAGATAGAAATGGTTTGGGGTACATAATGGATTTCTGATGATTTGAAGAGGACCCATATCAAAATAGGGCCATTGATCCTTTTTTCATTTTGGGGTTGGGGTTGGCGACAAATAATTTTGTCGGAACTCGGAACTTCAAAGATTAGAGTTCAGAAATTACATTAATTAAAGCAAATATTAATGTGTTTAGCATTTCCATAAAACATAAATGGTTTCTTGAACTTGGATTATAAAGTGTATGCTTGCTTTGCCTATGGTAGGTAGAGGGTAGTGTTGTACATATAATGAAGGCATTGTCTAGCCACCCTTCAGCTGCACAAAGTTTAATAGAGGACAACTCTCTTCAGTCACTCTTTCAAACAGTTGCTATGGGCTCTTTAGTTGCCTTTTCTCAATATAAAGAAGGCCTTGTGCGATTGCACACCATTCAGCTCCACAGACATGCAATGCAGGTATTTAGCGTACTCTTTAGCTGAATGAAACTTTTGATTTGGAAATATTTTTATATTTGATTCTTGATCCAGATACTTGGTCTTCTCTTGGCCAATGACAATGGAAGCACTGCCAAGTACATTCGCAAGCATCATCTGGTATGTCCTGCGTCCTGCCTGATGCATCCTAGTTTGTCTTTAGTCATTTAACTAATTTTCATCCTCTATTCCTTTTTCATAATCCTCTCTCCCATTAAGATTGAGCAAGGATGTTAAGTTCGCAATATAATGAACATAATTTGCATCGATTGCTGCACCCTAAACTGCAGATAATGCCATTGTGAAATAATTTTGTTTAGAATTTCAGTAGCTTATTAAGTCATGACAGTACTAGTTGTTCACTACACTTAAAATTTATGCCTTTATTGGCTTTTTGGAGTATCAGTGCCCGAATAAAAGCTGTCTTCAATTTTGTGTTCCTGTCACTTGTCAGACAAGTACAAATTTCAGCTGTAAATTTTCTGGAGTTTATAACATAATAACGCCTTACTTGGTAGAAATGAGAACTAAGGAGAGGAAGACTTTGCATTTTAAAAATAATACACGGCACTTAAACTAGCTCCTTGTGAACTGTTGTGACTAGTGATCCTAGCCTCACCTGGCTTCTCTATTTAACCAATTAATTAGATCCTTATCCTATTATCCTTGCTTTGTACTGTTTCCAAGCAATCAGCTTCATAGTCTAACTGAATATTTACTGTTTAGGCTGTAAGAGTTTGTTCCCATGGTAAAAGTCATAGTTTATGAGATGAATACTCTCTGCATAATTATTTAATAAAACAATATGTGCCAAAGCATCAACACCATGCTCCTCATTTTTGTAAATGACTTCTTCAAGTGAAAATTTTGTTGAAAATCTTCAGTAAACTTTTATGCAGAACTTATTGAGTCATAATCTCTTGACTTCAATGTCTGTGTTTGATGGCAATTCTCATGATGTAGTAGATTTTCATTTTTCAAGTACCCATTTTGTCATGCTGATGGTTAGGTCTTTATATGGAACAGATAAAAGTACTTTTAATGGCTGTGAAGGATTTTAATCCTGAATGTGGAGATTCGGCCTACACAATGGGTATAGTGGACTTGCTTCTGGAGTGTGTTGGATTGTCATATAGACCAGGTAAATGGTTCTGTATCATTCTTTCATTGTCATTATCATCATCATCATTATCGTTACCATCTCCATATTCTTCTTCTTCTCTCACTTCATAACTAAAATAGTTCTTTCTCCTCCATTCACATGGATCACAACTTAAATTCAGGGACTTGTTACTGGATATCACTGTATTAACTAAATTATGCTAACAATAAGCAGAACTTGCAATATTACATAATTGTTCTTTGTAATGGTTGGTGCTGAATTCCAAACAATTCTGACTTCCAGATGCCGGTGGTATCAGGCTTAGGGAGGACATACACAATGCACATGGTTATCAATTCCTGGTTCAGTTTGCTTTAGTTCTTTCCAAGGATCAAAATTGGCAAACTTCGCATTTGGAATCTCTTCCATGCCAAGATCCTGCTTCAGGGGATGACCTTGGAGCTAATGCGGTTGAGAGCAATGCAATGATGAAAAAGGAAGTAGAAACTTCACCAAATAATCTATCCCCTGTACTCTCTAGACTACTCGATGCTCTTGTTTGTCTTGCTCAAACCGGTCCTTTAAAAACCTCAAGAAGTGCTTATGCTAAGCCCAGTGGGCACAACAGAAGTCGGACTTCGTCATCTGACCGAATAAGTGACGAGTGGGACAAGGACAATGACAAAGTAAAAGACCTTGAAGCTGTCCAAATGTTGCAGGACATTTTTCTGAAAGCTGACAGTAGAGCACTGCAAGCGGAAGTGCTTAACAGGATGTTTAGAATATTTTCGAGCCATATTGAAAATTACAAGTTGTGCCAGCAGTTGCGGACTGTGCCCCTACTTATCCTCAACATGGATGGATTTCCTCCAACTTTGCAAGAGATCATTTTGAAAATTCTTGAATATGCAGTGACTGTGGTGAATTGCATACCCGAACAGGAGTTGCTTGCACTTTGTTGTCTGCTGCAACAACCAATAACATCTGACTTGAAGCATACAATTTTATCTTTCTTTGTAAAACTTCTATCATTTGATCAACAGTACAAGAAAGTACTGAGAGAAGTTGGTGTCTTGGAGGTTCTACTAGACGATCTTAAGCAGCACAATTTACTATCTGGTCCACAACTGCACGAATGTGAATTTAATCAGCTGGATAAAAAATCAAGCCCAAGCGGCTTCAAGAAACATCTTGACAGCAAGGATGCAATCCTTTCTTCACCCAAATTGTTGGAATCTGGTTCTGGAAAATTCCCTATTTTTGAAGTGGAAAGCACAATAGAAATTGCGTGGGATTGTATGGTCTCTTTACTAAAGAAAGCAGAAGCAAATCAGGCAACATTTCGATCATCTAATGGTGTGACGACTGTACTTCCTTTCTTGGTATTTGACATCCATCGCCCTGGTGTCCTCCGTGCATTGTCATGCTTAATTATTGAAGATGCTTCACAGGTTTGCTTCCTCTAAGCTGACATTTTGACTTCTAATTTGACTTGGTCTTGGCTCAAATGTATTGGCTTTACTGCTGTGGTATACTGGTATTAATTGCACTTGTCTTATACTCCATAGATAGTGAAGTCTTGAAAGTATTAGCATGCTTGCTCCTCCAGTGACTAATGAAGATTAGTAAGACACATTGAGGGTGAAAAAACAGCCAGTATACCATTTTTACCTTTTTTTCAAATATACAACATACCCAGTAAGCCTTTCTAGTGGGATCTAAGTGATGCATGTAAAACCTTACCCCTACTTAGAAAATGTAGAGAGGCCAGGGTCATGAAAAGGGTAGCACATTCCAACAAGTACCCATAAACACATGAGAGGGAGGGAGGGAACTACGGCCTACCACCTTGTTCTGGATATTGCCTTCTAAATATGTATCTTCTCGGTCCCACCTCAACATTCTCATCTCACATTTCCTGAACAAGTTTAATTTTCACCGATTAACACTTGGCTCCACACAACATAGATCTGCTTAAAAATTGTCCTTACAACATCCCCATCAACTCACCACTGCCTCAAGTGATAGATCCAAGATACCTAATATTTTCCCTTTTGGGATGAGTTACGAATTGATCTTCACCACCGCCCCTCCCTCATGTGTTTCGTCTAATAAATATCTTATGCAAATAATTGTGTTGTTCTCTGGGCTCATTTGTAGCAGAGGCTTCTGTGGTTAACAAATTGAGTTTTTTCAGTCTTCAGGCAACACTTAAATAATTATCTTTTCCACTTGTGATAGAGTATGAGAGCTGCTTCTGTTTAATAGCCAAAACACCATTACAACCTATTAGCCTACTAATGGATTCCAATACAGCTGAATCGGTGTCATTGTTTGTACCTTGTTCTTTTGAAAATTTTTAAAACTAATGAAGTTACACTTTTTTTTTATAGACTTGGAGATTATTGAAGGGCCTGTGTGAAATTTATAATATATTAGTTTTCCCTGATAAACATGCTGCTTCTAATTTTAAATTCTTAAACTTAAGTCCAATTGTTCTTGGATTCATTTGGAAGGGTAGCTTTTTTTTATGCTTGTTGGTCTTGTCACAAGGGTTGACCATGTGCCCTTGCTTTATAGGAGCTGCTGAAATTACTCTTTTTTTATAATTGGAGGTTTATGAAGGGCCTTTGTGGAATTTTTAATATTAGTTTTTCCTGATAAACATTTTGCTTCTTATTTTTAATTCTTAAATTGAAGTCCCATTGTTGTTAGATTAATTTGGAAGGGTAGCTTTTTTTTTAATGCTTGTTTGTCTAGTGTGGGCTATACAAAACATAATTTCTGTATGAACATGGTGCTTTTTTCTACGAATACCTTTAAGTGCCAAACATGCTATAGTTTGAATTTTTGTTTTGTGATTTAGTCACATCCAGAGGAGTTGGGAGCAATGGTTGACATTTTAAAAAGTGGAATTGTTACAAGTGCTCTAGGATCCCAGTACAGAATTCAAGATGATGCTAAATGTGACATATTTGGAGCTTTGTGGCGTATTCTTGGGGTTAATAGTTCAGCTCAAAGGATTTTCGGTGAAGCAACTGGTTTCTCTTTGCTATTGACCACCCTCCACAGTTTCCAAACTGGGGAAGAACAAGCAAACAAGTCTCCTTCAACCAGACATATCAAGGTGTTCACATACTTATTACGTGTAATGACAGCAGCAGTTAGTGACAACACTGTTAACAGGACAAAATTGCATGCTGTTTTATTATCCCATACTTTCTATGATCTTCTCTTGGAGTCTGGTTTAATATGCGTAGATTATGAAAGGCAAGTAATACAGCTGTTATTGGAACTTGCCCTTGAATTTGTGCTTCCACCATTTCTGATATCCGAAGATGGCACATTTCCATGCACCAATGAAAATGAATCGGCTTTGCTTATTGTTTCATCTTCTGGCTCTTTTGTTCCTGATCATGAGCGAGTGTATAATGCTGGGTCTGTTAGAGTGCTTTTACGCAACCTATTGATGCTTACTCCAAAGTTACAGTTAGATGTATTAAGCATCCTTGACAAACTTGCCCGTGCAAGCTCTTTCAACCAAGAAAATTTAACATCTGTAGGTGCGAATCCAATATTTTTATCTTTTTAGATTTTCTAATAAACCAACAAAATGAGTATAGTGCTTGATGATATGTTGTTTGCAGGTTGTGTGGAACTTCTTCTTGAGATGATTTATCCCTTCCTGTCTGGCTCATCACAAATACTATCACATGCTCTAAAAATCATAGAAGTTTTAGGGGCATATAGGTAATTATGTCTATCTAGCATAGAACTCACTGTTGATGTCAACATGTCTATTTTATGTTTCTAGTTAATTCCTGGTAAGATGAACATCGTGTTTCCTGGTTACAGGTTATCAACATCTGAACTTCGAGTTCTTGTTAGATATATTCTTCAAACAAGACTTGCTTCTTCTGGCCGCTTTCTCATTGATATGATGGAACAATTGATTCTCAGGGAGGACGTTGCTTCAGATGATGTTTCTCTGGCACCTTTTATAGAGATGGACATGACCAAGATAGGACATGCCTCCATTCAAGTTCCACTGGGCGAAAGATCTTGGCCACCTGCTGCTGGATATTCTTTTGTATGCTGGTTTCAGTTCCGAAATTTTTTAAAAACACAGACAAGAGAGACCGAAGCATTTAGAACTGGATGTTATAAGAAGCAGGCTATAGCCAGTGGCCAGCATCGCAAGCCACATGTTTTGCGGATATTTTCTGTGGGAGAAGTAGAGAATTCTAATGCTTTCTATGCAGAAATTTGTCTTCATGAAGATGGCATTCTTACACTTGCCACCAGCAGCTCTTCATCCTTGTCATTTTCCGGGTCAGAAATGGAGGAAGGCAGGTGGCATCACCTAGCTATTGTGCATAGCAAACCGAATGCTTTGGCTGGCCTCTTCCAGTCGAGCATTGCGTATGTATACCTTAACGGGAAACTAAGACACTCTGGGAGACTGGGATACTCCCCATCTCCACCGGGAAAGTCTCTGCAGGTAATCATTGGAACACCTGTTACATGTGCAAGGGTTAGTGACTTGTCCTGGAAACTTAGGTCCTGCTATCTATTTGAAGAGGTTCTTTCCCCTGGATCTATCTGTTTCATGTACGTCCTTGGTAGAGGATATAGGGGGCTATTCCAGGACACTGATTTGTTGCAATTTGTTCCTAATCAAGCCTGTGGTGGTGGCAGTATGGCCATTTTAGATTCTTTGGAGACTGACATGCCTTTGACGTCCACAACACAGAAGATTGACAATGCTGGCAAGCAAAGGAGTTCCAATGCTGATCGAAGTGGTATTGTTTGGGATTTTGAAAAATTAGGAATCCTTTCGCTCCAGCTTTCTGGCAAAAAGCTCATATTTTCCTTCGAAGGAACAAGCACAGAAGTTCAACGAGCTTCTGGAACTCTGTCTGCGCTCAATCTAGTTGATCCTATGTCGGCTTCTGCATCTCCTATTGGTGGTGAGCAATTATTATATTCATTTACAACAAAGTTGGAAGTACCCCACTCTTCCACCAAGAAGGGGTTTAGTATTTTTAAATGAACCATTTTTTAGAAACACGGAAACATATTTTGTGTATTGTTAAAGAGTTCGTGATAAATACCAATTTAATAAGGTGTGAGACGACCCAAAATGACATACTCTTATAGCTTACTTGGCGCTTGAGTATTTGCTTGTAAAACCTTTTTTTTTGTTTCAATTGAAAGAAGTCAAGGGTATTTTTAAAAAAGGGCCTTTGACCTTTGACAATTAAAGTTATCCTATTGATGCCCTATTCATGCTGGTTCAAAAATGTTAAGCACACCATATGCGGCATACTTATTGATAGAGTACTAAGATCTGCCCTTGCTTGCAATATCACTTTGACTTTCAAGTAGAATCGGTCCTTTTGAATATGATATGCAAACTGGAGTTAATATTATATGTTTTTTCTTGATATTTCAAAGGAATCCCCCGTTTTGGACGACTAATCGGTGATGTCCATATATGTAAACGGTGCGTCATTGGAGAGACAATTCGCCCAATTGGTGGCATTGCTGTTGTTCTAGCTCTTGTTGAAGCTGCTGAGACTAGGGACATGCTACATATGGCTTTGATGCTACTTGCATGTACACTTAAACAAAATCCTCAGAATGCTAGAGATATGCAGCAATTTAGAGGATACCATCTGCTTGCTCTATTCGTGCACAGAAGGATGTCATTGTTTGACATGCAGTCACTTGAGATATTTTTCCAAATTGCTGCTTGTGAGGCATCTTTCTCTGAACCCAAAAAGTTGGGTACTACTCAGAAAATTATACCAACTACACCAACCATTAGTGAAGGCGACACGGATGACCTAAACCTATCAAAATTTAGGGAAGAATTTTCTTCAGTTGGATCTCAAGGAGATGCAGACGATTTTTCTGCACAAAAGGATTCATTCAGTCACATTTCAGAGCTTGAGAACACTGACATGCCTACAGAAACTTCTAATTGCGTCGTCCTTTCAGATGCTGACATGGTTGAGCATGTCTTGTTGGATTGGACTGTATGGGTAACAGCCTCAATCCCAATTCAAATTGCTCTACTGGGCTTTCTTGAAAACTTGGTTTCGATGCATTGGTACAGGAATCACAACCTGACAATTCTCCGTAAAATTAACCTTGTTCAACACTTGCTCGTGACTTTGCAAAGAGGTGATGTTGAAGTTCCTGTGTTAGAGAAGTTTGTTGTATTATTAGGTGTGATTTTAGAAGACGGGTTTCTTCCATCTGAATTGGAACAAGTTGTTAGGTTTGTGATAATGACATTTGACCCCCCAGAGCTTTTGTCACGCAGTCAAATCAACCGAGAGTCCATGGGAAAGCACATTATTGTTAGAAACATGTTGCTTGAGATGCTCATTGATCTGCAGGTGACCATTAAATCAGAAGAGTTGCTCGAGCAGTGGCATAAAATTGTTTCCTCAAAACTTATTACTTACTTTCTTGATGAAGCTGTTCATCCTACAAGCATGAGATGGGTAATGACTCTTCTTGGGGTGTGTCTTGTATCTTCTCCTACCTTTGCACTTAAGTTTCGCTCAAGTGGGGGGTATCAAGGTTTGACAAGGGTGCTTCCTAGCTTTTATGATTCCCCTGATATATATTATATACTATTCTGTCTGATATTTGACAAGCCAGTATATCCAAGACTTCCTGAAGTTCGCATGCTGGACTTTCACGCGCTTATGCCTAGTGATGGAAATTATAGAGAGCTGAAATATACAGAGTTGTTGGAGTCAGTGGTTGCCATGGCAAAGGCGACTTTCGATAGGTTGTGTGTGCAATCTATGCTAGCTCATCAAACAGGCAATCTTTCCCAAATTAGTGCTGGCATTGTGGCAGAGCTTGCAGATGAATATACAGACTGGTCAGGGGAGCTTCAAGGCGAAGCTCTTGTGCACAAGACTTATGCCGCACGCTTAATG
The DNA here is from genome assembly GCA_003260385.1 of Cuscuta australis. Classification (NCBI taxonomy): domain Eukaryota; kingdom Viridiplantae; phylum Streptophyta; class Magnoliopsida; order Solanales; family Convolvulaceae; genus Cuscuta; species Cuscuta australis. Next base: position 260,328 of record NQVE01000217.1, on the reverse strand, counting down.
GGTGGAGAGGCTTCAGCCCCTGCTGCTGCTACATCAGTTCTGAGATTCATGGTTGATTTAGCAAAAATGTGCCCCCTGTTCTCTGCAGTCTCTCGGCGTTCTGAGTTTCTTGAAGCTTGTATTGATTTATACTTTTCTTGTGTGAGGTATGTCATAAAATGGCAGTCTTTATAATTGTTGAAAAAACTAATAATCTATGTTTGACATAGATCTTGTTTTCTATCCTGACTCAAGCTGAATATTGTATAGGGCTGCTCATGCTGTTAAAATGGCAAAACAACTCTCTGTTACTGCTGGAGAAAAGGCACTTGATGATGGTGATGAAACTTGTAGCTCCCACAATACATTTTCAAGCGCACCTCATGAACAGGAACTATCAGGCAAGACCTCTCTAAGTTTGGGAAGCTTTCCACCGGGACAAGTGAGCTCCAGTTCTGAAGACATGTCTATTTTGCCAAACAATGGTACTGGAGATGCAGGAGAGGTCACTATTTCTTCATACCAGAAGGATTTGAAAAAAGATGCAAAGGACGATGTACATAATAGTGCTACTCTGAATGGTGAAGTGGCTGATCTTTCCTCCACTATTAGCAGCAACAAGTTCAACTTCCGTGATATGAAGATCACTCTAGATCCTATTGCACAATCTGAGTCACAGAGTTCAGCATCCTTTACAAACATTGGATCTCCTGTTTTTTCTGAGAAATCCTTTTCTAAGACCCCATTAGCAACTTATTCATCGCCAGTAGTTGCATTGACATCTTGGTTGGGTGGTGGTAATCACAACAATGATAATAAAGGCCAAATTGTTTCTACTCCGTCCATGCTGTCCTATGCATCCTTTAGTGATATTGATTCATCGGCGGACACAAAATCGGGCTCTCAAGGACATTATTCTGCCAGCTCAGTATTCACTATTAGTTCTAAACTAATGCTAGAAGTGGATGATTCGGGCTATGGTGGTGGCCCATGTTCTGCTGGAGCCACTGCTGTTTTAGACTTCATGGCAGAAGTTTTATCTGGGTTGTTGACTGACCAAATGAAAGCTGTGCCTACCATTGAGACCATGCTGGAGAACATTCCATTACATATTGACGTCGAATCTGTTTTGACCTTCCAAGGATTGGTGCTTATTAGATTGATGAACTTCTTTGAAAGGCGTCTCTTGCGTGATGATGAGGAAAGTGAGAAAAAGCTAGATAAGAGCCGTTGGTCTATGAATCTCGATGCATTGTGCTGGTTGATAGCAGACAGAGCATATATGGGTGCTTTCCCGCAGCCTTCTAGTGTTCTGAAGACTCTGGAGTTCTTGTTGTCTATGTTGCAGTTGGCGAACAAAGATGGCCGTGTTGAAGAGGCCACACCAACTGGAAAGGGGCTCTTATCTATTGGAAGAGGAAACAGGCAACTTGATGCTTATATACATGCAATTTTAAAAAATACAAACCGGATGATTACTTTCTGCTTCCTTCCTTCATTCTTGATAAACATAGGAGAAGACACACTACTTTCAGGTTTAAGCTTGCATACTGAGTGCAAGAAGAGAGTTCTTATTATGTACTCATCACCAGAAGATAGCGGAGTTGATATTTCCACAGTGTTGCAGCTGCTAGTTGCAAACAGGCAGATAATATTCTGTCCTAGCAATATTGACACTGATATAAATTCCTGTCTTTGCATAAACCTAATTTCTCTTCTCCGCGATCATAGGCGGAATGTACAAAGCATGGCTGTTGATATTTTGAAATATCTTTTGGTGCACCGCCGGGCTGCACTTGAAGACTTGCTTGCCTCTAAACCGAATCATAGATCGGCTCATGATGTTCTTCGTGGTGGTTTTGACAAGCTCTTGACTGGAAACTTATCTACATTTTTTGAGTGGCTTCATTCTTCTGAGCAAGAGGTTAATAGAGTTCTGGAACAGTCAGCTGCCTTGATGTGGGCTCAGTATATCACAGGGTCAACAAAGTTTCCTGGAGTGAGGATTAAAGCAATTGATAGTCGTCGTAAGAAAGATATTGGAAGAAAATTGAAGGACACCTCAAAACTAGATGCTAAGCACTGGGACCAGATTAATGAGCGAAGAATTGCCCTTGAATTAGTTCGTGATGCAATGGCTACTGAACTAAGAGTTATTCGCCAGGATAAGTATGGGTGGGTAATGCATGCTGAAAGTGAGTGGCAAAGTCATCTCCAACAACTTGTACATGAGCGAGGAATATTTCCAGTGAGCAAATTGTTCTCCGGTGAAGAACCCGAGTGGCAACTTTGCCCCATCGAAGGTCCATATAGGAAGCGCAAGAAGCTTGAGCGCCACAAATTGAAAATTGAGACTATTCAGAATGTCCTGAATGGACAATTTGAGTTAGGGGAGCTAGAATTGTCGAAGGAGAAGACTGAGGCTGACCTGAACACTTCTGATACTGAATCAGACTACTTCTTCAATCTTCTAACTGATAACCCTCAACAGGATACCTTTGGTTGTGATCTTTATGATGAATCAGTCTTCAAAGAGACCGATGAGTTCAAGGATGCAGCCTCGAGTAAAGCTGGATGGAATGACCATGATAGCAGTGTCAATGAAGCTAGTCTGGGCTCTGCTGCAGAGTATGGCATAAAATCCAGTGCTGCTTCCGTCCAGAAAGCTGAGAGCATACATGGAAGATCTGATCTTGGATCTCCAAGGCAATCAATGTCTTTAAGAACTGATGATGCTAGGGTGTCCGGGGATAAATCCGAGAAGGAATTAAATGATAATGGTGAATATTTGATCAGACCATACTTGAAACCTCTTGAGAAGATAAGGTACAAATATAACTGTGAAAGAGTGGTGGGCCTTGACAAGCATGATGGCATTTTTCTGATTGGGGAACTCTCTCTGTATGTCATTGAGAACTTTTATATTGATGAATCTGGTTGTATATGTGAAAAAGAAAGTGAAGATGATCTTTCAGTTATTGATCAAGCTTTGGGTGTTAAGAAAGATTTCTCTTGCAGTATGGATTCACATTCTAAATCAAGTTCGTGGGCTGTGACAGCAAGGACTTATGTTGGGGGTAGGGCATGGGCATACAATGGTGGTGCCTGGGGGAAAGAAAACGTTAGCAGTAATGGCAATGTGCCACACCCTTGGCGCATGTGGAAGCTTGATAATGTCCATGAAATTTTGAAGCGTGATTACCAACTTCGCCCTGTTGCAGTTGAGATTTTTAGCATGGATGGTTGCAATGACCTTTTGGTTTTCCACAAAAGAGAAAGAGAGGAAGTTTTCAAAAATATGGTAGCCATGAATCTCCCAAGATCTAGCATGTACGCTATTCACTTCCTTATTCCAGTTTTTTGCTCTCCCCTTTTAATACTTAGCGGATAATCATGTGCACCTGTGTGATTTAAGAATGCAGTGTAGATGCCATCAGATAGATCAATTTCTACCTCATTAGCAGATTACAAAAAATTATGATTTTATTTCAATATTTTCCTTGATGCGGGCACTTTCCCTTTTAGGGTGCGCCTAATGAATTTGCTGCTTACTTAACATACGAGGAATTTTAGTCCTGAATTTTAAGAATTTATACTTAACCTGAATTATAAAATTGTTGGGTCGTGTTTGTCCTTTGGTGGATATGCTCTCCAGTACATGATGCTTTACTATTAGTATGTACGTGGTTCTCTACTACATAAATCTTCCAGTCTTAATCAGGGATCAAATCTAATAGTGGTGGATAGTAGTTAATCCCCATAATTCCTGCTACACATCGACTTTCGAACCTGCTCCCAATATTTCAAGGTCCATCCATAATAGCTGTGCTTTGGTCATGCAGGTTGGACACAACAATTTCAGGTTCAATGAAGCAGGAAAGCAATGAAGGGAGTCGCCTCTTTAAGGTTATGGCTAAATCGTTCTCAAAGAGGTGGCAGAATGGGGAAATAAGCAATTTCCAGTACCTCATGCACCTCAACACTCTCGCAGGTCGTGGATACAGTGACCTTACCCAGTATCCGGTGTTCCCTTGGGTTCTTGCTGATTATGAGAGTGAGAGTCTTGACTTGACGAATCCCAAAACTTTCCGGAAGCTTGCCCAACCAATCGGTTGTCAAACAGGAGAAGGGGAAGAAGAGTTCAAGAGAAGGTAGGTCAAGGCACTTTTGCGTATTTCTCCGTATCCATGACAGAGATTCTAATATGTTCTTTATTTGCCCGTTGTCAGATATGAGAGCTGGGATGATCCCGAGGTTCCCAAGTTTCATTATGGTTCTCATTATTCTAGTGCTGGAATTGTTCTTTTCTACCTCATCCGACTACCACCTTTTAGTGCGGAGAATCAAAAACTCCAAGGTGGACAGTTTGATCATGCTGACCGCCTTTTTAACAGTATAAAGGATACTTGGTTAAGTGCTGCTGGGAAAGGCAACACATCTGATGTTAAGGAACTGATTCCAGAATTCTTCTATTTGCCGGAATTTCTGGAGAACAGGTTCAATCTTGAGTTGGGCGAGAAACAGTCAGGGGAAAAGGTAAGTCTTAGCTATCCAAATCCTGGCATTCGACTCGTCTTTTTTGAAAACATTATCTACTTCATTGGAACCTTGTTAACCTCGTACTTGTGTTTTCAGGTTGGTGATGTTGTTTTACCTCCATGGGCCAAAGGCAGTGCTAGAGAGTTCATCAAGAAGCACAGGGAAGCTCTGGAGTCTGATTATGTTTCTGAAAACTTGCACCACTGGATTGACCTAATCTTTGGGTGTAAACAGAGGGGGAAGGTAAGGGGTACTCAAATACTGTAGTTGATATCTAACTTCTCTCACCATATTCATTATAATTATAAGTTATTAAAAAAGAGGAAACAGAAAGACCATAAGGATCACATCTTACACTGTACTTCTATTTCTTCCTTCCAAACACTACCTTATACAGGCATATCTAATCCCCCGACTTGTTCGGCAGGCTGCTGAAGAAGCTGTAAATGTTTTCTATCATTACACTTATGAAGGCAGTGTAGATATTGACTCAGTAACCGATCCAGCAATGAAAGCTTCAATTCTTGCACAAATCAATCACTTTGGCCAGACGCCAAAACAACTGTTCCTCAAACCCCATGTGAAAAGGCGAGCCGACCGAAAACCCCCCCCACACCCGCTAAAGCATTCTTTGCATCTTGTCCCACATGAGATCCGTAAGACCGCATCTTCCATTTCTCAGATTGTCACTGTCAATGACAAAATCCTTGTGGCCGGCAAAAACACCTTCTTGAAACCCAGGACGTATGCCAAGTACGTCTCATGGGGATTCCCTGACCGCAGCTTGAGGTTCATGAGCTATGACCAAGACAGGCTTCTTTCCACGCATGAAAACCTCCACGGCGGCTACCAAATACAGTGTGTCGGGGCTAGCCTTGACGGCCGGCTTTTGGCCACTGGAGGTGATGATGGGTTGGTTTGCATTTGGAGAGTGTGCAAAGACGGCGGGCCCCGTGCCCTAAGACGACTTCATCTTGAGAAGGCCCTTTGTGCACACACGAGCAGAATCACGTGCCTTCACGTTAGCCAGCCTTACATGATGATAGTGAGTGGGTCCGACGATTGTACCGTCATAGTGTGGGATCTTAGCTCCATGGCTTTCGTCAAGCAGCTTCCCGAGTTTCCCTCCCCCGTTTCTGCAATTTTTGTGAACGACTTGACTGGGGAAATTGCAACCGCCGCCGGAACACTGCTGGCCGTATGGAGCATCAACGGGGACTGCCTTGCTGTCGTCAACGCATCACAACTTCCCTCTGACTCTATTCTCTCTCTTTCGGGCAGTATGAGTTCTGACTGGAATGAAACTAACTGGTATGTCTCCGGCCACCAGAGCGGGGCAATAAAGGTGTGGAAAATGGTACACTGCTCAAGCAAGGAGTGTAGTCAGGGCAGTGGTGGGAACCCGGGGGCAGCGGCGGCGGGGTTAAAGCTTGCCGGGGACGAAAAATCTCAACCAGAGTACAGATTAATACTCCACAAGGTGTTGAAGTGCCATAAGCATGCCGTCACAGCTCTCCACCTCACCCTTGATCTGAAACAGTTGCTGAGTGGGGATTCCGCCGGGCACCTCCACTCCTGGACACTGCCGGAAGAGAGGCTGAAAGCCGTCGCCAACCAGGGATAATTTTGGGATCTCCCTGCACCTGAGTTCTCTCTTCTTGTTTTTGTTGACTTTATAATGGCGGGGGGAAGTGGTCAAAGAGTGGGAGGACTTGAGGCTGATGATTGTTGTGCATATAACATATATATATATATATATATATATATATATATATATATATATATATATATATAGTAAAACAACAGAAGGCGCCCCATGTGTATAGTAATGAGGTTTGTATAGGCTCTTTTTTTTGGTCTTCTATTTGGTTAGTGTTTCCCAGGTTTAGGGCATGTTGTACAAGTGGCTGAGTCCTTCGGACACTCAATTTAATTTGTCAAAGTGTCATTAATTGTTGATTGATTCTGGGAAATGCTAATTTGAACTGCTCTTTTTGCCCAACAGATTTTTTTTATATAAAGAAAATATACATTTATAGAATACCGTTTACTGGTTTGAGGACATCGAGCGAGCTACGGGGTTGATCTACTGAATGAATGGCTGATTTAAGTTCATTCTTGATCCTCGAACTTGTTCTTCTGTGGGCGGGATACTCGTATCCATCCACATCGAACATGTCCATTCTTGATCCTTGACGTGTCCTTTCATGGGACGGATACCCATTCATAGGGTATCCATCTGCATGATATTGGCGTGTATTCTCGTCCCAATTTTGTACGATACTTGTGTATTGATATTATTCGTTATGGGCGTAGCATCACAAATTTAATTTCTGAAATATTCCAAAAGGCCTCGTACTAATTACTGCATAATTACGAAATATGCTTTACACAATGGATAAAATTGATGTTACACAACAAAATTGTTTTGATGTCGATGGGAAACGTTTGAACGTATGTAGAGTAATTGATAAATATTCACCATCTAAAAAAGGATGACACCCCATTCTTGAGGGTCTCTCAGCAATGGCCGGACAGTTAACTGAGAGAAAGTAAATTGAACTATAATCTTAGTCAGTTGACATTAAAGTGGGATTTCGTGTCTGGTACTTGCAGAAGTCCCATTCTTTGCATAGTTGCATTGAGATATAATTTCAGTCAGTTCGACATACTCGGATGGGTTCCTCTTCTACTTTTTCTCGTGGGATGAGTTTGCACCCTACCCTAGGCCAACTCAAATATGACATATCACATGTTGAAGGTTCATTTTGATAAATATAGCATATCTTAGTTCTAATTATGTATTCCTCTAAATTACAACTTCATCCCATTTTAAGTTATGTTTGATTGAAATTATTTTCAAATGAATATATATGAAAATTAGAATAGAATTCAAAAATAAAATTTATATATTTTAAAAGCTACGGAGTACATCAAGGTAGTGTTTGACAACTTGGATTTCATTTCAATTCATGTATTTCAATTCCAAAATTTGAAATCTTGAATTTCAAATTACAAGGGGAGGCGCATGGATTTAAAATTAAGTTTTGTTATGAATGAGTAGAATTTGATTCAAATCCAAATTCAAAATTGTGAGTTTCCCAAACATGGAATTTGAGCCAAATTCGAATTTGAAATCCAAATCCATGTTCCCAAACATATCGCAAAAGTTTTACTGCACACATAACAAGAGGTAACATGACTATTATTTTTTCAAATTTTAACGGAAATATATAAATAAAGTATTGGAATATGTTTGTACATATCTCATCTTAATTTGTTTCCTTGTAGAAGTAGGACTCCATATATGTTTCCTAATATGTTTTGGAAACTATTGTTGTATATATACACATGTAGATTGTATCCACAAACAAGTCATTCAATTCTAAAATTCTACATGGTATCAAAGCAATTCTTGGGACAACCCTAAGACTACCGCACCCATACACGTCCATCCGGCCGCCGCTCGTTCCAATCACCGCCGTTCGTCCGCTGCTGACATCTCAGCAGCCACCCATCACCAACACCATGACAACCGAAACAACCAAGAAGACATGGTTAATTCATGATCCATCCACGATTTATTATCTTCATCCGTCAGAACACGCTGGAAACGCCTTGACCAAATACCTACTCAAAAGTGATAATTATGAGGTTTGGGAAAAAGCCATACGTAATGCTCTAGGAGGACGGGGCAAGGCTATTTTCATGATACCTGATGGCGTTCCCAAACCCAAAGATGAACGAGAACTCGCCACTTGGGAATCTAACAACTCTATCATATGTAGCTAGATTTTCGACAGTGTGGATGAGTCTATTCAACCGAGCATCGTCTCTCACTCCGCTGCGTCCGTTTTGTGGTCAGATCTGAAAAAGAGGTACAGTACCTCGAATGGCCCTCGTATTTACCAATTAAAAACAGAATTGAACGCGCTACGGCAAAAAGGGCAAACCGTGGTTGCATATTACAATCAATTCATTACTCTATGGAATCAGCTGCATGAAACCGGTGATCCTACCGGCGGTTGTACATGTACCGCCGCCGCTACTACACGGGCAAAATTCGAACGAGAAAAGACAATTGATTTCCTACTTGGATTAGATGACGAACAGTTCGGTCCTCTCCGATCCAACCTCCTGGGGACTGAACCCATACCAGATTTGGATAGAGTTTTTCATCTCGTGTTACAAGAAGAACGGCATCGCACCATCATTCGCAGTCGAGATGACAAAACCGATGCTATGGCCTTTGCAACTCGCCGGGATGACCGGATCACACGTCCTCCTCCACCTTCGGAAAAACTTCTCTGCACACACTGTGGCCGTACAAACCACAACGTTGATGCTTGTTACGAACTGGTTGGGTTTCCGGCGCACTATACACGCCTCTCTGCCAATAGAGGACCGTCCGCAGGTAGGGGCGGACGTGGAGGCAGTGCTGGGGGCCGAGCAACAACCACCAGAGGACGTGGAGGAGGCCGCCGAGGGACACCAGCCGTCGGCAACAATACAAGCGTAGCCTACGCCGCAACCGACGAAACGTCAAACCCTAATCTCAGCGATCAAATGGCCCGCCTCATGTCATTGCTTGAATCATCCAATGCAAGTCAGTATAATGGTAAGGTTTTTACTTCTCGGGATTGGTTGATCGATAGCGGAGCTTCACAGCACATGCCGGGTGACTTGTCTCATATGTTTGACATTGAACCCATACCGCCATGTAAAATTAATCTTCCCGATGGTTCTAGCATTGAGGCAACCCAACATGGGAAAGTTTGCCTTTCCCCTACTTTATTACTCACTACTGTGTTATACGTGCCAAATTTGCATTGCCATTTGATATCTGTTGGGAAACTTATCCATCAAAATACTTATCATGTACTTTTTACTGATCAAAGTTGTGTAATACAGGACCCTTTGTCGCAGACGGAGATTGGACGGGGTGAACTGCGCAACGGAGTCTTCTTCAGCGTACCAGTGTCAACCCTCACCTTCTTCATCAGCGTCTGGGCCATCCGTCTCCACAAGTTACATCTTCACTTCATAAAAATAGTTCTGTTCAAAAACTACAAAGTTGTGATATTTGTTTTCTATCCAAACAAACTCGTTCGTCATTTCCCATTAGTCATAATAAAGCTGCCGCAATTTTTGACTTAATACATTGTGATTTATGGGGTCCATATTCTCCTTGTTTGTCATCTGGGGCACATTATTTCCTTACTATTGTTGATGATCATTCACGAGCTGTTTGGGTTTATCTTATAAAAAAGAAAAGTGAAGTAACCTCTTGTCTCAAATTTTTTTTGTCATGATTCAAACTCAGTACCAGAAAACTATTAAAATAGTCCGATCTGACAATGGGACAGAATTCTTAAACACCCCTCTTCGCACATATTATGAGTCCCTAGGGGTCTGTATTCAAACTTCTTGTGTCGGAACCCCACAGCAAAATGGGCGGGTCGAGCGTAAACACAGACACATCCTAAACGTTGCCCGTGCTCTCATGTTCCAAGCATCTCTTCCAATAGAGTTTTGGGGAGAATGCATCAAAACTGCTGTTTATTTTATCAATCGAACCACAACCAAGCTCCTTGACGGGAAATCCCCTCTCCAAATCCTCACAAATAAAATACCTGATTTGAGTCACCTACGTGTGTTCGGATGCCTATGTTTTGTCCGTCTCGTATCCAAACCACCGAAAAAATTCTCACCCCGAAGTATCAAATGCATGTTTGTTGGTTATCCTTTCGGTACAAAAGGGTGGAGAGTATATGATCTTGAAAACCATTGTTTCTTCCGTACCCGGGATATATCATTCGACGAATCCCAATTCCCATTCAAGCTTCCCTCGTCGTCCCATAATCAACCCATCAATTCCCCTTCCTCCTCCGACTTCCCCACACTGTTGTCACCTGCCGAGGAACCCCCACCCACTTTCACCCCTTCGGCGTCTCTGCCCGACCAACCCACCATCACCCTCCCCTCTCAAACAGCCATGGTACCGACCAGTACTTCACAGTCGGTACCAACAGTGCCACCCCAGCCCACAAATAACCCCGTCACAGCCCCCCGTCAACGACGCCCTCCTACCCGTTTCGACGACTTCATCTGTTATTCAGCTCATTTCGTCACTTCGTTATCGCCTTCCCCTGTCCAGTCTTCCTCTTCAGGTACAAGGTATCTAATTACTAACTTTGTTTCTACTAAAAAGTTATGTGACAGGTATAAGGGATTTGTTGGGGCTATTGATACTCAAACCGTACCCAAAAATTTCCGGGAGGCGGTCCAACATACCTCATGGCGGGAGGCCATGGCACAAGAACTTTCAGCGCTAGAGCGTAACAACACTTGGGAAATCACAGATCTGCCCCCCCATCGATCAGCACTGGGTTGCCAATGGGTGTTTCGTACTAAGTATAAATCTGATGGTACAAAGGAGCGTGACAAAGCCCGTTTGGTCGTCCTCGGAAATCATCAGGAATGGGGAACCGACTATACTGAAACCTTTGCTCCAGTTGCTAAGCTAGTAACCGTTCGTGTCCTCCTATCTGTGGCCGTGGCACGCAACTGGGAAGTTCATCAACTTGACATCAATAATGCTTTTTTACATGGCGATCTGCGAGACGAAGTATACATGAAACTTCCTCCCGGCTATGGTCATGCGTTCCCAGGGAAGGTATGTCGCCTTCGCAAGTCCTTATACGGTCTGCGCCAGTCCCCCCGCAATTGGTTTTCAAAATTAAGTCAAGCACTGCGTCAATATGGGTTTCGTCAAGCTCATGCAGACCACACCATGTTTGTTTTTCGCAAAGGGAGAGATATGTTGGCTGTTCTGGTATATGTCGATGATATTCTTGTTGCAGGGAATAATGGCTCTTTATGCAGATCCTTCACACAGTATCTTGATGATTGTTTTAACCTCAAAGATCTTGGCCCCGTCTCTTATTTCTTGGGCATTGAATGCGCTCGCTCCAGGGAAGGAATGGTATTGAATCAAAGAAAATATGCTTTGGATATCATTGAGGAAGCCGGCCTTATCGGGTGCAAACCCGTAGCTACCCCCATTCAACCGGGTCACAATCTCGCTTTGTCCACAAGTCTAGAGATTCGTGACCCTTCCAAGTACAGACGCATAGTTGGACGTTTATTATACCTTACCGTGACACGTCCGGATATTTGTTTCTCTGTTTATGTGCTATCTCAGTTTATGCAGGCTCCCCGTTTGGATCATCTCAATGCCGCACTCCGTGTTCTTCGTTATCTTAAAGGACATCCTGGTCAAGGCATTCTCCTCCGCAGTGACAGCAATCTGGCTCTCACCGCTTACTCCGACTCTGATTGGGCAAGTTGTCCCCTTACACGGAGATCCGTTACTGGCTACTTCATCCTCCTTGGAGGTTCGCCGATCTCATGGCGTTCCAAGAAACAAACAACCGTGTCACGCTCATCGGCTGAAGCAGAATATCGAGCCATGGCAAACGCTTGTGCTGAGCTTCGTTGGATCCGCGGCCTTCTTGGAGCCCTATCCGTGCCGTGCGTCGCCATCCCCAAGCTCTACTGTGACAATAAATCTGCATTATTCATTGCTGCCAATCCCGTATTTCATGAACGCTCCAAACACATTGATATTGATTGCCATATTGTTCGTGAGTGTCTCCTCCGTCAGCACGTCGTTACGGCCTACGTTCCTACTCGTCTTCAGATTGCTGACATTTTTACAAAGGCACTTTCTGGCCCACTCTTCCGATTTCTGCTATCCAAGTTGGGCATTATTGATCTTCATGCTCCAACTTGAGGGGGCGTATTGGAATATGTTTGTACATATCTCATCTTAATTTGTTTCCTTGTAGAAGTAGGACTCCATATATGTTTTCTAATATGTTTTGGAAACTATTGTTGTATATATACACATGTAGATTGTATTCCCAAACAAGTCATTCAATTCTAAAATTCTACATAAAGTGATTAAAGTTTTAACCATGTGAATAAAAAAACATGCACTAACATAAATTGAGACAGAAGATTAATAATATAAGCCGGATGTGGGCTAATTGTATCATGGAGAATAAAAAGCTGATTAAGTGATTAAAGTTTATTTAGGAAAGATATATTTTGTACAAAATATTTTTTCATAAAAAACTATTTTAAGACAAATAAAAAGAAACTTGGAAAAAGAAGTACGGTGTAGTATTTTCTCCGTTAAGATTGAAGAGCTTTTAACCTTTATTTAACAAAGGGAAAGAAACTTTATACTGTGATTACCATTAAAAAAATTAAAGTAATGCTAAACTCACAATATTTAATGATAAACGAGTAATTTTGGGCATGTTTGGGAATAGCTTTAGCGATTAGCGTTAGCGTTTTGAAAAGGCTATCTACGGGCAGCGTTTAGCGTTAGCGTTTTCAAAGTAATCTGTACTGTTAAATTTTTATCCAAAACGCTAACGCTAATCTCTAAAGCTATTCCCAAACAGGCCCTTTAACTTTTACCTCATTCCTTTTTAAATACTCCGGGGTAGTTAAACTTTAAAGGTAAACTTATCTTTTACTCCGTAAGAAATTAACTTAAATAAGAGTAAAACATAATTCTTATGTCTAATATATAGTTCCATATTTCTATCTAAAATAAGAGTTTGCATCGTGATATTGTAGTACAGTATATTGACATTTCACTAGAGCTTTTGATACTATATATTGACATTATGGACATTGTAATTTTTATTTTAAGGATAAAAAATGGAACTCATATTTTGATAGTTTCTCCATGTTTACTTCTATTTTAATATTTTCTCTGGCTTTTTTAATATAAATGAGATCCATATAGCCAATTGAAGGGTGGATTTAGCAACTACAAAATATTATACTCTGTAATTAGTTCAGCTACATTGAAACTTCCAGGTTCCGCCACTAGCAAGAAAATTGATGGATTAAAATATAAATTTGGATTCGATTTCTGAAAACAATTAAAATAATCTTATACCCCATCTGTTCTTGAAAACACTTCCGCTCTAACTTTTTGCGCACTCCATAAAATACTTGATGGATCACTGATATTTTCCCCTCAGACTATTGTGAAGTCCAAGATCCCAAATATCAGTATCCGGGTCTTGTAAAAGTGAAATAATAGAAATCAAGTACTCCCTCCGTCCCAAAAAGATCGTTACGTTTCATTTCTTTGCGCATCCCTTAAAATATTTTTATATCGTCTCAAATGCCAAAAAAACTTTCAAAACAAATTCATCTTATAATAAAGAGTAAATATGGTAAATTTTAGAAATTTTAGATGTGAGTAACATTGCTTTTTGTGATGCGCAAAGAAATGAAACGTAACGATCTTTTTGGGACGGAGGGAGTAGTAATGAGTAGTGTAAAAATGGATGGCACACAGTAATACTCCGTATAACTTAAACCATGGTCCTTTCTGTTTGTCTATGAATCGGAATATGCTCTAGGACCATCGAAATATTCTTATTATTGCTCAAAGTATCTCTTTTCTCTCTCGGTTACAAGTTGTCTTCCAAGGCCAAATCTTTCTCTCCTTTATAGGGACTCCCCCAACCACCATCTCATCATAATATCTTCGGTGGTTGAGGGAATATCCGAGTAAACCCCTTCTTTCCCAGAAAACTCCCTTTCTCGCTCGAGGTTATTAGCTTCGGGACAAATCGGTCCATTAGACAAATATTCCCTATCCTCTCTGTCTCAAACATTGACAGGAAATATTTTGTCCATCTCTCAAGGGAGGCGCACCCTAATTCTATAGGGCGGGCCGTGTACTTCCTCGATGAGCCGGTCCTCTAGGGGCTGAAGCTCCAATTTTGCTTCAGCCCAATCTTCCCAATTCTCGTCTTAATTCTTCCCTGGTCCGATCCTTTGATTGGACCAGACGAAGCTACTGTCTTACCCCAGCCCAATCTTCCCAATTCTCGTCTTATTTCTACTCCCCAACATATTACTCTAAAAATAATATATTATTAATGTTATTATTATTATTACAAGTATAATGTTCATAATTATAGTTTATAAATTATTTTTTTCATCTCACTATTTTTACGATTGACATTCATTATTATTTTTTTCTTCAACTTTTTAATATGAATAAGATAATTTTTTGTATATTAATATACATGATAAAATAGGAAAATATCAATATTTTTAACTATATTAAAAAATTGTTTTAATAATATAGTTACATAGAATATTTTAGTAATATTCTATGTACATAAAAATTGTTTTAACTATATAAAATAGTTACATAGAATATTTTAGTAATCTAACTTTATATAAGACCTTCACCTTTCCCTTTATTACTCAATTTTTTATCATTTTTATTTATTTTAAAATTTAATTTTTTTCATTTTTCTAAATTTTATAAAAAAATTTATCATTTTTTTCTCTCTCCTCTCGATAACTTTTGTTTGTTTACGCGATTTCAATTAAGTATTTGATAAAATAAAATATTCTTGTCATCTCTTGTTTTGTAGAACTTTTGACATACTTTTTTAATATGTAATTTTTATATCTTATTGATATATCAATTTGTAAATAAAATGATTTTAAAAAGTAGAAAATTTTACTCCGTAACTCGCAATTTGTAATCAAATTGGGGACAGAGAGTATATATATAGGGAGTATATTACGGAGTATATAGGGGTAATTATTACTCCGCACAATTCTTTGGAGGTAGATTGGTACAGTAGTATGTTTACTTGAATATAATGCTTTCCTGTCGGCCTACCAGTCCTTGATTTGTATGCGGAAATATAATTTGTTTCATTTCCTTCCACCTTAAAAGTTTTTAGGGTTTTGCAATCACAGGCCAGGGAGTTGATGATGATCACCAGGACCAGGGGATTCAGCAGCCGGCCGCCGAGGGCGGAGGCCGCAGTCCTCCACGGATGCTTATTAAAGATGAAGGCGGTCTTCCTCCTCCTCTTCTTCTTCCTCACCCTACTTATAATAATAACTGTCACCCTAAAGGCGGTGCCGTCTACGGCACCGGCAATGCAACCTCCTCTCCATCAACACTACTCCTCACTCCACAGGTTTGTATAGTTACACCACAAGTCCTAGTCCTCTCTCTCGTAAAAATCGTTCTTGTTTTGACTTTCATTTGATCACAGCAAAGGATACACCATTTTGATGAACACGTGGAAACGAAGCGATCTTCTCGTGCAATCGGTCTCCCACTATTCCTCGTGCCACGGCCTTGCTTCCATACACGTCGTCTGGAGCGAGCCCGACCCTCCGCCCCCTTCGCTCATCCACCGCCTCAAAAGAGCCGTCCGTTCGCGCTCGTCGCCAGCCAACGGTCAGCGGGTCGAACTCGTATTCGACATCAACGCCGAAAGCAGCTTGAACAACAGGTTCAAGGAGGTCAACGGTTTGCAAACCGACGGTGTGTTTTCAGTTGACGACGACGTGCTCCTTCCGTGTTCGTCCGTGGTTCTCGCCTTCGACGTCTGGCGCAGTGCCCCCGATACCATGGTGGGATTCGTTCCCCGTGTTCATCACTCGGTACGTAGCTTTAATTTTCGTCTCGATAAAAAAAAAGTCAAAGTTTGACCCGTAAATAGCGGACATAAAACGATGAGTGATATTGGATTTGTTGCATTGTTATGGTAGGATGATGGTGGGGGCATTAATGGGGAGAGGTACAAGTATGGTGGGTGGTGGTCAGTGTGGTGGATGGGAAGATATAGTATGGTTCTTTCAAAAGCTGCTTTTTTTCACAACAAGTATCTTAGCTTGTACACTCATCAAATGCCACCCTCTATAAGAAACTACGTGACTAAAAACAGGTCCATATTATATTCTTTCAAGTTAATCATTCTTCTGATCCTTTCCTTAATTGCCATAATCTTAATTTATTTTGTTCCTGATGGACAATAAATCCACCAAATGATCCGATTTACAGAGCGGATCGCAAGAACAAAATTAAGAACAAGAATTCGAGAATTGGATGTGTATTACTAGCTTGATTCAGCCTGAGTTCTCCCCTTTCGGGTCCCTTCTATTTATACACGAGCTCTCAACAATTAAGGTGAAGCGTAACCGATGGAGTTTAGCCCGTCCAAGGGCGCGATCCCCTTTTTCCGGCTCCGTAACGGCCAATCAGCTCCGTCTCCTTCTCCGGACTGACTCTGCCAGCTGCGCTTGGCCTGAGGTTAACTAGGCCCAGCTCCTTGGGCCGGCCCAGCTTGAGTATTCCACAGGTGCTTGACCCGAAGCTGTTTAAATAGTTCATTTGGGCCGTCCTCTGGATATCGGCCCATCATAAGCCCCCCAACTCCTCAGTCCTCAGCTGGGCCAAGCGGAGGAGTGGGGAGTTTGCAAAGTCCACGTGGACGCTCCAGCGGGGATCCGGGCCGTTCCTTGGGTTCCGCACGACACTTGGGCACGATCTCCACAAATAAGTAATCATGGCCTGCCGATTCGTCTTCCTGTTGTCAGTTAAAAACCGCCGCTGGACGCCATCTCTTCCTTTCGCCTTCTTCACTACCGTCCGTCTGCAACTCCGCTGCTCACCCGACTCGTTCTTCTTCCTGTCCAGGTCAGTTCCTTCTCTCGCCGCCATGATTGTCTCGGATTCCGATTCGGCTACCCCATCGCCCAATTCTCGCCAAGCCGGCCAATCGGCCTCTGACCGTAACCCCGGCCACACTCCATCACCCCGGCCGTCGCCGTCGGCCGTGCCTGGCCACAAACGGCGTCGATTGAGGAAGCAATACCCTTCCTCAACCCTGGTAGATGAGGGCTCAAGGGTTGAATTGGACGAAAACATCATGGCGTTGTGCCATTGTCAAATTACTGACCGGGGGTTCGCCGATGCCACTGACATGGTTGGACCCTCCATCGAGGTCATGAGACCCACCAGTACTCAAACTGCTCTAGACGCACCGTCGGGGTTCTTCACGGTCCATCTGGCGTCTTTGAAGAAGGGGCTGCGCTTCCCACTCCACCCGTTGTTGATCGAATTCCTCAACGTGGTGGACCTTCTCCCGTGCCAACTGGTCCCCAACTCTCACCGGTACATCGCCGGTTACCTGGTCCAGTGCAGAGATATAGGGGTGAATCCGACCTTGGACCATTTCATATTCACCTTCAAACTGACCAAGGGCCATAAGAATTGGGCGTCCTATGCCAGTCTTTCCCAGAGGTCCAGTAAACTCTTTGCTAGTGATAAGAAGGGGTCAACCAAAGATTGGAAGCCTTTCTTTGTCTTCGTTTCGACGGGGCCCGAATCTCCTTTCACGGGTTCAGGGCGCCCTTCCTTCCGTCGCATCCCACGCCCCCCACCTGATGCCACCCTTTTGTCTATCACTCGCCAATTCTGCAATAAGGGAGTTATGAACATCAAAGAGGTGGTGACAGAGGAAACCCTTGCCGGGTTGGGGTTTGAGTTTGTTCAGGATGAGCTTCGCCACCAACCCGACCTACTGAGGGACATCCCCGGGGGGCATCAGCCTGACCAGCTGAAGGACATTCCTGAGGAAGGTCTTGATTGTGGTCCTTTTGGTAGGTGACCCTTTCTTTTGCCCAGATGTTTAGTTTATCTTTTCCCAAGGCTGACCATTTCCTTTGTTTCCAGTGGAATTACAAGATTCAGGAGAAGAGATGGACAGCGATCTCCTGCTCAGTCGCTTCACCGCAGGGAGGAAAAGGAAGAGAGAGACGAGGGGCCAGGGCAAACGTTCTTCATCCCACCACGAGGAGGGTCCTTCTCGAGAGCCGGTCGTAACTGTGGTGGAGGACCAAGAAGATGCTACCCAAGAACCGGGTACCATGGCTGGCCAGTCCCCTCCACACCCCGTGATGCAGGGTGGCGACCTCGCTGGGTCGTCTCAGGGCATTGCCTTGGAGCGACCTCCATCACCACCCGTAGTGACCTACGAGGTGGCGACCGGGGGTCGCTCGACGAGGCTCTGCATCCCTCCCCTGCCCCAAAGCCTAGGGGACGTACAGCTGGAGACTCTTATCACTCTGCCTGCAGAAGACCAGGCTCGTATCTCGGCAGGCTCCGAGGACGACCTTGACAACATGGTCCTTTTGAGGCTCAGTCAGGTACTAGTCTTGATCTCCTATGCATCACTCCTTTTCTTTAGGCCACTAACCCTCACCCCTTTGCGCAGGCTACACTGGGGATGATTGAGGTGGTCGGCCGGAAACGGGGTCGCCAGGCCGCCGCGGACGAGGTGATGAAAGCAGCCGAGGCCAAGCAGAAGGAGCTGCAGGAGGAGGTCGCCCGACTCACCAGGGAGTTGGAGGAGAAAGAAAATCGCTGCGCGGCGCTTACTGTGGAGAAAGCTTCCCAGGAGAACCGCTGTGTCGCCCTTGAGGCAGACAAGGCCTCCTTGTCCTTGGAGGTAGAATCTGTTTCTGCTCGAGTGGTCGAGCTGGAAGGGGAGAAATCTGATCTGATCCAGCAGCTGGAGGTGGAGAGGAGCGATCGGGTCCGCCATGCAGAGGGAGCGGTAGAATCCTTCAAGTCCTCTCCTGACTTCACGGTAGTCGCAATGGAGCGGATGGAAGAACTAACGGCCGCTTGGCTCAAAACTGAACCTGGGGCCCAATGGATGGTCAAGGAGGGAACCAAGTCCTTCAATTGCGGACTCTTCCATGCCCAACAGGTCTTCCACAACAGGCTGGCCCAGCTCCCTAAAGGATTCTCTCTCCCCGACCTTGGCTTCCCTCCTCCCTGCCGCTCCTTGGCCGAGTTCGACCCCAGTCCCTATCTGGACGGGGGGAGCTCGAGTGCGTCGGAAGAGGAGGAAGAAGAAGAAGTGGAAGGTGGTCAGAGCGACCAGAATCCAGGGGCCAGCCTAACCATGTCCAAAGCGGGTAAACCCTCCGGCTCGGCCGTCTAAATCCCCCATTGTTCCCCCATAGCTTTACCAACACTTGCCTCTCTCTTTTCCTTCGGAATGATTTGTCGTTTTGATACAATGCTCCTATGTTATTTAATTTTCTAGATTCGCCATGTGTTCTCTCTCCTTGGCGCTTTACTTCAGCACTCTCTTTTTTGATTTAGCTGGTTAACATGTATGTTTTAGTTTGGGCCCAACTCCTAGTCCCGGCCCGTTTACCTGCCCGGGCTCAATCCCTGGATTGGCCATCGTGCCGCCCAATTGATCCAATGCCCTTCCCCGTTTCTGATTGGACCTTCGCGCGGCTCAAGGCTGCTTTATCGGTTCAGCTGCCTCGAGACTTGACCGCCTCTTCGGTTCCTTCGCCCTGGCTTATTTATAAGTCCCCCTGGCCTCTACTCTGCTCCATCACCAAATATCCCCCTTTTCTCCATTCTTGCCATGTCTGAAGGAATTCCTGTTTCTCTAAATCTTTCCGACGGGCCGGCTCCTTCTTCGCCGGAGCCTGCCTCTTCCCCCAAGTCAGTCAATTCCAATGACTGGGGGGGGCTTGACCCTTACGAATTCTGTCGCCGGTTGCCTCGCCGGAAGTGGCCGTCGGTGAAACCGCCGCCACCACCTCCAAACCCTTATGAAGACTTTAATGAGGCGTACGAGGCCCTCTCCGCCAACCGCCTACCTGACGGGCGGATTGACTGGGATGCTCCATGCCCCCTCCATTCCCTGCAATGTATGGCCTGGGAGAGCTTTCAAGATGAGCACTTACCCCTCCTGGAGCATGAGTGCGCATATGACGCAAGTTTTGAGCGATGGACTAGCGAAAGTCGCACCAGTTCGCCGGTGAGGCCTTCGGAGGAGGTTGTGTTAGGGGAAGAACTGGGTTCTCCCCCACCTCGCCCCGCTTGCCGTTCACTTCCCCAGAAGACCCCTAGGCGACCTGAAGTAGCTCGGGCGGCTTCAGGATCTCCGTCCTCGCCTAGGTGATGCTGGTTGGGGTTCACAGAGAAGTGAGCCGTCCCCCGTCCTTCCTTGGTAGGAGAAGGGCGGTGGGTTTTTGCCGAGGCTGGGGGCGACCACTCCCATTCCATGTTGGGGAAGAAAGGTGGTCGTCCTGGACGGCCGGTGATCGGAGTTTTGCTCGCCTATACAGCCGTAGAACTACCTTTCTGGCCTGCCTGTCCCCCCTAGACCTTCGCTCGCAAAGTCTTAGATTGTTGTTTTTCATTGTAGGAGATGTATGGGGAAGTATCCTTCCTAACGTAGAGATTGTTCTCAACTGTACTGTAGTAGATGCAAGAGATTATCCTTGAAATGTAATGAACATTTCTGTGACTGTATTTTGGTGTTACCTGCTTACTTACAAGTTTCACCTTCTTCTCTTTCGCATCCTACATTTGACGTTCCGGTTCCCTCGGACTTGAATCAGAGAATACCTCGCCTCTTTTGACTTAGCCACTTTCGGGTTACTTTGACCCTTGTGGCGTCGCCATACCCCCAAGATCTCCTGGTCGCTCATGCGATCAACAGATCTTGTGTTTCAGACTTAGCCGTTCTCTTAGACTTTCTTGCCACGGCGTCGTCTTCAACCTTGGTCGCCTGACAGGGTTCAACGCTTCACCCACTATTGGGTATCTTAGCACGAATCACCGTGCAATTTTAGCGATCGATCTCTTGTGGTCGTTCCTCTCTTTTTTTTTTCTTTTTTTTTTTGAGAATTGGAGACAAGATGTGCCAGAGAGCTGGATTTATTAAATCTAAAAAAAAAAGACATGGCTGGAATACAATTTATTGATAAAATTTAATAAGGTTGGCGGCATTCCATACTCGCGGAACGTCGCCACCGATTGGAGTCTGCAATCTAAATGTCCCATCGGCCAACACCTCCTTTATGATATATGGCCCCTCGAAGCTTTTAGCAAATTTTCCTCCATCGGTCCGGCTGACCTCCCTTTTCCGAAGGACCCAGTCGCCCATCTTGAACTGCCTTGGTCGCACCCGCTGGTCGTGATATGACTTGACCTGCCGGGGGTAGTTTTCTGCCCGCATATATGCCCTTTCCCTTCGCTCATCAATGAGGTGCAGCTCTGCCCTCAGGTTCTCCTCATTTCCTTGAGCATCAAACGTCTCTACTCTATAACTTAACAACGAGGTCTCCGCTGGAGCCCTTGCTTCAAATCCATATGTGAGCGAGAAAGGGGTTTCACATGTTGCCTTCCTTGGAGTAGTTCTGTAGGTCCACAATATATAGGGCACTTCTTCCACCCAGGCACTTTTGCATTCCATTATCTTCTTCTTGAGGCCATCCATGATGGTACGGTTGGTGTTCTCAACCTGCCCATTGGTTTGGGGGTACCCGACCGCCGCATAGCTGTGTTTTATGCCCCAGCTCTGTAGAAACTCATTGAACCCCCCGGCCTCGAATTGGGTTCCGTTGTCAGTGATGATCTGCTGGGGCACCCCGAATCGGCACAAGATTTGCTTGGAAACAAACTTTGTCATCTGTTCCGCAGTGATGGTTGGCACGGGGGCGGCTTCGACCCACTTGGTGAAGTAGTCAATCGCGACCACCAGGTATGTGTTGTTCCCTGTCCCTCGAGGCAAAATATCGACCAGATCGATGCCCCACCGGGCAAAGGGAATCGCCGTTCTTATCGGGGTATAATTCGTCGCCGGTCGCCCCGGCATCCTCTGGAATTCCTGGCAAACCTTGCATTTGCGCACGTACTCTGCGCAATCTCTGATAATCGTTGGCCAAAAGTATCCTTGTAGGGTCACCTTCCTGGACATCGTGAAGGCTCCCTGATGCGCTGAACATATTCCCTCATGGATTTCCTCCATTAACTTCTGCGCCTCGCCCTCTCTTAAGCACCTCAACAATGTACCATTGTACGATCGTTTATACAGCCGACCGCACTCCAGCGTGTAGCTGGGTGCACGTCGCCTCACCACCTTTGCCGCGATTGGGTCGATGGGTAACGACCCGTCAAGGATGTACATTGTAATCTCATCAATCCAATCCGGCTCCTCTCTGAGTGTGATGATCAGCACTTGTCCGGGACTGATGCTTGGCTTGAGCAACTCTTCTTCCTGGGTCATTACCTTAATATGATCTGGGGAATCCGGACCAAGCTTTGACAAGATATCTGCCTCAGCGTTCTCTTCCCGAGGGACCTGCTCAATCCGGTACGCCCCGAATGCTTTAAGCAACTCCAGGGCAGTGTCTCTATACTTCTTCATTCGTTCATCCTTGGCCTCAAATTCTCCAGTGACGTGTCCTACCACTAGCTTGGAATCGCACCGGACTTGGATTCGCTCAGCCTTTAATGAGGCTGCCAACCTCAAGCCGCAAAGCAGTGCCTCATATTCAGCCTCATTGTTTGAGACTTTAAACCGGAATCTCACGGAGTAGTATGCCTTGAACCCTTCCGGAGATATCGCCACGACACCTCCCCCCGAAGCATCAGTCGCGGATGACCCATCGGTGTACACGGTCCACCAATTCCCCTCGGGTTCTTCTCCACTAGATTCTACCTCCCTCGCAGTGCATTCTACCACGAAATCTGCTAATGCTTGCCCCTTTATCGCCGGTCGCGGCTTGAACTCTATTTGAAAGGATCCCAGGAACACTCCCCACTTGCTGACCCGTGACGGGGCATTTGGGCTTCGAAGGAGCGTTCCGATGGGAATTTGTGATAACACATGGACCGGATGGGCTTGAAAATATGGGGTGAGCTTTTTCACTGTACACACTACCGCAAAGATGGTCTTCTCCATGTTGGTATATCTCAACTCCGCCCCTCGCAGCACTCGGGCCACATAGTACACAGGTCGCTGTGCGCCCTCCTCCTCCCTCACAAGCACCGAGCTCACAGCTCGAGGAGAGATTCCTAAGTATAGGAGTAAGGTCTCTCCGGGCTCTGGCTTCGAAAGCACTAGTGGGGAGAGGAGATATGCTTTTAACCCCTCAAAAGACCGTTGACATTCCTCGGTCCAAACGAACCCTCTACTTCTTAATGGTCTGAAAGAAAGGAGCCGCTCGATCAGCTATCTTTGATAAGAAACGACTGAGAGCAGCAATCCTGCCGGTGAGCTGCTGGACCTCCTTTACATTTCGCGGAGGCTCCATCTCCAAAATCGCCTTTACCTTTTCCGGGTTAGGCTCGATCCCTCTCCGGCTGACCATATGTCCTAGGAATTTACCCCCCTGCACCCCAAATGTGCATTTCTTGGGGTTAAGGCGAAGCTGGAACTTCTTCATGATCTTGAATACTCTCTCCAGGTCGCCAGCATGAGACTCCGTCCGTTTGGACTTGACAATCATGTCGTCCACATACGCTTCCATGCACCCCCCTAGTACTGGCGCGAACAGCTTGTTCACCATCCGTGCATAGGTTGCCCCAGCATTCTTCAAACCAAAAGGCATCACCTTGTAACAGTATACCCCATTGGGGGTGATGAAAGCGGTCTTTTCTTCATCCGCTACTGCCATCTTGATCTGATGGTATCCACTGAATGCGTCCATGAAATTCATCAGCTCACATCCTGCTGTCTCATCAACCAACTGATCAATGTTGGGGAGAGGAAAAGGATCCATCGGGCAAGCTTTATTTAGATCAGTGTAATCGACGCACATCCGCCAGGTATTCCCTTTGGGTGCGAGGACTACATTTGCCAACCATTCCGGGTAGCGGACTTCCCGGATGTGCCCAATGGACTGCAGGGTGGTCACCTGCTTGGTGACAAACTCTCTCTGTTCCGCGGAAAGGAAATGCTTCTTCTGTTTGACCGGCTTGTGGGTCGGATCCACTGCCAATCTATGGCAGATGATTTTTGGGTCCACCCCTGGCATATCCTCTGGTCCCTAAGCGAATAGCACCTTGAATGCTCGGAGGACCTCCAATAACTGCTCCTTTAATTCAAGCGGTAAGGTTTTGCCTACCTTCACCTTCCGCTCGGGCTCAACCGGGTCCAAAGAAAGTTCCTCGACCTCTTCCGCCGGCTCAGCTCGGGGTCGCCCCTCCTCCTTCTGGATCGCCGCACAGATCGTGCTCACATTCTCGTCGACTCGGGCTTGGCTTTTGGTCGCCCTGACATAGCACGATCATGACAGGCTCTTGTTCCCCTTTGCTACTCCCACCCCCGTGGGAGTGTTGAACTTTAGGCATAAGTGGACGGGGGAGATTACGCACTCCAGGTCCTCCAACCCTGGTCGTCCCAGAATCAGATGGTGTGCACAGTCGAGCTGTACTACCATAAATTCCATGTCGACCCAGAGTCGGTGGGTGCCATCTCCTACCCCGGCCTTTACCGTGATAGTTCCTTCTGCTTCGATAGTATCCCCTGTAAATCCTGACAGCGGCGTATGGATTGGCTTCAGGTCGCTTCGGGACAATCCCAACTCCTTAAAGGTGTTGCTGTACATTACGTTGACCGAGCTGCCCGTATCGACCAAGGTTCGGTGAACAACCACATTATTGATCTCCACTCTTATCACCAGAGCGTCCCTGTGAGGACTGAGGACTGGGGGATAATCCTGTCTGTAAAGATCAGAGGCTCCTTCTTCTTTCTCTTAGGCAACGGTGGCCTTTGTACCTCGGCCAGGTACACCATGTTCTTCCACTTTTTCCGGGAGGATATCGAATCTCCTCCAGTGTTTCCTCCCATGATGAACCGACACCCCAGGTGTCGGCGACCTTGCCTCTCCTCCTCATCTAGGTCATCACAATCTCGCCCTAGGTGCCGCCGTCCATCTTCTTGCCCCTCTCCTGCTGTGATCGCTGCCGTGGGGGCTGGCGGCCTCCTCCAGGTCCGGTTACTTGTGGACGGTCGCTCTGACCGAGGAGGTGGCCCTCTAGCAATCAGCTGATCCATCTCCTTCTTCAGCGTAACGCACTCCGACGTGTTATGGGTGCTGTTACGGTGGTACTCGCAGTATTTGGGTGCATCTTGCACACCATAGCTTTCCCGACCATGAGGAGGGGCCGGCAACGACTGTACCGCGTGAACGGGATGCCTGTTCGCATGATACCCGGTGGGGTTCGGCCCCTTACCATATTCCTTCCTCTTCTTTCCTTCTGCCACCGGTGGCCCGCTTTTCTTCTCCTTCCGGACTGGTGGCTCATCATCTTCCTCTTCCAGCGCCAGGTACTTCGCCCTGGCCAACATCTCTTGATAGGTCGAGAGAGGATTCCGTCGCAGCTCCTTACGCACATCCCCTTGGGGGAGTGCAGCTTGGAGCATGGCGATCAGGGCTTGGTCGTCCGCCCCTTGGACATCCCTAGCCTCCTTCTCCCACCTATTAATGAACTCCCGGAGCTGTTCCCCCTTCCGGATCTTCACATTGAGCAAATGCGAGAAGGGGAGCTTTTGTCTCCGGCTGGACGCGAAGTGCTCCAAGAACTTGTGGGCCAGGTCGCCCCACTTATCTATCGACCCCTTGGGTAACTTGTGAAACCACTCACAAGCCTGCCCTTCCAGTGTCGTCAGGAAGCACCGACACTTGATTTCTTCTGGATACGCGTACATGACCACGTTGGCCCCGAAACGAGCGAGGTGGTCTTGGGGATCGGTCGTCCCATTGTATGCCTTGATCTGGGGAGTCTTGAAATTATCTGGGAGAGGGCAGGACATTATCCTCCTGGAGAAGGGCGTTACCTCACTGAAGACCGCCTGGCGATAGGGGTTCTGGGCATCCAGCCGCTTCTCCAGTTGTTCGTACATTTTCCACAGCTCGGCTGCACCTTTATCCCCGACTGTCGTCCGTCGCTCCTCAGAACCGACCTTGGAGGTCGCTGTGGACTCCCCTCTCTTCTCCTTGAGCGTGTCTCTCAAGTCGCCTTTTCGGGCCGACCGAGTGTCCTGCAACCTTTCGAACGCAGAGGTCCGAGGTTTCTTCGACTTGAGATCTCCCAAACGGTCAAAAGCAGACATCCGCTCGAAGGAGGACGACTCGTCCTCTTCTTCCAGCCTGGAAAGCGCATCCGCCATCATAGCCTTCCCATTGGGCTTGGTCGCCTTCTTCTTCTGGGACCGCCTCACTTTTTTCTTTTTTCCTTGGGAGCCCGCAGGCCCAGCCTTCTCGCCTATGGGTCCCCCAGCCACATCTCCCACCACTACCTCGCGGTTGGGGGCAAGTGCGGCCAGCACCTCCTTGAATTGTTCGGTCATGATCCCAACCCTCTGAATGAGGGCCTCAGCCTCCCCGGTGGTGATGGGGGGTGCCGACCTCCGGTGGCGCTGTTCTCCCCCTGTTGGGGAACTCCGGTACCTACGTTGGCGTTGCTACGTGTTTGCACCATCGTCGTTGTGGAGGATTTCTTCCGAGTATGATTCTCGAACTCTCAATGAGAGCACCAATTTGATGGACAATAAATCCACCAAATGATCCGATTTACAGAGCGGATCGCAAGAACAAAATTAAGAACAAGAATTCGAGAATTGGATGTGTATTACTAGCTTGATTCAGCCTGAGTTCTCCCCTTTCGGGTCCCTTCTATTTATACACGAGCTCTCAACAATTAAGGTGAAGCGTAACCGATGGAGTTTAGCCCGTCCAAGGGCGCGATCCCCTTTTTCCGGCTCCGTAACGGCCAATCAGCTCCGTCTCCTTCTCCGGACTGACTCTGCCAGCTGCGCTTGGCCTGAGGTTAACTAGGCCCAGCTCCTTGGGCCGGCCCAGCTTGAGTATTCCACAGGTGCTTGACCCGAAGCTGTTTAAATGGTTCATTTGGGCCGTCCTCTGGATATCGGCCCATCAGTTCCATTTGGATTTTCTTATCGCCATGTCATTCCTTGTGGCTAATGAAACAAATGCTCCTCCTATATGGGTAGAAGGTTATTATTATTATTATTATTATTATTATTATTATTATTATTATTATTATTATTATTATTATTATTATTATTATTATTATTATTATTATTATTATTATTATTATTATTATTATTATTATTATTATTATTACTCCCTCCGCCCAAAATTTAAGAAAAGTGAAAATGTATAGTTGAAAGTGATACAGAGGAGAGAAATATTGCGAGTCATTCAAAGTTTTTCATAAGAAAAAGAGGAGCTTTTTTTGGACCGTTTCAAAAAAGAAATAAAGAATCTTTTTTTAGACGGATGGATTATTATTATTCATTTATTTTTGATGATGACGTGTAGGTAAAATACTTGAAATTGGGTCAGGTGGAATTAGTAGCTTGGGGGGTCACACTGAAAAAAGGACTCAATGTATGAATATGTTGGTTGATGAGTACGGGAAAATGCCGTTGGTCACCACCTCCGTCAAGGCCGTCGACAGCCGCCGCATCTGGTTTTGGTGATATGATCCAAAACCGCCACGAATATCTTAATTAGTTTGATCGACTTAAATATTTCTACCTTTTTTTATTGACTCACAATACAATATGTACTTAGATACGGAGTAATTGTTTTATATTTTACATGTTCAATGTTAGTGCGGTTAATATTACTATTTCAAGTATGAGTAGGATTCCGTTAACACTAGCCAACGGTACCACTAGCAACGCACTGCGTTTTTAGAACACCTCGCGCATTTCGTTTGCAAAATTGATAGTTCCTATCTCTTTTAACCCACCACCCAAAATTTGCAAAAGGAGCACTGAAGGTTCTGCAAAAACATAGTGGCACCGTTAGTGCACCATTGGCCTGTGTCAACGGAATCATGCCCTCCCGCTAGTGCACCGCTCAAATTAAACTTCAATTCTCCTCCCGTGTGAATGGTACAAAGTCAACTTTCTAAAATTTAGAGGATAGTTCATTTAGGTTCGAGCTTTAGCGATAGCGGAAGCATTGTCTCTTTGTACATTTTTAGGTTCATGTATGTGTGGCCCGAAGGGTGTGCAAAGTGGCCAACCGCACATGGTCCATAAAATTTTAGAACCCCATATTTTTAAATTCATCATTAATTTTGAAGTATATAAGTATTTTAAAATATTAAAACAGAGCCCAAAATGTAAATTTTGGATCAATCCAATTTTTTTTTATTTTACAAGGTCGGCCCTGATTAAGTTAAAACAAAAATATAAACATATATTGAATTGTAATCAAATCAATCACATACAAAAAAGTCAAGTTTATTGAGTGCCTAGCTATTGTTTTCAACAATTAGAAAACATCAACTTTTATATAAGTAAATTTCTTATAGGAGTAATATTACTTTTATCTCAAGTTTTGCAATGTGCAAGGTAGCCGTTTGAATGATGGTAAATTAGTTATCCTCCATCTTAAAAAAAGTTTTACGTTTGACTTGACATAAAAAAATATGTGGTTGAAAGTGATGCAGAAGAAAGAAATGAACTAATGATATGTTTGAGAACATGGATTTGGATTTCAAATCCGGATTTGGCTCAAATTCCATTTTTGAGAAACTTAAAAATTTTGAATTTGGATTTGAGGCAAATTCTTCTCATTCATAACAATACTTAAATTGAAATTCATGCACCTTCCCTTGTCATTTGAAATTCAATATTTCAAATTTTGGAATTGAAATGCATAAATTGAAATGAAATACTAGTTGCCAAACACTACCTAATGTTATTTATGACATTTTAAGTATAGTTAGGGCGTTCTTCGGAAAAACAATGGTGATTCCTTTGACATTGAATTGGCACCAAAAGCCATATTATGACATCAGTTCATTTTGGTCACTTAGCTCATGTTTTATTCAATTTATTCTTATTATTTACTCCGTATTATATTTTCTTCTTGGGATCAGATCGGATTTGATCAGATCAGACTAAATCAGATCAGATCAGAAATAGTTTTATACTCCCTCCGTCCCGCAAAAAAGTTCTCATTTCTTTTTTCATCTGTCCTAAAAAATACTGTACTTCTCTTTTCCTTTTAAAAAGTCACTTTTACCCCTACTCATTCTTAACCTACCTATCACATCACACTTTTTCTCTATTAATCTATCCATCTCATCCTATTTTATCCATCACATCAAAGGGCATTTTTGGATAGTCAACACCAAAATACACTTTCCTTAATCCTCAAAAAGTCAAAATGAGAATTTTTTTAAGGGACAGAGGGTGTATATAATTACATTTTGATCAGACCAAATCAGATCAGATCAGGACTCATTTCAACTAGATCAATTTCTACTAGATGAGAACTATTGAGAAGAGAACATGGTCTTAGAGTACAAAGTTGGAAGTGCCAAATTTAAGAATACAAAATTACAAATGACATAGGCTAGTAAAATGTTTTTAAGCCATTTTTAGAATATGATATAAAAAGAATAAATTTCATATCAAACAAATTTAAAATAAGTAAATTGAAATATTTCAAATAGAAAATATAATGCTCAATATTCTATTTAGTATAACTATAATATAACAAATATTTTGCCTTTATATTTATTTAAATTATTGTTTTATAGTTTTACACTAGATATTTAAAAACAATTGATGGGGGCGTGTGCTTGGGCAGGATCAAAGTGGATCCGCAACTAATAGTTGGGCCCGAAAACAAGCGGAGAGGTGTTTTGTGGAGGGCTTACGGCGGGGTTGGGTTGGGTTGGGGTGCAGGGGAGGGGGTAGGGTAGGGGGTTTAGGGGTTGTGTTAGGGGGGATAGGAACCGTCAATTTTACGAACAGAGCACCGGAAGTGCCCCAAAAACGCAGTGGCACCGGAGTGGCACCGTTCTCCGGTGTCACTAGAACCGGACCGATCATAATCTGACATTAGTTTTGATAATATGAGAGGAATTGTTGCGCAAAAATGAACAAATAAAAATATTAAATTGGTGTTATGTGACTACACATTTATTTTCTCCGTCCCAAAAAAGATGTTTTTGTTTCATTTTTTGTCCATCCTATAGAACACTTCTACCCACATCTAAAATACCTAAAATGTATCACATTTCTTCTTTATTGTGTGTAGAAATTGTTCTCAAAGTTTTTTTTGACATTTGGTCGGGATAGAAGTGTTTTAAGTGTTGCGAAAAAACGAAACAGGAACATCTTTTAGGGACGGAGGGAGCAATATACATCACTGTCCGCCATAAATCTTTTCAAATGTCATTTTTTCCCATGAAGATCTATCTATTACCTTTTTAACATTTAAAATACTAAAACTACCCACATATTTTTTTTATTTATTACACCTCACCCATCTTATTTAACAAACTCCATCCAATTTTATTAAAAATGTTTGGTGAATATAAAATTGATATGGGAGAAAAAAAGATTAGAAGTAAAAAAGCTCAAATTTTTAGACATAATTTTACTTTCGTAATTTGACTTTCCAATTATAACTTTAACGTTGAAGAAAAAAGAGAGATACGTTATTTAAATAACTTATGAAATGAATCTAAAATGAATGAAGTATAATGCAACGACTTTATTTGAATATAATAGTACTTTTTTGCATTAGTGAAAATGTTTTGGTAAAACGAAAAAAATAAAAGAGGAACAATTTTCAAAAAGAGGAAACAAATAAAAGAGGAACAATTTTCAAAAACAGAGACCGCACTATCGTCACACTGCCAACTTTGATGCAATCGTACTATCATCGACCGCCGCCAGGCTATCAACTTTTCCATCACCCACTGCACCCGGACTACCAACTTTGTCACCACCATAAAATGACCGCACCACCGCCACCACAATACTAGTCAAATGAGAAAATTAAATTCGAATAAAAAAAATACTAATTTGCATGTATAGTTTGTGTGTGTTTTTTAACAAAAATAAAAAAATAATCTTTTTAAACCAAAAACATAACTTTATTATGGAAGCATGTCCTTAAAAGTAATTTTCAGTACAAACTATTTACGAACAACTAAGTTTGCTAAACATTTTTTTTCTTAACAACTAATACAAGCAGCCGATCAAAACAGCTAAATTAATCAAATATTCAAACCAGCCAACACAATCAGCTAACAACGAATCTCCAGACAAAGGCCATTATTATCTTACTCACATGGTGATTCAGTGCCTCTGTTTATAGAAAAAGAATGTATTTGAATATGAAATGAATTTGGCCCTGAAGGAGAAGATTTGCAGAATAGCTAGCACAAGATTTTGATGTAAAAAAGGAACAACCAGGTCTGTTTATTGTGCAGCTCTAAGAGGTAGTACTACATGCATTTATTAGAATTTGCAGACCCATCATCATACCATGAAATAACTTATTCCCAATATACAATAAAGAAACAAAGAAGAGAGTGATGATAATAAAGTTAGAATTGGCAAGGTTACATGTATAAGTGAAAACTAATTAAGCCTTTTTGCCAGTTTTGAATAAATTGTTCATTATATGGTTCTCAAAACCATCTTCTTCATGGGGCTCAACCATTGAATCTTCAACCAGTCCATCTCTGAATCCCTTCCAATCAGTATTCACATTAGAGAATATGGAGTCTAGTTATTGTTGGAAGAAACATTTAGGGGAAAACATGTCTCTTCGCCGCCGGTGTTCCACAGGAAATTAGCATACTGAGACGCGTAATAGGGATTCCGGATGTCTCCATCCACTGCAATGGCTTGTTGATAAAGATCTTCCGCTCCGGGCAGGTCCTTCCTGACCGTCCACAGGAAGTTCGCATACTGACTCAGCACCTCTGCGTCCTCCGGTTTCACTTGCATTGCCCTTTTGAAGCATTCCTCTGCCCTGCTCCATCACAACCATAATGGCATGACCACCAAGAACAAGAAGAAGAAGAAGAAATTAGTTCATAAATCAAGAAATCAAGTCACAAATAGCTAACAGAATACATGAATTCTTAGAGAAAACTATTGAGTTCTTAACCATTTTGCCCATGAGTTCTTAGAGAAAACAGGGCAAACAGAATACCAGTTCTTCCATTGAAATTCTATGAGGTCATATCCAGATTAAAATTGCTCAAAGCTCTTCCAATTGAATGAGCACTTCATCAGCAAAACACATTGTCAAAGTCTAGCTTTAAGTACTCTACTAAGTGCAAGATTATAAAAAGTCACAAGTTGAAATTACCTTTCATAATCGCGTGTAACGAGTTGCAGAAACTGCGCATAGTTGCAGAGAAGAACCGTGCTGTGAGGATCATGAGACAACATTATCTGGTACGTAAAATCTGTTCTGTAGTAATCTACAAAGTCATCCGATTCAATCTCAACAGCCAATGGCGAAACGAATCCGACCTCCGTTTCTATATTCAAACCTCTCATACCCCTTGCTTCATCCACAATCGAGTCCCACATCCTTTCCTCGGCTTCGCTCAAATCTTGATCAGGGCCCAGTTTTGGATTCGTGATGAACGCTGATGGCATCTCGTACACGCTGAAATCGGCTAGGAGGACCATAACGGAGACCATTAACTCGGGTGTCCGCGAGAAGACTTGCTGAAATATCCATGCAAACGACAAACGCATCTCCCGCCGTGCCTTGGAAACAATCAAATCCAAATCCTCATCACATAATTCTTCTCGGATCTTCAACGCGCAGCTCTGAAGCTCCGTGATGATAGTTACCATGGAAGAGAACGCCGTTCTTAGTGAGCAATAAGTCAAGTCTTGAGCAGAATCTCTAACAGACACTGCTGTTTCTTCCCATTGATGTTTCTTCTTTATCATTCTCACTGAAACTGGAAGCTCGAAATTCTTGGCTTTCTGTTCAATGGGAGCCCAAAGAACAGCTTCTCTTTCCGGCCAATGGGGAGGTTCGGGCACGATTCCAAGCATTGCAGGGTCCAAGAAATCAAATTTCGATGGAAAGATTGAACCTTTTTTACCATTCTTGTTCCTGCTCACACTCACAGTGCAACAATCCCTAGATTGAAAGGGCTCATCACCCAAACCCCCATTACTAAAAGAAGAAGACTTTATCGAACGACCCCTAAAACCCTTCCTTGATCTGACAGGATTGAGAAACCCAGATTGACAGACAACCTTTTCATTTGGTTCACAACAGTCCCTCCTAAGACACGCAGAAGGAGATTGAGGGACAACGGGGGAAGAAAATCGCAGAGAAGATGAAGCGATTCCAAGCTTCATATTTGCCTCAAATCGAGGCCCTCAAAACTCACGAACAAACGTGGTCGAGGAACAGAGAGGAGATGTGAATAAAGGCAAAGATTTTGGTGAATTAGACATTAGAGTCAAAGAAGAGAAAGCAGAAAGTCCGTGTAGAAAGAGACCTTTGCCAAATCTACAAAGAGGAAGGAGTGGACTTTGATCTCCAGCAGATAATGAAAATCTTGAAAACCTGTGAAGAAGAAAAATTACAGATGAGAGATTAGGAGCAGCCCATTATTTCCCAAATTTTATCATTCACCCAATCTACCCAGAGATTTCAACCCATCCGCACGCGCTATTCAGGAAAAGAAAACATCTTTCTAGAACAACCAAAAATAAAAACTTAAAAAAGAAAAAGAAACTAAATCCACACTACTTAATTAGTGTAAAAGAAAAGAAGAAAAAAGAAAGGAAAAAACGACCCATCATCACCTAGTGATGAAATTCTGCAGTTTTTTTTTTGTCAAAAAAATCTGGAGATTTTTTTTATTTGACAGGTATCCAATTTGAAGCTAAAAATAGAGTTGAATGCAAAATGGGAATGGGGAAAAGGAGAAGGTCTCTGGCGAAAAGGGATGACACGTGGGCCTGGATTAGAGCGCTGCAGCCATGTGAGCTTCGCCGCACGACAGGGAGAATGGGGTTAACCACAAGAGGGCCGCTCCTGCTGTCCAACATCGTATTTGGGCCACGCGGATCTGCCAAAAAAGACATCCAGAACAGGACAAGTAAATGCGTTTTTTTTGGGCCGTCGTTTACTACTAGACTGGACTTGGTATGATAGTTAAATAATAATAATAATAATAATAATGCTCCATAATTATTATAATTTTATTATTATTTAAATTAGTGGAGGCCCAATAAAGAATAAATTAGTTGACCGATCTGGACAGGTTCGTGGACCGAAGAGATGGCATCTTGGACCCAGGTACCCAATAAACAACTGGCCCAATCAACACCAAATGGATAAGGCTTTTGTAACACAGAAACGACCACGACTGCACGGGCGATCATTAGAGCGTAGACTCGGTCACGGATCCCGCAGGTAAAAGCGTGCTCAAAAAATAGAGGACTTAGGATTTGATACTTTAGGATGCAGGTCGGGCTTGGGCTTTACAAACGGCGGCATGTGTATTTTAGAGTCGGGATTGGGTTTTATGCTCAATCTCACAAGCTGGGTCGTGCCGAATGAATAATAATATTTATTATTACTGTTTTTATAATAATAACAACAAAATTAATATTATTAATAATAAAGACAACAATGTTGATTCAAATTATTATAAACACTCGTAGATACTTTTCTAGATAAAAAAAGGATATATATTTTATAAAATGAATACACCTTTATTACTTCATATTATTTACTCAGTTTCACACATCGAAAATGATATTTAAATAAATAATAGTAATATTATCAAACAAAATATATTTTACATATTAATATTTCTTTGAGATACTCATTATAATTATTACATTAATGCATAAATTTATTTAAAAAACTAGTTTTTAATTGTTTAGAATTTGTTGCATATGGTGATAGGGCTGGCTCGAAGCCTGCAAGTACTCATTTAGGCCAAGCTTGGACTTCAATTACTAGGCCGGCTTTATAAGCTGGATCGAGATCGGGCCTAAAAATCTCTCATAATGCAAAATCTCGACTCGACCCGCACTTTGGTCGGGTCTAAATAGAGCATCTTCATTCTCTTTGTTCACATTTCTTCCACTTCACAATATATATTGAATAATGAAATAAATATATTACTTAAAAATTATGAAACACATGACACGCTACAAGAATTCGCAGTATCTTCTACGGATATTTGTTACAATTCTTGTACGGATTACAACGGACGGGGAAGATGAACGACCCCGGAAATAAATAATAAATAAAGTTCTGAATTTATAATTTATTCAGAATGTTACAAAATAAACAAAGTTGAAAATAAATTTATATATCTTCAAACGGCCTTGTTGTACGAGGACATTAAACACTGGACAGCGAGGTCTTTAAGCACTGGACAGCGATACAAGGACGTTATCCACAGGGCTGCGAGGACATTATGCACTGGGCTGCGAGGATATTATGCACTAGGACAGAATGCAGCGAGGTCTTTATGAACTGAACCTGCAAAAACACAACACCGTGGAAGGACAGCGGAGTCGCCGGAGCTGTCCTTAAGGTAGTAGTGCCCGCCTACCGTACCGGAAAACGTGGGTACTCTACTCCCAGGATAAAACCGCTATCGTGTGTGGAGATTGTACGGACCAACCACACACCAACGAACAAGAACAACGTAGGAACGTTGGCGACCAAAAACTTTAAAGGGGATGGTCGGAAATTTGGCCGGAAAATCAAGAGCTCTCTCAAAAAATAAACAAGAAAGATTTTCTTTCTTTTTTCTTTTTGTTTCTCACGTGAAGCACACCAAGAAAGAAGAGCCTCTTGATTTGATTTTATAACTAAGAAATTGAAAAGTGTAACTTACACAATTTATTCTTAGTATTAAACCATGGCATTTGTGGCATACTAATAGTGTGTTAATGGTGATTAATTAGCCATTAACATGTCCGTTACGCTACGCTCCGTTTAAAATCGGTCCCGAATAATTGGAGATTAATGGCCAGTTAACTCCGTAAAAATAGACTAATTTTAAACAATACGTAAAATTAATAAAAGAAGATTGGTTCAGTAAATTTGTAAAAATTGCAATCCTCACCATATTCTTTTATTAACGGGTTAACTCTGAGAATCAATTTCTCATTCACCCTATACCATTTTTGGCGTAATATTTGTTAAAACATTTATCTCATTTAAGAGAAAACACGTCCATTAATTAACGGTTAAAACCGTTAGTGGACCTATTGACAAATATACCCTAGTTGGTCCATTTGATGCCTATTAAAAATGCCAAAAATTCCAACAATCCCCCACATGAATGAAAAATTGATTTGGGGTCGACAACATCCCACGGTTGAAAATCTGCATAGAACATGTAAGTGTCTCCACTTTTGAACATGTCCCTTGTAAAGTATACCTTCTTTACTGGCTGTTCAGTAGAACGCGATGTCTTTGAACTGTACTGCCGCTTGTGTAAACGATAGTATACAATACACAAATTCCAACCAAACGTCATTCTGTTCTCATGGTTGTGCCCATTTTGGTCGTGGGACACGCGCCTGGTTCTGCGAGAGTGTTTAGAGGATTAAGCCCAAGATCCTCCGTTTGAAGCGACCACACTTCACTCTTACATAGGTGATTCTTTAAGAGTATCCCGATTACTCCCCTTAGACCACCGTGTCTATTGGTTAAGAATCATTAAAGCATATTTATATGCTAACCTCATCATTTTCGGGAGTCACTGTCTTCAGCAGGAACAGAAGGGACTGACCGAAAGTTCCAGTACCGCCCCCACAGTGACCTCGCTTTATCCTACAAGTAGGTTATCCCATTGAACCTGGGTACCAGCCAGGTTGGGTTTTCCTTCATAGGACTATCCTAGCACAAGGGCTTCAAACCCATTCCTGCCACCAACATCTCATGCAACTCAATTGGTAACCCTTTGGTTAGCGGATCCGCCAGATTATCTTTTGACTTCACATAGTCAATTGTGATAATCTCAGTTGTGAGAAGTTGTCTAATGGTTTTGTGTCTACAACGAATATGTCTAGACTTACCATTATACATGTTACTCTTTGCACGTGTTCTTATGTATTTCTGAATTATCAGACCTATACACTAAGAATCAATACGCGCTACCACTCCAGCCAATAAAGATTCCATCAATGCTCTTTGGACCAATCTTTATTTCCTTTGGTGGTGGTGCTAAAACTTTTGCAAGGCACCCCCACACTTTCAGGTATTTATAAGAAGGTTTCCTATTACACCACAACTCGTAAGGAGTCTTAACGAGTTTTTTTTTCAGGGTATGTTATTTAACAAATAATTGCTAGATAAAATAGCCTCTTTTAGGACCAATTTTCTTCTTGTCCTTGTTTGGCGTAGGCCCTTTGGAAGAATCCTCTTCGAGTGGATGCTCCACCACATTGGACTGAACTGTTGGCTCGTCCGCATTTTCCCCCACAACAGGGGGATCCTTCCTCAAGTACCTCGCAAGGTTGAGGGTGGTCAGCCAAAATAACATCCTTTGCTGCCATATTTTAAAACTAACACCTGTGAACTTTGCCATATCTTTGACAGAGCGCAGGCAGCATAACAGTAGGATGTACGACCGGTGCGAATGTGAACACACCCGTGTTCGGGCCAAGTGAGGGAATGACCGGTATGGCCGAAGCCATATTCGGTCCGAGTGGGGTGACCATTGCGGCCGTAGCCGCGGTTGGTCCAATAACCGAGGTGACCGGAGCGGTCCCCATAGTCGTGCTCGATCCGACGAAGGTGGTGATCAGAGTAGACCCCAAGGTCGCACTCGATCCGAAAGGAATGTTGATCGGAGTGGTCTGCCCTACAGAGCCACCCAATCCAGCCGAAATGTTCACAACCGGAGTCTCGGAACTACTCCCGTTTCCAGTGTGAGCGTCAAAACCAAATCCGTCCATACCCGCCATTGCGCACGGATATGACTATTGCCTTAAGATTGTTACAATTCTTGTACGGATTACAACGGACGGGGAAGATGAACGACCCCGGAAATAAATAATAATAAAATTCTGAATTTATAATTTATTCAGAATATTACAAAATAAACAAAGTTGAAAATAAATTTATATATCTTCAAACGGCCTTGTTGTACGAGGATATTAAGGACATTAAGCACTCGACAGCGAGGTCTTTAAGCACTGGACAGTGATACAAGGACGTTATGCACAAGGCTGCGAGTGTTAGAATAAGTGCCCTTCACTAGAGGGGGGGTGAATAGTGAGGCACGAGAATGTTTATAAATTTTTGCGGAATAAAAATCGCAGGGATAAAGTAAAGAGCGGAATAAAAAAGAGTAAAGGGAGCACACCAAAATTTACCCTGGTTCACCACAACTTTTGGCTAATCCAGCCTCCCGAGAGACTCTCTCGAGCTACACTACTTCCGTTAAGCTTACGGGTGCTTAACAAACCGTTACAACCTGAGAACTCGAATCCCACGAGCCTCAATACACTTGCTCGGAGATACCGCACTCCAAGACTTCAACCCGAAGGAAAATACCTTTCCTTCGTACAACCAAGGGAAACAAGCTTCCCTAAATGTGTTTACAACACTAAGAACACTCAAGAACAAGACTCTCTTTAAGAATAGATGTTGAGTAAACTATATACGCTCAAGAACAACTCAAACTTCACAAATTGGCTCTAGAAAGCTATGAAAAATAATGTTGTTTGGATGCAATGATAATATGAATAAAGTGAAGTGAATTGATTAGAAAGGCAGACCCAAACACCCCTTTTTATAGTGCCAAAATAGGCTCCAACGGACCAATGAATTAAAGGGGTGATTGGCTTGATTTAAGGGATTGAATAAATTTGGGATCTGCAGGATATTGGCTTCCCAGCGATGTATGGACATTACCATCGCTGGTAGGCCAATTTTCCTTCAGTTTTGAAGCCAACGGTTACCTACCCATCGATGGGTACAAGCTTCCCATCGCTGGGTGGGAGGTTGACTTCCAAACAAGGAAAGAATCAACCTTAAATGACTCACAACGGTCATGCCTAACCATCGATGGTTAAGCCTTCCCATCGCTGGGTTCCCATCGATTGGTAAAGCTTCCCATCGCTGGGTAATGGCATTCTGCCTTGTGGTAATGTTGCACCAAGGCTTTAACAGTGATGGGTAGAACTTCCTATCGCTGTTTGGCATGATTCTGGAATCCCGGGATCACTTACCCATGCATAGGTGAAATCTACCATCGCTGGGTAGATGGCTAGCCCAGAACCATGGCCTAGCTGACCGGTGTTGAAACCCGACCGAAAAATGCAAAGTTCTACAAAGTAAAAACTAAGTATATAAAACACTTATTTAATGTATTTTGATGTCAAAACAAGCTTTGTAAGTTGAAAACCACGTCGTTAGGGTAAAAACCACGGTTGACCAAGTCAACACCGTACACGGGTGGTTTTCACCAAAAGACAAAACCGAAAGGTGGTTTTCATGATGTTTTGATTGGAGAACCATTTAAATTCATTCAAAAACAATTCCCACACAAAAAGACTCGAAAACCACTTCATTTAAGTAAAAACCACGGCTAGCTAAGTTAATGCCGTTTCACATGGTTTTTATCAAACGACAAAAAACGAAAGGTGGTTTTTGAAGTGTTTTTGATGAAAAACTATTTAAATGTGCCCAGAAGTAAAAACCAGTCATAAAAATTTGAAAACCATTTGGTTAGTTCGGACGCCAAAAACCAACGCCGAAAACCGAATGCCGAATGCCGGTTTCTGAAACCCGAACGCCGGATGGCTTGGTTTTTGGTTTGCGCGAACACCAAGTGTTTTTAATGACTTAAACAAGTTTGAAAAACATTTTTATGATGTAAGAAATGCAATGAGAGATTTTAGCCTAAAGAGTCAAGGTGTAAAGATTGGGTCGGTCTTGATCACAATAAAGACCAACTCAATACTATGATTAAGGTCTTCGTTCTTGGTCTTCGTTTAGCTCTTGCTCTTATCTTCGTTCTTCGCCTTGTATATTCAATGTTCGACTTGATCACGGTGGTTTGGCATTATCAAAACCTGTTACAAAAATGAACACGGCTTTAGTACGAAAACGTGATAAACCCGTGTTTCAACAGCGAGGACATTATGCACTGGGCTGCGAGGATATTATGCACTAGGACAGAATGCAGCGAGGTCTTTATGAACTGAACCTGCAAAAACACAACACCGTGGAAGGACAGCGGAGTCGCCGGAGCTGTCCTTAAGGTAGTAGTGCCCGCCTACCGTACCGGAAAACGTGGGTACTCTACTCCCAGGATAAAACCGCTATCGTGTGTGGAGATTGTACGGACCAACCACACACCAACGAACAAGAACAACGTAGGAACGTTGGCGACCAAAAACTTTAAAGGGGATGTTCGGAAATTTGGCCGGAAAATCAAGAGCTCTCTCAAAAAATAAACAAGAAAGATTTTCTTTCTTTTTTCTTTTTGTTTCTCACGTGAAGCACACCAAGAAAGAAGAGCCTCTTGATTTGATTTTATAACTAAGAAATTGAAAAGTGTAACTTACACAATTTATTCTTAGTATTAAACCATGGCATTTGTGGCATACTAATAGTGTGTTAATGGTGATTAATTAGCCATTAACACGTCCGTTACGCTACGCTCCGTTTAAAATCGGTCCCGAATAATTGGAGATTAATGGCCAGTTAACTCCGTAAAAATAGACTAATTTTAAACAATACGTAAAATTAATAAAAGAAGATTGGTTCAGTAAATTTGTAAAAATTGCAATCCTCACCATATTCTTTTATTAACGGGTTAACTCTGAGAATCAATTTCTCATTCACCCTCTACCATTTTTGGCGTAATATTTGTCAAAACATTTATCTCATTTAAGAGAAAACACGTCCATTAATTAACGGTTAAAACCGTTAGTGGACCTATTGACAAATATACCCTAGTTGGTCCATTTGATGCCTATTAAAAATGCCAAAAATTCCAAAAATATTTGCCATAAACAAGTTCATGTTGTAGATCTGACATGGACCTGAGACAAATTGCTTATTGCCAAAAACAGAGTAAATATCTGTGAAGGATATTATTTTCTAACGCAGATCTGCCACGGTTTTCCTTTTTCTCTCGCATAATATCACGCGCGATGTGTTCTCCAATCTCTCAATTAAGACTATGAGTCAATAATAAAAGTTGATTAAGTACAAAGACTACCATAATAGATATAATTATTACTATTGTCTAATATCCTTCATCAAGATGAACTCGTGTCGCGGGTAAAAGCTTGGAATTGAAATAAGAGTCTGGAATCACAGGGAAGATAACACCTTTGTGAGTAAGTATGTTGGGAACAGAGATATAGATCTTCATTGTGTCACAACTAAGCTTGAGAGCACGTGTGTTGATCAAGTTTTTTTATGGTGAAGAATGTTGGTGATTGGAGCGAGCACAAAGATTTATTTTTCTCCTTTTTGGTCAGTTTTTGCTTCTCTATCGCTATTCAAGCTTTTGATCTCTAAAAGAAACAAAGACAGATACAACTTTCTAGTTTTTCAATCTCGCATACGAATTTGTTGAAGATGACAATTGTGAAGTTTGGGATTAAACCATTTTAAGGAAGGATCGGATATGGATGAAGAAGGTAGGGTTGATGTTTTTGTTTTCTTTTTGTGGAGGGTATTACGAGAGAGTTTTCTAGTAATGGTAGGTAATATTGATCGATGGAAAAATATTGGTTCACCGAGCGACTAATAGAATATATGGCCGAGTATATATATATAATGGAGTATATGTATGGAATATGTGGCCCTGATATCATATTGAATAATGAAAGAATTGTATTATTCAAGAAATAATGAAATATATATGATAGAGTATATAAACTCCTTCTGTTTTTTAAAACATCTCCTATTTTATTTTTTTTTCATTTTTCCTAAAACACTTTCATTTTTATTAAAAAAGACTAATATATTTAAATTAAGTCATTGCAAGTATACTTCAACCGAGGTTTAAATGCACCAAAGCAAAAGCTCCTTGCAGTGATTTGAATGCACCTTAGGAATGGGAGGAAAACAAAATGTTGGAAAGATGTTTGGGTTGGGGATGCTCCGATCCAATCTTTAGTTACTATTGTTTTGGGTCAGAATCGATCAAATTCTACAGTTGCAAACTACTGGCAAGGAGAAATGGACTGGAATTGGGTGACTCTTGTAACTCTCCTTCCACACACGACTTGTGACTTGTTGGAGAACGTTTCCATTACTCCATCAACAAATGAAGAAGATGAACCCTATTGGGCATTAGAATCCTCAGGCAAGTTTTCAGTCTCATCTCCATACTTTGGTTCTAACCTAACTTCTTTGAGTTTACGGGATAAAATTTGAAAGAAGCTAGGGAAGATCAAGGCAACAAAACGTATGAAAATCTTTATGTGGCTAGTCAAACATGAACGAATTTTATGTATTGCAGAATGAAAGAGACGTCACTCTCTTTACTATGGAGGTTGCGTACAATGTCGTGACGTGGACGAGAAAGTGGAACATGTTATTAGTTGTTGTTCTATGGCTAAAGATATCTACTTCCGCTTGATGAGTAGACATGATTTTGAGGCAACTAACAAGTTGGATTTCTAAAGAGGGATCAACACGAATATTCAAGGGAAAATAAACACACTTTATGGGGAGGATTGCCAACTATATTTCTAATTG
Source organism: Cuscuta australis (assembly GCA_003260385.1). Lineage (NCBI taxonomy): Eukaryota > Viridiplantae > Streptophyta > Magnoliopsida > Solanales > Convolvulaceae > Cuscuta > Cuscuta australis. Next base: position 217,593 of record NQVE01000217.1, on the reverse strand, counting down.
CACGTTGGTGGATATAGAAATGCAGAAATGAAAAGATATTCAAAAATATTGACTATGCTCTCGAGGATAAAATATGGTTGATTATGCAACAAAAGATGGATATTTTGGAGGCTTACACAAAGGTGGTCGAATCTGGGATGCTAAGGGGGCGATGTATAAACAAAATACTTACTTGGGAACGACCTTAAATATGGTCACTTGCTTTGAATTTAGATGGAAGCCAACGAGGAATTAATGGGGTAGCAAGTTGTGTAGGTTTAATCAAGAACCCTACTGGAGACACGATAAGTGGCTTCATGGGTAGATTCTAATCTTGATAGTGTGATATACACGGAGTGCAAAAGCCATACTTCTAGGGCTTGAATGAGCTTGGAATAAAGGTTGTTGTCATTATTTAATCATCCAAAGCGATTCTATAAATGCTATCAAATGGATTTATTATGATGATGAACCACACTTGGTCCCTTGCGACAAGTTGACTTGGAATGGAGAAAATGACTAAAGAAGGAACGGAATATTACTATCAAACACGTGTACAGAGAGCATGTTATTGCTAAAATGACTCATGATAATACGGCCATACGAGTACTTAGAGAGAATTGCCTCCCCTATGATTGAAATTTGAAAATTCTTAAAAGATGATAAAGCCGGAGTGCCTAGCATTCGTATGGTTAATTGTAGTGATTAATTGACCTTTTGGGGATACTTCCCTCCTCTTAGATTAAAAAATACTTTTTATTTGGATATGTTTCCAATAAATTAGCTTGCTCATATTAACTCATTAATCTTTAGTCATTCCAATAGATTTTGTGATCTAAGAGTGCAATCTAACTTTGGATAATGAAGGTTGTTGGATTGATATTCCTTGATTGCTTTTCTTTCCTTACGAATGCTATTTTCGTCTTTGAATATTTGCCTAATTTCTTTTTTTTACAATCAAATATTTTCAATTTCTGATATATAACTATATAAAATGTATATGTTATATTAATTAGTTAAAATAATATTTTAAAAATATTTTATAAAATAAGTTTAATTAAATGATTTTTGTATCAATACTTAATATTATTTTTTATTTAATTCCTGATAAAAATTTATCAATTTTAATCGACAAAATAAAGAGTAGACAAATTTTTTTAAAAAAAAAAATTTCGCCCATGTTGGACCGCCGAAAGGAATAAAATCCAACAAATTGGTTTGTTAATTTCATGGGGGAAGTATTGTATTTTTGGATCCTAAAATTAAAAGGATATGTCTTCTGCAGTTCTGCCATACCCTTTTTTTTAAACATTTCGCCATACCAATTGATTGCCAACATTCCACAATTTGAGCTTGGAAAATGCTAGGGTGCCACCACATGAGTACTGCTATGGGTGCACTCATGCTTCACACAAACAATAAGTGTCTGTGTTGCACAGACAATTATCGTCTGTGTTTGTCTGTGTGAAGCATGAGTGCACTCATGGTAGCACCCATGTAGTGGCACCTAACATGGTCCTTTGAGCTTTTTCAGAATACATTCCCACTTTTGGAGACACTCGTAGGGTACGTTTGGCGTAAGAAGGTCATGTTCTATTAATCTGATCTAATTAATTTTTTTATAATTGGGATAAAGTTCTAATCTGATCTGATCTAAATGTAATTATATTTAAAACTATTTGTGATTTGGTCTGTTTTGATTTGAATCAAATAAGAATAAGTAAAAAAAATAAATTGAGGAAACATGCCCGAAGAAACATAATCATTACCTAAAATAGGATTAAAATATAATCATTATCTCAAAATAGGAATGCACTGTGATAATGTAAAATTATATATTATATTTTACATTTTTGGATATTATATATTGATATTATTGACATTCTAATCTCTATTTTGACAATAAAAAAAATCTTATTTTAGTATCTTATCTATATTTTACTTCTAGTTTACATTTTTGTTAATTCAAGCTATACCCTAGAGGCCTAGACCTGAGTACCTGACCATTAAATTTTAAATAAAAATTTTGTTAATCAAATCTCAAGATAATTTAACTGAAATGACCCGCTAAAAGTATGTTAGATTGACTAGATTCAAAAGGTAAAAAAATTCAAATTGTGTACTATATAATGTGATAAAATTAATGTCATATTGTTGTTTTGTCATCACTCTTTTTTCGTGTTTAAACTTGTATTTTTTTAAACGAGTTAGAACGATATTGTATCGTTATCTTACTATTACAAAAAATTGTTCATAAATATTTTGTACTATTTACGGAATTTTTTCCTCCTATTTTCATATTTAACATTTCTAACAAACTCTTCCTATTTTCATATTTAACAATTCTAAAATAATATAGTCCTGTCACATCTTGTTTATATAACTTTTCAAACAATTTTTTAATTACTATGTACATTTTCTTTTTAAATTTTATACTTACAATCAAATGAATTGAATTAAAAATAAAGTCGATCAAACCTTATAATACATAATAGAAATATCTATAAGAGATGGAGAAAATATATCTAAATAATAATAAAAATTCAAAAACAATATATTATATCAACTTTAATATTTTTATTTTGATATTTTGTAGTACTCCCTCCGTCCCATGAAACATGGAACTTTTGCTTTTTAGGAGAGTTTAAGGGGAGTGTATTTTGGTATTGAATTTCCAAAAAATGTCCTTTGATGTGATGGGTAAAAGGTATGATGTGATAGTTAGGGTATGAAAAAGTAAGAGGTAAAAATGACTTTTTAATAGAAATGAGAAATGTTTTATGGGACGGATAAAAAAAGAAAGGAGAAAAGTTTTATGCTATATGTAGCTGGTGGCATAAGTTTGATTATTCTAAAAGAACGGGGTAATCTTACACTAGTTTATTTATTAATGTAAGATCATTACAGCAATTCAATTAGAGCATCTACGGTGTTTCAATTGTAAAATTGATTATTTGTACCTCTAACCCTTTGATAAATCCCCCAGCCCGCCCCGTCTTCAACGCATCCCCGCACCATCGCCAATTCCATTACACCAAATTTTGTTGACTTCCGGAACAAAATTTTGACCCAAATTTGGTGTAATGAAATTGGTGGGGGTATGAGCGTGCGTTGGAGACAAGGCGAGTTAGATGGGGTTTAGCGAGAGTTATGAGATAGGATCAATCAATTTTATAATTGGTGTAAGATTACTCTTCTCATCCTAAAATAAATGTTTATAATTAGTTGTATTAACTTGAACATGATGGCAATGAATGATGAACTTACTCACTCCATTCATAAAAAATTGTTACAGTTTGATTTTTTTTGAACAAATCGTAACATCTTTTGACTACGAACTAAATATAATTTAAAGTAATTAAATATTATACAAATTTAATACTTCAAAACTATACTGTTTAAAATAGGAAAAATTACCTAAAATAATCCCAACTTTATCCGGTCTTTCAAAAATAATCACACCTTTCACTGTGATGCATAATAATCCCAACTTTACTGAAATTTGCCAGTTTTGGGTTGTCGTTAAGTTTCTAATGGAGGGTTAACGGAAATGCATGTTTTAGGCAACAAAATAAAAGTTGGGATTATTTTTGATGAATTTTCATTTTTTTTATTTTTTTAAATTTTTCATTTAAATTTTTAAAATTACTTTCTACCTCCATCATCATTTCTTTTTTCTTTTTTAAAGATTAGCCTTAGTTTAAAAAATAAAAATAATAGATATAAAAAATGAAAAAAATGAGAAATGTAACTAAAATGGTACAAAAATAATAAAATAAATAAGGTAATCAATGGAAACTAACTTGAAATTGGTAAAAGTAAAATAAAAATATACGGGTGGGTTTTAATATTTTACGCATTATACAAAGTATTAACATATCACTTCTTATTTTTTAGAAAAAATTATCTACAATAATTCTAACTTTACTGGACGGCTTGTGATTTTAAAAAAATAAGTAGTACATTAAGACTCCGTATAGTGTGTAAAATGTTAAAACCCACCACTACGTATATATTTATTTTATTTCTTACCAGTTTCTGTTTAATTTCTATTGATTACATTATTTATTTGATTAATTTTGTATGGTTTTAGTTATTTTTCTCATTTTCATTATTTTTTATATCTATTTTTTCAAAGGTAAGAATAATCTTTAAAAAAGAAAAAGAAATGGAGGTTGAAAGTAATTCAAAAAATTTAAATAAAAATTTCAAAAAAAATTAGAAAACAAAAATTCATCAAAAATAATCCCAACTTTTATTTTGTTGCCTAAAACGGGCATTTCCGTTAACCCTCCGTTAGAAATTTAACGGCGACCCAAAATTGGCAAATTTCAGTAAAGTTGGGATTATTATGCATCACAGTGAAAGGTAGGATTATTTTTGAAAGACCGGGTAAAGTTGGGATTATTTTGAGTAATTTTTCCTTTAAAATAAACTCAAATCTTACTTAATCTACATTATTAACTAAATATTTTTTTTCATAGTTCATAGTTAAAAAGTGTCACATTTTAACAAAAAAAAATCAATAAATCGAAACAGACCCGAGGTTTGCCAACACTAGGTTTACATAAGCGTGACATATAAAAGAAAATCCTAAAAAAACGAGTTTAGGAAAAGAGAAAGTAATCGGTGCAAATGAGTTTTGGAAAGATAAAGTGGTCTGCCCTTTATATTAAAAAGACCCACCCAAGAAGACCCGGCCGGGTCCGTATGATAAAAGCTTTAATCAAGTCGCCCAACTTCTTCATCTTTTCATGTTTGACTCTTTGATGAGAGTGGCTTTCCATCATGAAATTAATCTTTTACATATTAGGTCATTCATATTTATTTATTTTTGAAATAAAGTCATTCATATTTAAACACTCATTTTATAAAGACGGATGAAGTATTTTCATTCAGGTTGCAGAGATTTGTATCCTATTTCTATATAAATAAGCACGCAAGAGGTGTTAGACCCAATACAACAACATAGCGTACAATACAGACTCAAGGCATACTAACACTTATGTCTCTAAAAATTTTCCTTCTCACTTTTCATTCGACATTAAAAAATCTCAATTTCTTTTAAAAATCACTTTTAATCATACTAATTTTTGCTCTATTAATTACATTATTAATCTACTCGTCACAACATTTTTTTAACCAATCACATGTAAAAAAAAAAAAACTCCACATAAATCTTGTAAAAGTCAATAATAAGAATAAAACACCTTAGCTTGCATGCCAATTCATGATGTACATCATTGGATGGACCCATTGATGATATGATCGGTTTGGTGAGAGTGGGAAACAAAATCCAATAAAAACTTAACACTAATGGTACAAATTAAAGTTGAACTCATCACTATAAATCTTGCATGCTTATGATGATGTGAGTTCTCCCCAACCCATATGCGCCATGATTGATTAAACCCCCATTTCAATTCCCTAATCTACATTCAATTGATTATTATTAATACTACTACTACTTATATAAACTCATACGGAGTATTTGTAACCAGTTTGGAGCTCATAATCAATGGGTGTTGAATAATTCATTTCCCATGTCTCCTTCTTATCAATTCCATTTCCAATCATAATGTCACCACCCGGCCTATTTCAATTTGGGCAATACTTATTACCAGTTGCTTGCTTGCAGGTGGTATCTATCTATACGCCTATACCTAATGGGGAGAGGCCATATTTTAGAAAATCCTTGTATTTTCTTTTAGCTCAAATCAAGCCCGTTTCGCATTACGGGCCTAACATTTGAAGCCTCAAATTGACCGCCCGCTTCCCACGGATGGTCGGATACTCGCGAGCTTAAGGCTTGGGCCATGTTTTCTTCAAATTTATTTGTACTATTTAATTATAACCTAATCTTATTGAAATAAGATCAGATCAGAAGTAGTTTAAGTTCTATATTGGGAAATGACTTATGTTTTAGTACTATTGATGGAGGACGACTCCAACAGACGTCATCCGGGCCCCATCAGCCACGTGGAATCTTCTCTGCTCGGCCCTTGAGCTCGGAACGCCCTGTGGGCTCGGCTCGGCCTGCGAGCTCAGCTGGGGACCGTGACAGCGACCGCCATGGACCCATTGATGATATATTTCAAATGGGTTGAATGGTCTGCCTTGCACTTTTTGTAAATTAGCATCATCAAAAATACCAATACTAAAATTCTCAGTAAGGGTTTGAAGACTTCATTCATTCATTGTTGATAGGAAGCAAGAGCACTAGTAAGCCCAAAAGGCACTACGATGAATCCTTGACTGGTGATACCTAACCATTAAATCTAACTTAATAGCTCCTTACAGCTCATCTATTAACCCTATATGAAGAAAAAATTAAAGGGGGTTCCATTAATGCACCTCCAGCCCCTATATTAGCTCTTTGATCGGATTAATTGCGGTTGCCTCATTTCTTGTGTGTTAGTGTGGAAGCATAAGTCCACTAAGAACCTAAGACGAATCTACTTAGGCAATTGTGAACATGATGCTCTATACAAGAGGAACCAATGACATTAATTAAACGTTAACCAATCAGTATAAGGTGTGAACCAATCAGTGTGTAATAACTTGTTGTGTATAAAAGTGAACATGCTATGTAGGAACTCGAGAGACAAAAGAGTACAAATTTACCTGATTTAAAAATTTTGACGTGAGATTTTGGACAATTGGAAATTAGAATTAGCCCAACATACATTGCAAAATCAAATCTACTCTATAAAAACATTTTTTTTCTTTTTATCTAAGGGCATTTGCATCCATCCTCCAGAGCCATTCGCCGCTCAAAGATCGAAGGGGCACCACGCTGCAATCCCATTGCAGGAGGGGAGTTGCGATTTCCGCCGCGGCGCGCGTGCCCTTCCAGCGCAGAGCCAGGCTTCACTTTCAATGCAAAAACACACCGGCCGTCCATTGAGACATGGTAAAAAATAAGTAGAATGCTGATATACTAGAAGCTTGGGTGGGTGGATTTTAGATCATTGTAAATACTCTAATGCCCTCTATCCAAATCCATTTAAAAATGGTTGGATCTTTCGGGTTTGAGCTCCGGGTAGACCCACCTACAACACCGATTGGAAGTAGAAGAGTACCATTTCAAAAAGTGTTTTCCGCTCGATGGGGTCCATCACACCATTACCGGACTAGTACTATATTTATCTCCCCAACTCTCTTCCTCTCTCTCTATCTCTCTCTCTTCGTTCATACTCCGTAGATCATAAATTCCTCAGTCTATTTCTCTTGAGGCCGGGCACATAGTGCACTCAATACAGGCCTTCTTTAATTCTTGCTGCTTAAAATCTCATCTTTTTCCCATTCACATAAAAGCCCACATTTCTGCAGTCATCTTTTGCCAGTTTGTAAAAGATTTCACAAACAAGCTCTTCCTTTTTTCTGGCCTGCATTTATAGTTTCAGTCAGTCCCGAGGACACCAACCATCCTCTCAACACTTCGTAACGGCTATTTATTCCTCTGGCATTAAGGTATGATGATGAAACCATCCCCACTTCTATTAACTCCAGAATTTAAAGAATTTTGGTTCTGATTTATGGTTTTTCTACATCAAGAACCAGAGATTTGGGCTTTTCTTGAGCTTTCAGGGCAAAAAGGTGGAGTCTTTATCTTGTTTGGGCCAGAAATGGTGGATGGTTTTGCTTAATTTGCTCCGTTGTTGACTTTCTGTGGCGTTTCAGGCGATTGATTGAGAAATGGAGCCACACAGGCAGAGTGAAGAAGCCATAGTAGCGCCTTCCATCATCAACGAAACTCAACAGGTAGAAGATGAAGGGGGAGTGATTCAGCATGAACAGAAGCACAGTTTCAAGGACTTTCTCTGGCATGGAGGATCTGTGTATGATGCTTGGTTCAGCTGTGCTTCAAATCAGGCAAGAACTGATAATTAATTTCTTTCTTTCTTGATTAATTTCTCTTTTCTCAAAAAAGGAAATAGAGTGAAAGAAAGATCTCTTGAAATTTATGGGTTGGCTTTTTTTCTTTCTTTCTTTCAGGTAGCACAGGTTCTTTTAACTTTGCCATATTCGTTTTCCCAAATGGGGATGCTCTCTGGAATCATTCTGCAGATCTTTTATGGTGTTCTTGGAAGCTGGACTGCTTACCTGATCTCTGTGCTCTATGTGGAGTACAGAACTAGAAAAGAGAAGGAGAATGTCAGCTTCAAGAACCATGTTATCCAGGTTTTCTTCTCAATTATTAACCTCCAAACAAGGGTCGTGACACCCGGCAATGACAGGGGACCCGTTTTTTGACACCAAAGGCAAACACAGACCCGCCACTCTTGCATAGGCAATTATTGTCTTTGTTTGTCCTTCACACACCATGATTGGAGTTTTTTCGTGCTTTTGGTGGCAAACTAACACTTTCCAAGATTTTGGTGTCAAAGTAGCAATTTTTTTATATCGACACCAAAAAGTTACATCATTGTGTCTCATGTCTTGGTGTCATTTCCGGTGTCAAAGTAGCATTTTTTCTCTCTCTCAATAATGTCCTTGGGATCAAATTTAGACATTTAGTTGTTCACTTGAGATCTTCACCCTTGATGTGTAGTGATGTTCTGATTTCTTTTCTTTACATTTTCAAATGAAGCAGTAATATTCGCATTAGTTTTAGCATTATTTAACTGTCCCTTTAGCCATAAATTTTAGGGGCGTTTTGAAAAAAGCCAATCACTAACCTCTAATGATAGTTAAATCCAAACATAGAGAAATGTTCATATCAAAATGTATTGACAAGATTTGTGTTTTTGTGCAGTGGTTTGAAGTGTTGGATGGATTGTTGGGGCCAAAATGGAAAGCAGTTGGACTGGCATTCAATTGTACCTTCCTTCTATTTGGTTCTGTCATTCAGCTCATTGCCTGCGCAAGGTATAGTTAGTACCCCTCCAATTTATATATATATACAGAAGAGTGTATTTATTTACAGTAATAAAGATGTAATTGTGGGAATTATTATTCAAAAAAAATAAATAAACAATGCAGCAATATATACTACATAAATGACCGGTTGGACAAGAGAACATGGACATACATATTTGGGGCGTGTTGTGCAACGACTGTGTTTATCCCATCATTCCACAACTATAGGATATGGTCCTTTCTTGGATTGGGCATGACAACATACACTGCTTGGTATTTGACCATTGGTGCCCTTCTTCATGGCCAGGTACTGCTACCCATATATATATATATATATATATATATATATATATATATATATATATATATATATATATATATATATATATATATATATATATATATATATATATATATATATATATATATATATATATATACTACCCCTCTCTCACTCTCTCTCTCTCACACACACACATACATATATTGACTCGTATCGCGAGAAATGAGGGTAGTGCATTTTTTGTTCATCACGATGCGCATTTTGTTCATCGATAATAATGTTAGGTTCAAACGATTTTGATTTGGTTTGCGGAAGATTAAGAATTAATTTTCTGGACTACTATTACCAAATTATTAAATTGATTCATTGACGTAGTGTCAGAGTTTTGTTGACAGAAAAAGGTTTTGAGTGACCAACATTTACAAGTTTGGATTCCCTGTTCGTATCTTTGAAACCAAGGTTACTTTATGTCCCGTGAGACCTATGATATTCCGTTGGTAAAACGTATAGTTCCTATCTCATAAATCTCAAAACCTCTGTTCCCGCACTCCACCCTTACCTCTCTCGATCTGCTCAAATCGGTTATCGACAGGGGGCTGGGGTGGAAGGTAAGAGACGAAAGTTTAGAAGGGAGAGGTCAAAAAGTGAGAATAATCAATTTTACCAACAGAATATCGTCACATCTCATTTCAAAATCATAGAGTATAATTTTGAAAAGAAAAAAAAAACGGAAGGTTAATAAACTAAAACTACGTGCAGTACCTGAGGATCGGATTTGGTTCAGATTAATTCGCTCTGGTTCGGTCAAACCATACCGGAATGGCCACCTCTGGATCTAATCTCATACCGTAAATGCCCTTCACCTACCGCCCAAAAATACTTTTTTTAAGTGCATGCACATAGAATAAGTTATTGCGATCTACAAAAAATAAAATTTAAAATATTACTCCCTCCGTCCCGCTATATTTGTCCACTTTTGACTTTTAGAACTGTTCATCTAAGCGCTTTGACTCATCAAATTCTCTCAATGTGTAAGCCTAAATATAGTCATGTGTGATCTTGTTTGATATGTCTTAACATATAGATTATTAATATATAATTTCTATAATTTTTTAATATACAAATTACAAGATAAAATGGATTAAAGAAGTGTATTGGATGGTGTGTAAAAATGAAAGTGGACAAATACTATGGGACGGAGGGAGTACTCCGTATTGTATATGCCGGATTATGTTAGTAAAGTATAACTTTTTGCAATTAACAAAGATTAACTTTTAATATATAATTAAAAAAGTTATATGATATATATTTATTATTTAGATAAAATAATATTTTAAAATATTTTGTGAAATAAATCTAATAACAGCGACGATCTTTTGACCTTGGATTCCAGATTACTCTATGACCCATGCATCTACATTGTGGTAAAATTAATGGTTTTCTATCCTCCGTGTCCCTCTTGCTATAGCCAATCGGCGAAATAGGATGGGGTGAGGGAGAGAGGGTTGCTGTGGTGGGAGGAGTTAGGGGTAGGAACCATCAAGTTTACAATCAGAAAACCGTAGGTGCCCAGGTCATAAAATGACATTGGAATTCGGGATCAAAAATATACTCTTTATTAGATCTCATCTAAATCAACTTTACAAAAATAATCTGCAAAAAAACTTTACAAAAATAAAAATCCTCTGTATGTTGGTTGATCGGTGAGGTTTTAAAGGTTCATTTTTTGGTTTATTGGATTTGTTTAAGTTTTTTTTAAATGAATCAAAAAGTTAAAAACATTTAAAAATATTTTTTTAAAATAAAGTACTCGATTTATGAAATTGAATTAACAACATTAAATTACCCCCTGTACATATGCAAAACATCAATTCTTTATGTTAATATTATGAGGGTTATATATATTCCTAATCTTTTTTACCGTTCATATTCGTCGAGGTAAAACTTTACGGTACTTGAAGGGAGTGAATTTTAAAACGCGTGCTTGATTTGTTTTTTCGGAGTGAAAATTGAAACCAGAATCTAACAGTAACGGTTCGACATTCCACAATTAACTTTTGTTCATTAATAGCTCGATTCGATTAATTTCCATTCGGTATCTGATTTTCCTTTTTCCAAATGCACGCCTAATAGAGTACAAATAAATGGGAAGACTATTATTGTTACTTTACTGAGATAATAATTTTTTTTATGTTCCACTTTATGTATAGGTTGAAGGCGTTACACATGGTGGCCCTAAAAAATTGGTGCTTTATTTTACTGGTGCCACTAATATACTCTACACTTTCGGCGGGCATGCGGTGACTGTGTGAGTAAATTAATTATTACTCCCACTGTTAAATTTTTTTCCCCTGTTTTAAAAATATTTTTTTTGCTGTGAGAAATGAACTGTTTCTAATGATTGCTTGTCCATGCTAAATCAAAGACTTTGCTGACTAAAAAGGGACATAAATTAACTGCATGGTTTCAAGTTTGGAACAGTCATTAATTATTGGGGTAAATGAATAAATATATAATGCCAAACAGTAATATTATTTCAAAATTATTGGATGCTAAAATCTTGATTTTATGGATTTATGTGATTTTCCCAGCTATTTCCCATGATGTATTTGCATTGGAATGTCTGCCAGTCCTCATTTAGTCAACCTTCCTTCCACAATTAGTTGACCTAAGTACCCTAATTGATATTGACTAATAACATGCATGATTTGAGATCAAATGTGTATCTTCCACAGTTCCACCTTTTGAAAAGAAGTACCAAGTTATATATGCTAATGCTAACCCAAGTAAAAAACAAATTGCATTTTAGTTAACTAATACTCATTTTGGTCCCTCTAAATGCGAGTCATATATTGGGTCAAATTAACCCTTGTAGCTAAAGAATCAAATCAAGTTAGTCTAATCTAATGAAATTTCTCTTCAATGATATTATTAAAACTCGAGTTGGCATATTAATTGACACAAAAGTTGTCTAGATACGTGGTTGTGTCTATTAGCGTGCTAGCTTAGAATTTCAATAACACGATTAAGACAATATGTATATACAAGGACCGAATTGACTCGTAGGTACACATAGAAGGTCAAAAACGAGTTTTGTTTGGCACGGGACGTGATCATTAGTTTTTCTTTCCAAGTGAGTACAGTGAGACTTGAACGCACGACCTCTAGATCAACAAGACTCAGACACAATCACGCATGTTCATGCAGGGAAATAATGCATGCGATGTGGAAACCGCAAAAGTTCAAGTACATCTACCTATTCGCGACGCTCTACGTCTTCACCCTAACCCTCCCATCGGCCACGGCCATGTACTGGGCCTTCGGCGACCAGCTTTTGGGCTACTCCAACGCCTTTGCTCTCCTCCCGCGCAACGGCTTCCGCGATGCGGCCGTCATTCTCATGCTCATCCACCAGGTCCCGCACCCGTCCCGAAAAAAGAGACATTCTCTTTACTTTTTATTCCTCAGACAAAAAAGTAATATTTTTTTTTTTTGAATGTGACATATATGCAGTTTATAACATTTGGGTTTGCATGCACGCCATTGTACTTTGTGTGGGAGAAAGTAATAGGGGTGCACGACACAAGGAGCATGTGTTTAAGGGCAGTTGCTAGGTTACCCGTGGTGGTGCCAATATGGTTTCTGGCCATAATTTTCCCCTTCTTTGGCCCTATAAACTCAGCTGTGGGGGCACTCCTTGTTAGCTTCACCGTCTACATCATCCCTGCCCTTGCACATATGGTCACTTACAGAAAGGCATCGGCCCGGCAGGTAAATTGTCCCTTTCATATAATACATACTACGAGTACTATTTTCATTTTTTTTTTTTGATTTTTTTGGCCAACATTTTAAAACGGGAGAACTCCCTAGACGTGAGTAAAATATAAAATAGGAGGCATATATCTTTTAACACGCACCACATTGTCACATTGTAACTGCTACACTAGTAGCGCTAGCATTTGCCGCCGGCGGCTTTTTGCGGCCACCGGAGTGCCGTCACGGATCATTGACAATTGACTGATTACACTCATATATTAGACACTCATATATTAGACTGTCATCACTTTTCCAACACACCATCGACGCGTACTCTTTCGCCTACTGCCATTATAATCTCATTTTGGTTTTAAAACAATAAGAACTTCTATTTTGGTACTTTTATACTTTTTACTCATATTTAGAGAGATTTCTTTTTTGAAATTTGACCATAAATTATAGAAAAAACACATTGAATTGTAGTATAGGTTTACTATCAATAAATTCATTTCGAAATTTCGTTTTAAAATATCAAATAAAACACCGTATCCATTTATATATAAATAGTGATATTAATGGTCAAAATTTTGGGTGGTGAGAAAAAACAAAAAACTAGAAAAGTAGAGTTAATAAAGAGAGTATGTATTTACTTGTCTTTATATTTTTTGTACGTCCTGTACCGCTGGTTTCTGCCAAACAAGCCCTATCTTACACTGGCCACACACACCCACATTCTCTCATTTCTCTCTATCATTGCAAATTATTATTCTATCCAAAATCCATTACACTCCGTATGTGTGTCTTTTAATGATTTAAAATGCACATTTTTTAAATCGAGCTAAGCTCATTTTTGCTAAAAATTAATTCTTTTTTTCAACAAAAATATACTTCCTCCGTCCCCTCAAAAAAAGCTTAGGGTCCGTTTGGTATAATGGAATTGGAATTGAATTAGAATTGAAATTCTATTGGATTCAATTCCACAGAATTGAATTCTACTAATTCTAATTCATTTTTTACATTATTAATTCTAAATCCACATAATTTTTGACCTACCAAATACCATAATTGGATTTGAAGTCCTAAATTCTAATTTCACAATTTGAATTTCGTGTACCAAACGGAGCCTTAGGGTCCATTTAATTTAGTACACATAGTTGGAATTAAATTGAGAGTTGAAATTCTTTGAAATTGATTTGGATGGAATTGAACTCTCTAATTCTAATTCTTGTTTTGTCCTCCCAATTCCAAATGCTCATATTTTTGTGCTACCAAATAATAGAATTGGAATTATTATCCCAATTCTAATTCCATAGTTTGAATTTCGTGTACCAAACAAAGTCTTAGGGTCCATTTGTTACCCGGAATTGACGTAATTGAATCGAAATTCAAATTCTATGAAATTGAATTGGATGGAATTGAGTTCTCCGATTTAATTCATTTTTTTCACTACCAATTTCAAATCCATATATTTCTATGTTATTAAACAGAAGAATTGAATTAAAGTCTCCAATTTCAATTCCATGATTTAATTTAAATTTCAAATACCAAATAAAAATAGCCTTATTCATTTTTTTTACTTTAATGAAATTTAAGAAAAATGTTTAAAAAAAGCGTGGTTAAAAATTGTTATACAATAAAGAAATAAAGACTATAAAGAGAGTGGTGGGTTTTATCTCCTGTGACAACGCGTAGAGGGAATTGGAATGTAGCACTTGGGGTTTAGCCTGCGGTCACTTATCATGAACGAACCAATATAATTGGGAATGGTACATCATCATTGTCCCTAAAGCTTCTTTGCCAATCTGTTTTTTTATTTATTTATTTTTATTGTTAACAGGTGTAACGATATTTTTGTCCACTTATTTTTTGTTCACTTAAATAAATAAATTACACCCCCAACGATATTATTGATGAGTTTGTGGATTAGTTTGAGCTATTTGTAGTTCCTCTTAGTCACTTGTGTCGGTTAACGTGTCAACTCAGTGTTTTTGTTGTACGCTGAAGATACATTTCGTTATAAACCAAATTGATTCGCGGACGCGCTTCGAAGGACCAAAATGAGTCTCGATTGTTCTTCCTCGTCTCATGAATGAATCTCCATGTTTTTTTTCAGAATGCAGCGGAGAAACCGCCGTTCTTTCTTCCGAGCTGGACGGCGGTGTACGCGATGAACACATTCGTGGTCGTGTGGGTGTTGGTGGTCGGGTTCGGGTTCGGAGGGTGGGCCAGCATGACTAACTTCATCAAGCAAGTCGACACATTCGGCCTATTCGCGAAATGTTACCAGTGCAAGCACAAGCCACAGCTCCCTAATCACCATACTTAGCTTATTAATATGTTTCATGTTTCTCACCTTTTGTTTCTTCTCTTTTGTAACATTTTTTGTTGTTGTTGTTGTGGTTATTTCTGGTCTTGTGTGCTGCCCTTAGACAGTTTATGCATTTCTTGTGTTTGTTTGTTTAGTTTGTATAAAAGAAATTGTTATGAGTAGGGGTGAATTGATGATGAATTGTTGGATGGGAGGAATTTACGTATTACTAGTCTCAAAGTTGTGCTTGTAGGCAAAGTGATGTGTTTACATATTGTTTGTACAAAATTAATTAAGTTCGAATAACAAGTTATAATCGTAAGTTTTTTTTTAATGTAAAAAAAATTAAAATAAGAATAACATGAAATTTGAAATAGTCTTTTTTGCACCATTTATCACCAAACTCTTCAAAATGCAAATTTCTTTTGAACTTTAATAATTGTACTAATGCTTTCAAAATACTTAAAAACGTTGTATCAATGGTATGTGCACTATATTTGGGAGTGTGTTAATCCCACCATTATCATGATAGAGTTTGATTAAAATGCTATGGATTCATGAAGAGCTTGATCGATTGTTGTTCGAATTTGGAGTTTGGCTAACGACGGTTAAAGCGAGAAAAATAATCTAAGGTTTCAAAAATGTTAAAAATATAGAAGATAATGTTTGAAAAGGTGATACTGCAGAACTCACGTGTGATATATAGCATTTGACGAGAATTATGACTAACGCACTCCCGTATCTCATGACCATTAACACACCCACATGGATCAGTCCAGGGGCCGTCAATCACTTTTTATGCACTCGTTCTATGTCAAAAGTAATTTGCAATGAAAACAATGTACCCGTTAATTGCAGTATAAAGCGTATTTTATAAAGAAGTATTTGTGAATTTGTAATTTCATTACACTATATTTGGTAGGTAGAATTTAAAAGAAAAAGAAAAAAATATGGTTTTCTCTTGATTTCTTAACAAAATGAAAGGAATTTGATTTTTTCTCTTTCTAATACTCCCCCCGCCCCAAATTATAATGAATGTTCACTATTCACATGGTCAAACTTCCTTCACTTTCTTTCTCTATTTTCGTTAGCAATTTGATAAAATAAAATACTATTGTCACTACTAGTTTTGTAGATCTTTTGATGTAGTATTTTAATATGTAATTTTTATTTTTAACTATATACCATTTGTCATATAAAATGATTTGAAAATAATTCCAGTCATACATCGTAAACCGAAACATGCATTATAAAATGGGACGGAGGGAGTATATTTTATCTTCTTAATTTCTTCTTCTCTCTGACCAAGCAAGAAAAACGGTTTTTCATCCCATTTTATTACTTTTCCATTTCAGATTGCTTGAAACAAATATAGCATTAAATTTTATGTTGTGATGTAAAGCACTATTTTTCATAATATAGTACATGATTTTGAAAAACTGTTATAGTAGCGGCTCGGTCAGATCGAAATCGTTTGGGTTTGACGCATTTTCAGCGAGTCATTTTCGGCTCGGTCATCTTCAGATTCGATCAACAAAACCTTTTGTCTTTTCGAGTCTGGTTAAAAATAGGTCGGCTAAATTTTTGTCTTTTCGAACTTGCAACATAATTACATCTTTCCAAAAAAACCCTAACTTTAAATTTTAAAAATTCCACCATTTAAGTACGGAGTATTTGGCAATAACACAAATTGGAGAGTTTGGCGACTTTGGACCATGGACTAATAATGCCAAATACGTTTCTCGTTTTCGTTTTTCTTATTCGTGAGGCTATTGGGTATGATGGACAATTAGTAAGTTTTTAAAATATAAAAAGAGCCCATCATTTTTGGGCCTAAATTCCTTAGAACAGAGCACAATCCAACAAAGCCCTGGGTCGATTCTCAGTAAACTAAAAAGAGATAAGTTTGTCGAGCTAATTATATCTGAACTTTTTAAAAATTATACGAGTTCTCTCTGAATTGTAACAATGCCTTTAAGCAATTAAAAAATGTTCCACTAATGGCTTTTCTGTGGCATATTTTAAAGTGCGTTAATCACATGCTCATCTAATACAAATGTGGATTCATTTAAAGTCATAAATCACACGTGAATTGTGTAATATGCGCTTTTCAAATATTATCTTCTATATTTTAAATCTTAGATAATTATTCTCAATTTAGTCAGCAATGACCAACTTCAAAGATTTGGCATCAGTCGATAAAAGTGTGCCATTAATCGATCAAACACCACCAGTCCATAACATCTTCATCAAGCTACAACATATATATTGATGAACGGTTGATTAATACACTCCTAAATCTGACATAGATGAACCATTAGTACAATATTTTTTAAAGTTGATGTGGCATTAATGCAATTTTTAGAATTCAATGATAAATGCGTTCAATTTTTAAAAAAGAAAATTTTGTACTAAATAGGACTAAAACATAAGTCATTTCGAAATGTAGAACTTAAACTTTTTTAATTTCCTAAATAAGACTTAAAAATGTCTAGTGAGAGGAATAATGTCCAGCGATAGTGGACATTTACTTGAATAATGACTAATGAATAATGACCAATGATCCTATATTAAAAAATCAAAGTCATTATGTTTTAGTTCAGAAATTCACCTTGAAAAATTAAGAGTGAAGGGACTCAAAGGTATTTTTACCACTAAATCTGTTCGCCAAGAATCAAACTTAAATTCCGCTCCAAGAATGGCAAGACTCGATTTTAGAATAAAGCTATTTCTACCCCAAACTTTTGTACCCCATTTTGTGCACTGCAGGTTTGCACCGACATTTTGTGTTGGTGTAAAACTAATTTTTGTTAACGCATCAACACTTTGTGTCCGTGTAAATTTTTGTTAACGCACCAACACTTGTGTCAGTGTAAACCATCAAAATGTTTGTGTATAACTGCGGTGTACAAATGAGGTACAATTTTTGGTGTAAGTGTAGCATGACCTCGATTTTTAATGCCAAAAAGCATGAAATTTCGAGCTTTTCTGCAGGCGGGGCTGCCGCGAATAGACACCGCACTGGACGCAATGCGGCCGTATGGGTGTTCATAAACGACACCGTCCGAAGATCGGTCATCATCATCTGATTTCAATTCTTCCATATACGATACGATACGAGTATATATAATAAACCTTATATACATTTCACCACCAACAGACATTGAATTTGATGGGCCGATATCCAGAGGACGGCCCAAATGAACCATTTAAACAGCTTCGGGTCAAGCACCTGTGGAATACTCAAGCTGGGCCGGCCCAAGGAGCTGGGCCTAGTTAACCTCAGGCCAAGCGCAGCTGGCAGAGTCAGTCCGGAGAAGGAGACGGAGCTGATTGGCCGTTACGAGCTGGAAAAAGGGGATCGCGCCCTTGGCGGGCTAAACTCCATCGGTTACGCTTCACCTTAATTGTTGAGAGCTCGTGTATAAATAGAAGGGACCCGAAAGGGGAAAAAAGGCTAAATCAAGCTAGTAAAGGCGAAAAGGCGACTTGAGAGACACGCTCAAGGAGAAGAGAGGGGAGTCCACAGCGAACTCCAAGGTCGAATCTGAGGAGCGACGGACGACAGTCGGGGATAAAGGTGCAGCCGAGCTGTGGAAAATGTACAAACAACTGGAGAAGCGGCTGGATGCCCAGAACCCCTATCGCCAGGCGGTCTTCAGTGAGGTAACGCCCTTCTCCAGGAGGATAATGTCCTCCCTCTCCCAGATAATTTCAAGACTCCCCAGATTAAAGCATATAATGGGACGACCGATCCCTAAGACCACCTTGCTCGTTTCGGGGCCAACGTGGTCATGTACGCGTATCCAGAAGAAATCAAGTGCCGGTGCTTCCTGGAGACACTGGAAGAGCAGGCTTGTGAGTGGTTTCACAAATTACCCAAGGGGTCGATAGATAGGTGGGGCGACCTGGCCCACAAGTTCTTGGAGCACTTCGCATCCAGCCGGAGACAAAAGCTCCCCTTCTCGCATTTGCTCAATGTGAAGATCCGGAAGGGGGAACAGCTCCGGGAGTTCATTAATAGGTGGGAGAAGGAGGCTAGGGATGTCCAAGGGGCGGACGACCAAGCCCTGATCGCCATGCTCCAAGCTGCACTCCCCCAAGGGGATGTGCGTAAGGAGCTGCGACGGAATCCTCTCTCGACCTATCAAGAGATGTTGGCCAGGGCGAAGTACCTGGCGCTGGAAGAGGAAGATGATGAGCCACCAGTCCGGAAGGAGAAGAAAAGCGGGCCACCGGTGGCAGAAGGAAAGAAGAGGAAGGAATATGGTAAGGGGCCGAACCCCACCGGGTATCATGCGAACAGGCATCCCGTTCACGCGGTACAGTCGTTGCCGGCCCCTCCTCATGGTCGGGAAATCTATGGTGTGCAAGATGCACCCAAATACTGCGAGTACCACCGTAACAGCACCCATAACACGTCGGAGTGCGTTACGCTGAAGAAGGAGATGGATCAGCTGATTGCTAGAGGGCCACCTCCTCGGTCAGAACGACCGTCCACAAGTAACCGGACCTGGAGGAGGCCGCCAGCCCCCACGGCAGCGATCACAGCAGGAGAGGGGCAAGAAGATGGACGGTGGCACCTAGGGCGAGATTGTGATGACCTAGATGAGGAGGAGAGGCAAGGTCGCCGACACCTGGGGTGTCGGTTCATCATGGGAGGAAACACTGGAGGAGATTCGGTATCCTCCCGAAAGAAGTGGAAGAACATGGTGTACCTGGCCGAGGTACAAAGGCCACCGCTGCCTAAGCGAAAGAAGAAGGAACCTCTGATCTTTACAGACGAGGATTATCCCCAGTCCTCAGTCCTCACAGGGACACTCTGGTGATAAGAGTGGAAATCAATAATGTGGTTGTTCACCGAACCTTGGTCGATACGGGCAGCTCGGTCAACGTAATGTACAGCAACACCTTTAAGGAGTTGGGATTGTCCCGAAGCGACCTGAAGCCAATCCATACGCCGCTGTCAGGATTTACAGGGGATACCATCGAAGCAAAAGGAACTATCACGGTAGAGGACGGGGTAGGAGATGGCACCCACCGACTCTAGGTCGACATGGAATTTATGGTAGTACAGCTCGACTGTGCACACCATCTGATTCTGGGACGACCAGGGTTGGAGGACCTGGAGTGCGTAATCTCCCCCGTCCACTTATGCCTAAAGTTCAACACTCCCACCGGGGTGGGAGTAGCAAAGGGGAACCAGAGCCTGTCACGGTCGTGCTATGTCAGGGCGACCAAAAGCCAAGCCCGAGTCGACGAGAGTGTGAGCACGATCTGTGCGGCGATCCAGAAGGAGGAGGGGCGACCACGAGCTGAGCCGGCGGAAGAGGTCGAGGAAGTTTCTTTGGACCCGGTTGAGCCCGAGCGGAAGGTGAAGGTAGGCAAAACCTTACCGCTTGAATTAAAGGAGCAGTTATTGGAGGTCCTCCGAGCATTCAAGGTGCTATTCGCTTGGGGACCAGAGGATATGCCAGGGGTCGACCCAAAAATCATCTGCCATAGATTGGCAGTGGATCCGACCCACAAGCCGGTCAAACAGAAGAAGCGTTTCCTTTCCGCAGAACGGAGAGAGTTTGTCACCAAGCAGGTGACCACCCTGCAGTCCATTGGGCACATCCGGGAAGTCCGCTACCCGGAATGGTTGGCAAATGTAGTCCTCGCACCCAAAGGGAATACCTGGCGGATGTGCGTCGATTACACTGATCTAAATAAAGCTTGCCCGATGGATCCTTTTCCTCTCCCCAACATTGATCAGTCTCATGCTGGCGACCTGGAGAGAGTATTCAAGATCATGAAAAAGTTCCAGCTTCGCCTTAACCCCAAGAAATGCACATTTGGGGTGCAGGGGGGTAAATTCCTAGGACATATGGTCAGCCGGAGAGGGATCGAGCCTAACCCGGAAAAGGTAAAGGCGATTTTGGAGATGGAGCCTCCGCGAAATGTAAAGGAGGTCCAGCAGCTCACCGGCAGGATTACTGCTCTCAGTCGTTTCTTATCAAAGATAGCTGATCGAGTGGCTCCTTTCTTTCAGACCATCAAGAAGAGTAGAGGGTTCGTTTGGACCGAGGAATGTCAACGGTCTTTTGAGGGGTTAAAAGCATATCTCCTCTCCCCACTAGTGCTTTCGAAGCCAGATCCCGGAGAGACCTTATTCCTATACTTAGGAATCTCTCCTCGAGCTGTGAGCTCGGTGCTTGTGAGGGAGGAGGAGGGCGCACAGCGACCCGTGTACTATGTGGCCCGAGTGCTGCGAGGGGCGGAGTTGAGATATACCAACATGGAGAAGACCATCTTTGCGGTAGTGTGTACAGTGAAAAAGCTCACCCCATATTTTCAAGCTCATCCGGTCCATGTGTACAGTGAAAAATTCCCATCGGAACGCTTCTTCGAAGCCCAAATGCCCCGTCACGGGTCAGCAAGTGGGGAGTGTCCCTGGGATCCTTTCAAATAGAGTTCAAGCCGCGACCGGCGATAAAGGGGAAAACATTAGCAGATTTCGTGGTAGAATGCACTGCGAGGGAGGTAGAATCTAGTGGAGAAGAACCCGAGGGGAATTGGTGGACCGTGTACACCGATGGGTCATCCGCGACTGATGCTTCGGGGGGAGGTGTCGTGGCGATATCTCCGGAAGGGTTCAAGGCATACTACTCCGTGAGATTCCGGTTTAAAGTCTCAAACAATGAGGCTGAATATGAGGCACTGCTTTGCGGCTTGAGGTTGGCAGCCTCATTAAAGGCTGAGCGAATCCAAGTCCGGTGCGATTCCAAGCTAGTGGTAGGACACGTCACTGGAGAATTTGAGGCCAAGGATGAACAAATGAAGAAGTATAGAGACACTGCCCTGGAGTTGCTTAAAGCATTCGGGGCGTACCGGATAGAGCAGGTCCCTCGGGAAGAGAATGCTGAGGCAGATATCTTGTCAAAGCTTGGTCCGGATTCCCCGGATCATATTAAGGCAATGACCCAGGAAGAAGAGTCGCTCAAACCAAGCATCAGTCCCGGACAAGTGCTGATCATCACACTCAGAGAGGAGCCGGATTGGATTGATGAGATTACCATGTACATCCTTGACGGGTCGTTACCCATCGACCCAATCGCGGCAAAGGTGGTGAGGCGACGTGCACCCAGCTACACGCTGGAGTGCGGTCGGCTGTACAAACGATCGTACAATGGTACATTGTTGAGGTACTTAAGAGCGGGCGAGGCACAGAAGTTAATGGAGGAAATCCATGAGGGAATATGTTCAGCGCATCAGGGAGCCTTCACGATGTCCAGGAAGGTGACCCTACAAGGATACTTTTGGCCAACGATTATCAGAGATTGCGCAGAGTACGTGCGCAAATGCAAGGTTTGCCAGGAATTCCAGAAGATGCCAGGGCGACCGGCGACGAATTATACCCCGATAAGCACAGCGATTCCCTTTGCCCGGTGGGGCATCGATCTGGTCGATATTTTGCCTGGGGGGACAGGGAACAACACATACCTGGTGGTCGCGATTGACTACTTCACCAAGTGGGTCGAAGCCGCCCCCGTGCCAACCATCACTGCGGAACAGATGGCAAAGTTTGTTTCCAAGCAAATCTTATGCCGATTCGGGGTGCCCCAGCAGATCATCACTGACAACGGAACCCAATTCGAGGCCGGGGGGTTCAATGAGTTTCTACAGAGCTGGGGCACAAAACACAGCTATGCGGCGGTTGGGTACCCCCAAACCAATGGGCAGGTTGAGAACACCAACCGTACCATCATGGATGGCCTCAAGAAGAAGATAATGGAATGCAAAAGTGCCTGGGTGGAAGAAGTGCCCTATATATTGTGGACCTACAGAACTACTCCAAGGAAGGCAACAGGTGAAACCCCTTTCTCGCTCACATATGGATTTGAAGCAAGGGCTCCAGCGGAGACCTCGTTGTTAAGTTATAGAGTAGAGACGTTTGATGCTCAAGGAAATGAGGAGAACCTGAGGGCAGAGCTGCACCTCATTGATGAGCGAAGGGAAAGGGCATATATGCGGGCAGAAAACTACCGCCGGCAGGTCAAGTCATATCACGACCAGCGGGTGCGACCAAGGCAGTTCAAGATGGGCGACTGGGTCCTTCGGAAAAGGGAGGTCAGCCGGACCGATGGAGGAAAATTTGCTAAAAGCTTCGAGGGGCCATATATCATAAAGGAGGTGTTGGCCGATGGGACATTTAGATTGCAGACTCCAACCGGTGGCGACGTTCCGCGAGTATGGAATGTCGCCAACCTTATTAAATTTTATCAATAGATTGTATTCCAGCCATGTCTTTTTTTTTGAGATTTAATAAATCCAGCTCTCTGGCACATCTTGTCTCCAATTCTCAAAAAAAAAAAGAGGAGCGACCACAAGAGATCGATCGCTAAAATTGCACGGTGATTCATGCTAAGATACCCAGTAGTGGGTGAAGCATCGAACCCTGTCAGGCCACCAAGGTTGAAGACGGCGCCGTGGCAAGAAAGTCTGAGAGAACGGCTAAGTCTGAAACACAAGATCTGTTGATCGCATGAGCGACCAGGGGATCTTGGGGGGTATGGCGACGCCACAAGGGTCAAAGTAACCCGAAAGTGGCTAAGTCAAAAGAGGCGAGGTATTCTCTGATTCAAGTCCGAGGGAACCGGAACGTCAAATGTAGGATGCAAAAGAGAAGAAGGTGAAACTTGTAAGTAAACAGGTAACATCAAAATACAGTCACAGAAATGTTCATTACATTTCAAGGATAATCTCTTGCATCTACTACAGTACAGTTGAGAACAATCTCTACGTTAAGAAGGATACTTCCCCATACATCTCCTACAATGAAAAACAACAATCTAAGACTTTGTGAGCGAAGGTCTAGGGGGGACAGGCAGGTCTGAAAGGTAGTTCTGCGAAAGGGTCACCTACCAAAAGGACCACAATCAAGACCTTCCTCAGGAATGTCCTTCAGCTGGTCAGGCTGATGCCCCCCGGGGATGTCCCTCAGTAGGTCGGGTTGGTGGCGAAGCTCATCCTGAACAAACTCAAACCCCAACCCGGCAAGGGTTTCCTCTGTCACCACCTCTTTGATGTTCATAACTCCCTTATTGCAGAATTGGCGAGTGATAGACAAAAGGGTGGCATCAGGTGGGGGGCGTGGGATGCGACGGAAGGAAGGGCGCCCTGAACCCGTGAAAGGAGATTCGGGCCCCGTCGAAACGAAGACAAAGAAAGGCTTCCAATCTTTGGTTGACCCCTTCTTATCACTAGCAAAGAGTTTACTGGACCTCTGGGAAAGACTGGCATAGGACGCCCAATCCTTATGGCCCTTGGTCAGTTTGAAGGTGAATATGAAATGGTCCAAGGTCAGATTCACCCCTATATCTTTGCACCGGACCAGGTAACCGGCGATGTACCGGTGAGAGTGACCTCGATGGAGGGTCCAACCATGTCAGTGGCATCGGCGAACCCCCGGTCAGTAATTTGACAATGGCACAACACCATGATGTTTTCGTCCAATTCAACCCTTGAGCCCTCATCTACCGGAGTTGAGGAAGGGTATTGCTTCCTCAATCGACGCCGTTTGTGGCCAGGCACGGCCGACGGCGACGTCCGGGGTGATGGAGTGTGGTCGGGGTTACGGTCAGAGGCCATCATGGCGGGGTGATGGAGTGTGGCCGGCTTGGCGAGAATTGGGCGATGGGGTAGCCGAATCGGAATCCGAGACAATCATGGCGGCGAGAGAAGGAACTGACCTGGACAGGAAGAAGAACGAGTCGGGTGAGCAGCGGAGTTGCAGACGAACGGTAGTGAAGAAGGCGAAAGGAAGAGATGACGTCCAGCGGCGGTTTTTAACTTACAACAGGGAGGCGAATCGGCAGGCCATGATTACTTATTTGTGGAAATCGTGCCCAAGTGTCGTGCGGAACCCAAGGAACGGCCCGGATCTCCGCTGGAGCGTCCACGTGGACTTTGCAAACTCCCCACTCCTCCGCTTGGCCCAGCTGAGGACTGAGGAGTTGGGGGGCTTATGATGGGCCGATATCCAGAGGACGGCCCAAATGAACCATTTAAACAGCTTCGGGTCAAGCACCTGTGGAATACTCAAGCTGGGCCGGCCCAAGGAGCTGGGCCTAGTTAACCTCAGGCCAAGCGCAGCTGGCAGAGTCAGTCCGGAGAAGGAGACGGAGCTGATTGGCCGTTACGGAGCCGGAAAAAGGGATCGCGTCCTTGGCGGGCTAAACTCCATCGGTTACGCTTCACCTTAATTGTTGAGAGCTCGTGTATAAATAGAAGGGACCCGAAAGGGGAAAAAAGGCTAAATCAAGCTAGTAATACACATCCAATTCTCGAATTCTTGTTCTTAATTTTGTTCTTGCGATCCGCTCTGTAAATCGGATCATTTGGTGGATTTGTTGTCCATCAGAATTATTACCAAATCTTTCACCTACACAAGCACAAGCACAAGCAATCCTGCATGCATTCTACGCGTTGCAAAAATAAAGAGTAATTGGCGATGAACTAAACAAAGTCATATCGCTTCAAAACACTAATAATGTATCTCCTTCCTGATCTTAGTGTTTGGGGGCCTTCACTCCCTAGTTTGTACTGTGACAATATGATTGTTACATACTACCTCCGTCCCGCTATATTTGTCCACTTTTGACTTTTGGAACTGTTCATCTAAGCACTTTGACTCATCAAATTCTCTGAATGTGTAAGCCTAAATATAGTCATGTGTGATCTTGTTTGATTTGTCTTAACATATAGATTATTAATATATAATTTCTATAATTTTTTAATATATAAATTACAAGATAAAATGGATTAAAGAAGGGCATTGGATGATGTGCAAAAATGAAAGTGGACAAATATAGTGGGACGAAGGGAGTATATGTTTGTAAAAATTCAAATGTTTCACTCTTGTATGAAGCATCTCGCTCTGGACTATTTCTTTGTTTGTGAACCTGTTGCTGACTTGCTGCTAGATATCTTCGAAGAGAAATTTACCTAAATAGGACTAAAACATAATGACTTACCCAATATAGGACCATATGTTTTTATTTTCCAATGTAGGACCTTTGGTCATTATCAAGTAGTCATTATTCAACTAAATGTCCATCATTGCTGGACATTATTTCTTCTACTAGGTCATTATATAGTCCTATTTAGGAAATAAAAAAATTTAAGTCCTACATCTTCGAATGCTTCGGGTAATCGGATTTGTAATGTGCTTACCATGCCTTGGCCATCTCTAACTACGTTTCAAACTTGGTGTCTCTGACGACGGAACACCAATCTTCCGGTGGGGCATTAATAATATAAACGTACTACTTCCGTTCTTGAATATTTGTCTATTTTTGATTTTTTCAGTCAAAATTAATAAACTTTGACCTCAAATTAAATAAAAATAATATAAGATATTGATACAAAAATAATTTTATTATATGAAATATTTCCAAAATATTATTTTATCTAATTAATAGATAATACGGAGTATATATTTTATTTCATTATGGGTCAAAAGTTGAAAACTGTTAACTGAAAAGAATTAAAGCTGGACAAATATTCAGAGACGGAGTACTATTTATAGTTGTTATTGGTTCTAGTTTTCCTAACCGTATTATAGTATGACCTTGTTTGAGAACAACATTTTCGATTAATGTTAGCATTTTGAATCAAATTTTAATGATGGGGATTAATTATGAAAATACTGAAGCTAAAGGCTATTGTTAAATAAAAGTAGATATACTAGTTATTATTAATTGGTTAGTTTGGTACGAGTACTTATTTTTTCAAAGTTGTAGCTAATTCAACCATGGGTGGTCCGAGGGTGTGCAAAGTCGCTAACCGCACAGAGTGTCTAAAATTTTAGGACTCCATATTTTTAAATTTAGTATTAGTTTTAAAGCATAAGTATTCTAAACAAATAAAACATGACCCAAAATGTAAATTTTAGACCAGACCAATTTTATTTTTTTCATATTTCGAGACGGGCACTGAATTCAACTTGTATCTGTCCATTATTTCAAGTGGCTTTGTGATTAATAATAATAATAATAATAATAATAATAATCAATTAGTGTACATATTCTCAACCGTCATCAGGTCTCGGTTTCCAAAAATTAATTACTCATCTTCACAATAGTGACAGAATTTTAGATTTTCAGTTACCAGATTTCAGATGCATGGTAATTAAAAAGATTAGACAACGAGTATAATTTTAATCTCCTTTTTTAATTATTTATTATAGAGGAATAATGCATACAACGTACAATAATCCATGTGGGCTGGCTAAGCTGGCATGGAAAATCAAATTGGGTTTCATTAATGTTCTCTTCTCTATCTTATAAACCCATCCATAAATTAAATAGACAGCACACAAAAGTCATACAGTATTTACTTCCTCTTACGCAAAAAATTAAAAATTAAAAAAGGAGAAAGATCGTAAAATTGAGTAAGACAGTTTTTGCTAGATAATAATAATATTCCCTTCGTCCGGAAATATTTTTCGCGTTTAACTATTCTTGGTCAAAGATTGTAAATTTTTACTCTAATTTGTGGAAAAAAATATATTGTATTATGATATAAATTTAATATCAATATATTCCTATGGAAACATAATTTTTAAATATTAAATTTCTATAAAAAGTGTGTGTGTATAAATATGGATAATAATGGTCAAGTTATAATATTGGAGATCGCAAAAAGGTAAATGAGAAGACGATTAATTATGGTAGTATTACTTATGGTAGTCTTTGTAATTTAGTCAGCTTCTATCATTGCTTTGTTTTCTTAGTTGAGATTATAATCCCCTCTATATATATTCTGTCATGTATTCCATTATTTCTCTCAATACAATTATTCCATTACTCTCAATTTATATTGCAAATTAGCATAACGAAATACAATTTTGAAAGTTCTCAATACGATAAATCCAATAAAGTTATTTTTATATTAAAATACATTACAGTTTTTATTTAATTGAAGCTCAAAGTTTGTCTAGTTTGACTCGAAAAAGTCAAACTAGACAAATACACTCGGAGGGTGTATATTGTGTGTGTGTGTGTGTGTGTGTGTGTATATATATATAATTTTTCTGAGTTAAAAAGTTTCGAAACTTAATTTTTTTCTTCAAATTTGTGACACCATAAGCGCGTTTCTTCAACGAAAAGGAAATTTATGCATACACAACACACATCATCAATGCCCATAAAACGTGTTTAGATAATAATGGAAAAACTTCATCTCTTGTAACAACAAATTCCAGCCTGTACCATTCTATAAGCAAATTAAATTTTGTAGAGTTTTAAATGTATTTTTAAATATAATCTTGGATTCACCTCAAATTTTTTAGAGTTTTAAATGTATTTTTAAATATAATATATAATTTTAATTGTTATTTTCTAATCAATTTTCAAATAAAATAAATTAAAATAATATAACTACGGTCATATTTCGTTAATGGAACCGGTGTTTTTTGGGAAGGGTGAAAAAATATAATAATCCGTGATAAAAGTTTAAAATATTCAATAGACACAATCGCCTATGGTATGATTTTACAAAAGTTTAGAGTGAACATATAAGCCTTCTTATTATTTGTTTTGAAGAATAAGCCTTCTTAATTAGTTACATTAATTCTTATGTATTTTTTCATAATATATTAACGTTTGTACTCTGCAATTTTTTATTTTTTCTCTAATACTGGCCGGGTAAATATGCTCATTATTATGTTAAATATGATCACATTAATAATTACTTCATTGAATTGAATATTATTATCTTAATTTAGTTATAGGCAATAAAAATTAAAACCAGTAAAATATAACATGTACATTTTTCACAAGGAGTTTTTAGTGCCGTACCCTCTTGAATTTTAATAAAGTTTAAGCTTTTCCCGAAAATTTACAAAAATTGTGAAACTAATAGAATATGAATTCTTTTGATAAAAAAAATATGCGTATGGAATTAATTAAACAATGACAAATTCTATGGTGGATTTAATGTCTACCAAGAACCTAAATATGAGTAAAATAAACATTTTTCACTAGTTAAATAAGCATTTGTTTTCTTAATAAAAAATAAAAAAATATTTTTTTATTTGAGAAGACATACAAAAATAGTACGCAACCAAGGTGCACCATGAAAGCATTTTTAAACAAGAGTGTACGCAGTATAATATAGCCTTTGTTTTAACTCTTTTCAACTCAATATCATCTCAACTCTTTTTAGTTTTTATTTTCCAAATATTTCCAATTTATTACAACTATATTTCCACTTTATTCAACTCCTTTCATTTTCCTCAATTTCTTCTAGGAAGGTTTTTTTTCCACCTAGCTACCTCCAACTTTTTCTACTCCATCCGTATCTAAAAATATGAGAGATTTTGTTTTTAAGAGATTTAAATAAAGTCTATTTTGGTATTGAATTTTCAAAAATATTCTTAAATATGATGAGTGAAAATATGACTTGATGAGTAGATTAATAGTAAAAAGTTTTGAGATATAGGGCATGTTTGGTTTTTGGCATTTGGGATGGCTTTTGGCTGTTTTGACCCATTTACCGGATTTGACTGGTCAAACCACCAAAAAAGATGTTTAGTAGGTGGCTTCAAGGGTTGACTGTTTGAGCTCGAAAAGGCAAAATTTAAAAAGCTACGGGAGTAGCATTTCGGTTTGGCTGTTGCAAAATAGTTTTTTATTATTTCTTATTGTATGTAATTTTTATGAAATTGGTATTCAAATAAATATATAAATAAAAAATCGATAAATAAATAAGTAAATAATATGTATATAAATAAAGCAATAAATAATAAATAGTCCTTCTCCATGTAAATTTCATGAAGCGATTTGCGAGAAAATAATTCAAAATTTTTATTTTTGAGATTTTGGTGTAGAAATAAACAAATTATAAATTTAAGAACTACATCAAAAAAATTGAAACAAAATATGATACTCCGCATAATTATATTATTCTATAAATTGAATGATAAAAACCATAAATAAATAAAATCATAATGACTTTAGAACAATATACTCCCTCCGTCCCAAAAAGATTTACACCTTTCAAAAAAATTGTGTTCCACAATCTCCTACCCATTTCTATTAAAAAACCACTTTTACCCCTTACTTTTTCAAACCTTACCTATCACATCATACCTTTTTCCTAATAATCTACACATCACATCCTACTTTTACCCATCACATCAAGGATATTTTTGGAAAGTCAACACAAAATTATCTCTTTCTTAATTTCTACTTTAGTCAAAATGGGTAACACTTTATGGGACGGAGGGAGTATATCTTAAAATTTTATTTGAGGAAAGAAAGAATATATATTAAAAAAGCTTGTTATACCATGTAATTATATAAGTAAAAATTTCATTAAATTAAATTCAATTTATAAAAGCTATTTTGAAGAAGCTAAGTTTGCCAAATATTTTTTATCAACACCCAACATAATCGATTGGTCAAAACAGCCAACTCAACCGGCCGTTCAAACCAGCCAACACGAACATCTATCTGTCAACCGCCAACAGCTAAATTTCAAACACGCCATGAAGGGAGTACTATTTAATTATTACCGAAGTGGCATTAGATATTGCACATTTATTGTTAAGCAGGGATGAAAGCGAGTCTTCTATAGCTCTCTACCTACATGATCCAATGGGGTTATGGCTATATGTTGTAAACATTAATTTGGAAAAGATTATTCATTTTCATCTTCAAACTATTTTAGAAATTAAACAAGAAGAGTTTTTTTATTTTTTATTGCATAATTGCACCTCCATGAGGCCATTAACTGCACTCCACGTATTAGAGTGCATCTCACTTCGAAAGTCCAAGAGTAAAATAATCGGTATATAAGCTCTTGAGTTGAACTAACTAATCGATTCGATTCAATCTTTTAATGTGGTTCAGTCCAAGTGTGTTTTATTGTCCAATCTAGTTATCACTATCCCATCCTAAATTTATCACCACATTTTATTTTCTTTGACCAAGAAAAGTCAAATGAGAAGAATATTTCCAAGATGGATGGAGTATATATTTTCTTTTGAGTTTTGCTTGGTAATCAGTTTAACTAAAAACCTCAATCAAATTGTGATTGATAATTTATAAATGTTCAGACAAAGTATATTCAGTATTTCAAAAAAGGCGACAGTAAAATTTAAACTCATACTCCGTAAGTCTTTAATATATTGGGTGGGTTCTAATGACATTGGAAAACGGTGCCACTGGGTTTTTGGGGCACCTCCGGTGCTCCGTTCCTAAAATTGACGGTTCATACCCCCCTAACCCACCCCCTAAACCCCCCACCCTACCCCCATCCCTGCACCCCACCCCAACCCCACCGTAAGCCCCCCACAAAATGTGTGGCTATTATGCATTGCATAATAGCCACACATTTTGTGGGGGGCTTACGGCGGGGTTGGGGTGGGGGTGCAGGGGTGGGGGTAGGGTGGAGGGTTTAGGGGATGGATTAGGGGGGATAGGAACCGTCAATTTTACGAACGGAGCACCGGAGGTACCCAAAAACCTAGTGGCACCGGAGTGGCACCGTTCTCCTGTGTCACTAGAACCGGACCGATATATATTTAATACGAGTATTGTATATTACTCCGGATAAATATGGTTGTTACGGAGTACTATTTATAGTTAAAGTTATTATTATAAAGTACTCCATTCGTTCCTTAAAACAGTTCTTCTTTTATTTTTTTTCAATTTTCCAAAAACACTTCCATTTTTGTAAAAAAATGGCTAATATATCTAAATTAAGTTTTTACAATATACTCCATTCAATTTGCATTGATATAATAAGTCATTTAAATGATTTGTCTCTTTTTTTCTTTGATAATAAGAATATAATTAGAAGGTCAAACTATGAAATTAAATCTCTCCCAAGTCAAAACAGGAACTGTTTTAGGGAACGGAGGGAGTATTACTTTAAATTACTCCCTCCGTCCCAAAAAGAATTTCCTACTTTGATTAACGTGCAAAACCCCGTAGATTTTAAAATGATTTTATTTGCAAATTGGTAAGGAAATAAGACATAAAAAATTATACTCCCTCTGTTCTTAAAAATATTTCCTCTTTCATTTTTTTCACTTCCAACAAAACACTTCCACTTTCTATTAAAAAACCACTTTTACCTTTATTTTTTCATACCCTACCTATCACATCATACTTTTTCTCTAATAATTTATCCATCACATCTTACTTTTACCCATCACATCAGGGGCAAAATTGGAAGTCAACTATAATTTAACACTTTCTTATTTTTGCTCAAAGTCAAAATAGGAAGTCTTTTTGCAAACGGATGGAGTATTTAAAAACTACATCGGAAACGACTCTACAAGATAAGATGTGACAAGAATATTTTATTTTGTGAAATTATCAATGAAAACACCCAAACAAATTAGAGTTATCGAGAGGCCGTAATAGTATACAGGAAAGACTTTTTGGGACGGAGGGAGTATTAGTGATTAATGTGTAGCATACTAGAATATATTTTTTCGCCAATAAATTAAATACATGCATTATGCCTTGTATGCTTGTATTTCTCTCTTATTCATTCATGTATTAGTGCAAATTTTACTTATTATTTTGCACCAACAAAACTCTAATACGGAGTACAATATTAACGATCCAAACACTAATGTGTACTGTACTCTATCTCAATGAAACAGATTAGTACTATATATTATTCCCTCGGCCCAAATTAAGTGACATGTTTATTATTAACTGGATTAAATTTCATTCATTTTCTTTTTTTTATATTTTTGTTACTTATTTCATAAAATAATAGTCATGTCACCTCTTGTTTTGTAGAACTTTTGATATAATTTTTTAAGACGTTAAATTTATTTTTTTAATTCCGATCCAGTTTTCAAATAAATTACATTAGAAATAACATTAGTCAAACATTCTAAATCAAAATATGTAATTTGAATTGGGAGGGAGGGAGTACAACGTGACAAGCCAAGTGTATTTATCAAGTTGATCAACTTGCTCAAGTCAAATGTAATAACATTGATTTCATTAAATTAGTTTTTTTGTTATTCAAAACTTTCAAATTTTTATTATACTGTATTAATATGCAATAAAATAGAGCGTGATTAAGTCCAAAACGGGTGAAAATATGCTTTAATCATTTTATTTATTTATTCATTCATTCATTCATGAGGAATTTACGTAAATAGCACTAAAACATAATGGTTTCCCTAAATAACACTACATGTATTGTTTTTTCTAATGTAGCACTTTTAGTCATTATACATTAGTCATTATTCAAGTAAATGTTTGTCATCACTGGTCATTATAGACATTATTAAGTACTATTTAGGGAATAAAACAATTTAAGTACTATTTAGAGAAATGACTTAAGTTTTAGTGCTATTTAGTACAAATATTTCTTCAGTTATTTATTTATTTATTTAGTTTTGTCGAGGTCCTGTGGCATTACTCGATCAAACTGCTCATAAGTGATAACTGATAATGCACCAACTAATAACTGTAAACGTATGCATTTTCCAAGCACTTCAAGTGATGCTAATAAATACACTAACCCATATCCAATCTATCTAATATTCTACTCCCTCCGTTTTTCAGTTTGTTTGAAAATAACATTAGAGATTAACGTTAGTATTTTAAAAAGACTATTTACGGACAGCGTTTAGCGTTAGTGTTTTCAATAATCTACACCGTTAAAATCTTATCCAAAACGCTAATGTTAATCTCTAACGCTAGTCCCAATTAAACCCTTTATAAACAATTCCTATTTTGATTTGGGAGCAAATTTATTTTTGTAGTTTGTATTTCTAATTATACGTTTAATATTGAAGAAAAAAGATATACGAATTATTTAAATAAACTATTATATCAATACAAATTGAGTGAAGTATATTACAACGACTTTATTTGAATATATTAGTCATTTTTAACAAAAATGAAAGTGTTTTGGAGAAAACGAAAAAATAAAAGAAGAACTGTTTTAAAAAATACAGAGAGTAATAAATTAATTAATTAATAAAGTGTAATAACTTCTCCCTTAGTCCCATATTTTTCTTCCCAGAGTACTATTCTAATTTCACGAAGATTTATATTTATTTATGTTTTTTCATGGCTTATATGATAAAATATAGTAGTCTTGTTGTCACTTGTTTTGTTAAAGTTTTGATGTAATTTTTAAATATATAAGTTTTATTTTTTATACCAATATTTAAAATAGATTGAAAAAATTTGGGATTTTTCTTCGTTTTGCGCAACGGGAAGAAAAATATAGGACAAAGTGGTAAATAAAATATTCTTCCACTCCGTTCGGTACATGGAATAGTTCAGTTTTGACTTATTTCGGTTAATCATTTTCAATTTTTGACTTATAATTAAGTAAAGTATATAGTGTATATTAATTAGATAAAATAATACTTAAAAAATATTTTATATAATAAATCTAATAAAACTATTTTTGTATCAATCATTTTTTAGGCTGGGATCAAAATTTATTAATTACTAGGTTAATTTTTTTTATTAAAAAGAGTTGTGAGGGAGTATATTATTGAATTGATGATTGATATAAATATAGTGTATGGGTTCGATCACAAACTCCGTGCATATCTCTCAACACACTTTCTTTTTAGCTCCGTACAAAGCTGTGTTCTCGCCGGCAAAATGCAAGCAGTGACAAACAGTCAGCGGCAGTTGCCGCCGGCGGCCATTTTTAGCTGCCGGAGAAGTTACCGTTCCGTTTCTCCGTTTTCTGCCCGTCCGTTGCTTCAGGTCATCACTTGCTCACTCCGATCTCCGCCCGGTAACCTTTTCAACTCCCCCCAATATATATTTCGAACAAATTCAAGCTTTGATATACGAGTATATATTTTGAAAAACAATTTTTAATGACATTTTTTTAATTTTATTTTTTTTCATAAATTGTGATTATTTCTACTAATACGAATTCTAATTTACAGACACGACGAACGAGGCGAAGTTTATTGAGAAAGCTAAAAGCGGGAATTTGATCCCGCTCCACAAGTGCATCTTCTCCGACCATTTAACTCCAGTACTCGCCTATCGTTGTTTGGTCGGAGAAGATGACCGTGAAACTCCGAGCTTTCTGTTCGAGTCGGTCGAGCCCGGTTCTCGAACCTCCACCGTGGTAACTATTGCGACAATTGCCACCTGATTCAAAGTTAATCTGTACCTTTGAAAAATTATTCAAAATGATAACATTTATTGTAAGCAAATGGTTCCGAGCAAGGCCATAACAAATCCTTGCTTGGGTGTTAAATAAAATTAAACATCCCTAAATGATCATTTTTGTTGGTGTTTAGGGACGGTATAGCGTGGTCGGTGCCGACCCGACAATGGAGATTGTGGCCAAAGAGAAAAAGGTGACGATACTGGATCACGAGGCCGGGAAAATGACGGAGGTGGTGGAGGAGGATCCGATGACGGTGGCGAGGAGTATTTCTGAAGAATGGAATCCGCGGTTAATCAGTGACCTACCTGATTCTTTTTCTGGTAAGATTTTCAATCCCCCTTCCATTTTCATCGTCTATCTCAAAAAGAAATCCGTGAGTGTTTGTTCCAAAACGAACAATATCTTTACGTGGTCCCAACACTTCACAAGAAAGTGTTAACCTTGACAAGTCGCAAATATCTTGCTCGCCAAATATTATTGTCGATTAGTGTCTCTCTCACTCTTTATCTAAAATATCACAAACTAAATTTCCATCTAGAATTCTAAAAGACTAGAAATGCTATTAGGCTCCGTTTGGTACACGAAATTCAAGTCATTGAATTAGAATTCTAAACTTCAATTCCAATTTTGTTGCTTGGTAACACAAAAATATGTAATTTTGGAATTAGTAGTGTAAAAAATGAATTGAAATAAGAGAACTCTATTCGATTCAATTTTATAGAATTTTGATTTTCAATTTTGTCCGATCAGCATACTAGACGGACCCTTAGACTCATCACATACATTGAAAGACAAATGAACGTGGACATGCGTCAACTCCAAATTCATTCAATTTTTTATGCATGCATAAAATAAATAACGGCCGAAAAGGATGGAGCGAGCATGTCTCCGGTGATCTGCCGCCGTGCCGGCGGGGAAGCAGCCAGGAATAATTGAAAGTAAATGCGATGTTAGATTTTCAACCACCAAAAGGACGACAACTAATAATAGTGTGTAAATACACCTTAGCCTTTTGTACTTCCACTACTGCATGACCCAACTCTGATTGCACCTTAAATCCTACCATGCATGCATTTATTCGAGTATAAAAGTCGAGCATGCAACTACGAGCTTGAGCTTTTCTTTGAATTACGTTACACTCTGGTTTCTGCAATTCGGTTGGGGAGCTGCAGTAATGTTTTTTTGGTTGGTTCAATAGAATGAAAGCAGCGCACCCATTGATACGAATATCGTATCGGATAGGGACGAACTAACTTTGAGTTTCACCGGACTCCAAGAAAGGGGCCGGGGGGCAAAGAGAGAAGGAAAACTTTGAGCGTTTCCGAGCTCCAAAGAATGACGAGATTAAGAGTAATTTTTGTATACTGATTGATTGAGTGAGAAATAGGTTACATCACTCTTTACAGAAGATAGCGAAACCCAAATGCGAACCCTAGTTAACCTAATAGGCTCGGGACCATACTAAAAGGTAAAACCCTAAACAAGATTAACTTTTGAATGCCAAATAATTACTAATCCATAATTAATAAATAATACAACTAATCTACTATCACTGTCACTTTGACATTATATCAAAGCTTTGCTGATCAAGATGTTACGAATTCAAATCTAATCGTCACACAACTTTATAAAAAATAATATTCACGTGCAAGGATTGAGGAAACAAAAATCTCCTATACAACTACAAGTATTTTTTTTAATTTCAACATATTTTTAACACTCGGTTTTTTGTAATCTATATGAAATGAAAGTGGAAAAACAACATAATTATGATACTATAATTATTAATGACAAAAATAAATGAAATAAACAGGTGGATGGGTGGGATATTTCTCATACGACACCGTTCGTTACGTGGAGAAGAAGAGGTTGCCGTTTTCAAAGGCACCGCCAGACGACAGGAACCTCCCTGATATTCATTTGGGACTTTATGACGACGTGATCGTTTTTGACCACGTGGATAAGGTATTTTATTTTAAATCACTTATTCTTTTTATTTTTTAATGAAATAATAGAAGTGAGAATTTATTTCAAGACGGCGGATAAAAAAATGTAATAGGTGTTTTTCTGTGTTGGTCCTTATTGCTAATAAGATGTTTATAAGTTAAATATTCTTTCGTGGAAGTAAAATGACTTAAATAACAGATAAATCATTCGTAAATATTTATAAATGGTGAGGGACAATTTTGTAAATAATCTGGTCAAAACGGAGAAACGAAAAAATTGACTCAAAAATAATTAGCTAAGACCTACATATTTTAATGGCTTAGAAGTCAGCTTATAAGCACACAAAAACATGTCATCAGCTGACTTATAAGTTAAAACTATTTATAAGCAATTTTGAGTTTGACCAGCTTATAAGTACCGAAAAACATCCATGTAGCTTTTTTGGGAGGTCGCCACTCTTTTATGGTTTAAATATTGAACAAATTAAAGTACTCTTCCATTTATTTTACATTTTTTTCAAAACAAAATAAAATTTTAAAGTTTTAAAATTTGTTTTATTTAAAGATTGGTATATAAATTAAAAATAAATTTTATATACTTAAATATATTACATTAAAAGTTTTACAAAACAAAATGTAACAAGAATATTATGTTTTATTTAATAATCAATCAAACGCAGAAACACACAAAAATTTCTGTAACTTTTGAATAGTGAAGAATGTAATTCTTTTTGGGATGGAAATTGTATTACAAAAATCAATATAAGGTTTATATATTTTTATTTGAAATAAACATTGTAATATTAAAATTATTGTAATCACAATTTAGTATTATTGTTGGTATTATAGAAGGCACATATTATTCATTGGGTGCGGTTGGATCGTTACTCGTCAGCCTCAAAGGCTTATCGTGAGGGCAAGAAACGACTAGACACACTTGTCTCCAAACTACAAGACACTAACTTGTAAGAAATTCTCCATCATTTCTTCTTCTTGAGTGTTCAAAAAATAACGTCAAAAATAAAGAAATTACTTTTCTTTAAAATGAAATTAATAAATTTTCTCTTTTCATATATATAGTCCAAGACTCACGATGGCCTCGGTGGATTTCGACACTCGTGAGTTCGGACCCTCGCTAACCAATGGGAGCATGACGAGTGGAGAGTACAAGGATGCTGTCCTACAAGCTAAGGAACACATTCTTGCAGGGGACATTTTTCAGATTGTTTTGAGCCAACGTTTTGAGAGGAGGACATTTGCTGACCCCTATGAGGTTTATAGGGCACTAAGGGTTGTGAACCCAAGCCCTTACATGACTTACATGCAGGCCAGAGGGTGCATTTTGGTTGCTTCCAGCCCAGAAATTCTAACCAGGGTTAAAAAGGTTTGATTATTATTGATTACTCCCTTTTTTATAAGAGCCTTATGTTTTTCACTTTAATTTTAACAGAAAACTAGAGTTTTAATTCTCATAACTAAAGTCTAAAGATTAGGAACTAGAATCTGGAACCTAGTATTGGAATCTGGTAACTTGAATAATTGGAATAAAAAGTCAAAAAGAACATAAATCTTGTCACAGGCATAATAATCAGATAGTGAACTTCCATGTTTAACAGAATAGACAGGTGGTGAACCGGCCATTGGCGGGGACGTCTAAACGAGGGAAGACCCATGAAGAGGATATAATGTTAGAGATGTTACTTTTGAACGACGAAAAAGAACGCGCAGAGCATACCATGCTTGTGGATTTAGGGCGAAACGATGTTGGAAAGGTTTGTATCTTCGACATCCCAAAAAAAAAAGAACAGACAACAAAAAAGATATGTAATGTCTTAACTTTGATGCAATTCATGTAGGTGTCAAAACCTGGTTCAGTGAATGTGGAGAGGCTTATGGATATTGAGCGATATTCGCACGTAATGCATATCAGCTCAACGGTGAGTATATCATGTACTAAATGTTGGGTCAAAAAATTTCTGTAACAGACATCTAGCAGCACATTGCCAGAACATGACCATAAATATGTGCACAATTTTTTTGGGGCAGGTTACAGGGGAACTTCTTGATCATTTGACTTGTTGGGATGCATTGCGTGCGGCGTTGCCCGTTGGGACAGTTAGTGGGGCACCAAAGGTCTAAACTCTTACAGTCTTAACCTATTTTTTATACCTAAGAAGAACATTCAATTCAAGAAAAACACAGAAGACGAAACATGTTTGTGAAAATAAAAAACACATTTAGATAAAATGGAAGATATAGCATCACCCAGTTGCATGCGCCCTAACATCAAATCAAACAATACAGGTGAAGGCGATGGAGCTAATTGATCGACTCGAAGCAACTAGAAGGGGACCTTATAGCGGTGGATTTGGGGGCATTTCGTTCTTAGGAGAGATGGACATTGCATTGGCTCTAAGGACAATAGTGTTCCCTAATGGCAGGTCCCACAACGATACGTATGGTAGATCTCAAGAATGGATTGCCCATCTCCAATCCGGAGCCGGTATTGTAGCTGATAGCAACCCTGATAGTGAGCACAAAGAATGTGAAAACAAGGTTGCTGGTCTTAGCCGCGCCATTGACTTGGCAGAAACGGCTTTTGTAAAGACAAAACCAAAGATATCGCCAGTCCATTTATACACTCCGCCACTGAATCATCGGCAAAGGACAACATCAATGTTTCTTTGAACACAAGTGGCAACTTGTGCCATTTATCCATACTATGCAAGGATAATATGGTTTAGCTTGAATCTCTTTTCCACTTTCCTACGTACCCAAAGTCGGTTGTGCAGCTTGTTTTCACATTGTTCATGGGTAAATATAGGTCATGTAAAATGTAACAAATTCATTATTGTAAATTCAAAAAAGGTATACATTATTCAATATGTGAACATTATTTTTTAAAGAAATGATAATACAATACTTTACCAGTTTACCATCTTACAGTTTGT
This sequence comes from Cuscuta australis, assembly GCA_003260385.1. NCBI lineage: Eukaryota > Viridiplantae > Streptophyta > Magnoliopsida > Solanales > Convolvulaceae > Cuscuta > Cuscuta australis. The sequence goes on along the minus strand of NQVE01000217.1, from coordinate 177,333 downwards.
GTTTGATGTTCAATGGTTAAAGTGACTTTTCCATCTACCCTGCCGTATTACTTAATGGTGATTTTGGGACTTGAAAAAGTTTCAAAGTGAATAGAAGGCCCAATATCTTTGAGCCGGTTCGAGTTGTGAATATTTTGAGTTCAAGCTAGACTCGGTTGGGGTGGGGGGGGGGGGGGGGGGGAATGCCTTATTTGTTTTGTTTTAGTATTTTCAAAAGAAAACTATTGTGTTCACTTTTCACCTCGTACGTTTTGGAGTCACCTAAATAGTTCCTTTGTCACTTGAAACTTTGAATTTGAGTAGCTGAAGCATGCAAGTCAAGAAAGAAAGTAACCAATCTGGCATGAATAATTTTGATTCCATGTAATGCTCATTTTTGAAGTGGTCAACCACTAGTGTGAAGACAATGCTTCAAAGGTCATTGTTTTCACCCACAAGAAAGACACGAGCAAGAAATAATGTTGTCGCTGCTTTAAGGAAAGAAATCATGGAAAAAAAAGAAACTACAAAATTTACTCGGCAAATGTTTGGTCTACGAATATTTAACTATTGTTTCATATCCGCCCTCGGATATCCATCCACCAAGGCAACTCTAAGTGCATCAAGAATAAACTCGTCGGGCAATCTGTTACTTACACAAAGAATCTTTTGCCTAAGTTGGCATTAGATCCTAAATTTTTCATGTCCAACTAATCAAATAAGATGTTATAAGAAAAAAAGCCTAAAACTTTTTGCTAAAATTCAATTCCTGCTTATCAATCTAAAGAATATCATTAATCTTGTCTGATCACGGTCACTCTTTCCACTCAATTAAAATCTTGAGAAAGTAAATCCATGAAAGTAAATCTGTTTCGATACCCCATTGGCAGTTCATTACAGTATAATTGGAGTTCAAACTGTGAAATATACTCTCATTTAGCACACATTTTGCAATCACATACATACAACTCTCACAAGAACAGAGAAACAACACACATTATACACAGAGAACAATAAGAACAGAAGCAATTCCAAGCTCAGGAAGATCAAATATGAAGAGGGGTTTTAGAAAAAAAGGAACAACCGAAATTATAGTTGAATTGGATTATTTGGGGTTATCGTAATTGAGGATCTCGTTGTCAGTAACTGACCTGGAATGCTGAACTATGGATCGCCCGATCGAATTGATCCAATCCTCCTTCTCCTTCTCGGAATCGGCGATGAAGTACATGGTGAGGGAGCTGGTGGAGAGCTCGAAGGCGAACTGCTTGTTCACCACGTCCTCCGCGCCCTTCACGGTGAGGCAGGTGGCGACGGGGATAACGCCGCGGGGGCGCGATTCGCGGGTGATGCTGGACTCCTTGAACCAGAACAGCTTCCCCTGCTTCAGGACGAACCACCGGCGCCGCCACGTCTTGATGTACTCGCCCTGCTTCGTCAGCCACCCGGTCCGCTCGGGGTTCGACCAGTACTGGACCCCGCCGTAGTCCTCGCTCGATTCCGACGGGCCGCCGACCACCGCTTGCCACAGGCTCAACATGTCGTACGCCGCCCGAGGCCTGAATTGGGATGGGGAATTCTACAGAGGAATTCCGAGAGATCCAATGCGATTAGATGAGGACGACCATGTGGCGCGCTAAATGTGAGACAGGTATGTATAATTGTCTTTTTTTTTAAAATCATTTTATTTACCATTTCGTATATCGATAAAAAGTAAAAATTACATACTAAAAAATTATACTGTATCAAAATTTATACAAAACAAGATGAGATAAGAATATTTTATTTTATCAAATAAATAATAAAAATATACAAACAAACATAGGTTATCGAAAAGAGAAAAAAAAACTGTAATCAAAATTGGGACGGGGGAAGTATTTTTTTCATTATATATAATATTGATATATGCTCATAAATACAATATATACATTCTATATAAACATAATGATTATAGTACACTCCATTATACTCCGTATAATTTTTAATAAATATACATATATTGTGTAATGTACATATTTTAAATACAGAGGAATTATAGAGTTACACCGTCCCAAATAGTGTAACTTCGTGACACAATTTCAATTCGGACAACACTTAAAAATTTACTCAAAATGTTAACCCACAAAGGCAATAAAATTTATGAGGTGCGATTGTGAGGGATAGGAGGGACGTGAGGGGGTGAAATCAGAAGTGGGGGTTTATGAAAAGATTATGAGAGATAAAATCGTCATTTGCTATAGGTTTTTACATGGTGTAATTCTATAATTCTTCTTAAAAATATGAAATGAGTATTTTGTCATTTGAAAGTGAATACTTATATAAAATACACTACATTTTGATATACAATATATGGGCTAGCTTTTTGACATTATTTTGATAGCATAGTTTCTTACAAATACACATAGATAACACTAGATAACACCTGAAAAAATTTATCCTAATTATGAAAAACATGTAAAATATTTTTACTCCATTATTTTGATTACTTCCATTGTTTAATCATCTTGCATTACTATTTATGATCAAATTTTTTTCTTTCTATATTAATTTTTAAATTTATTACTACGTAAAATAATATAGTTATGTTACTTTTGTTTTATAAACAAATTAATGTAGTGTTTTAATCTAAGAGGTAAAAAAGTTATTTTAAATTTTATAAATAAATCATTATTAAAATAAATTAAATTAAAAATGAATTCAGTCCTCTATAGATCATATATATATGTGGAGTAATTCAGAATGAGAAAATTAATTTGGAACGAGGGAGTATTATGGTTGTATTTGAAATTTGAGAAATGGAGGAGCCAATAAAGTCACAAAAGCTACAAAATTATAATTTGTGAATTTTACTTTTTAGTTTATAAATTATTTGAGATCATCTTATTCTTTTACTGAGATGATGATTAACAAGTGTATAAATTTTGTAGCTTTTTGTTTGTATCCCTAGCATCTCTCTTGAAATGTTGACTTGCTTAGGTATTTTATTGTTTGGCCCATCATAAATTTAGGTGTTTAACTTCACTAAAAGCTTTTTTTTGTGCTATACATTTTTTTTGTGTGTCTACACTTGTACTACTTGTGTAGTTTAGTTTAAAACAAAGATGTAAATTAAAAAGATTGATTTATACTCCGTATCATAAAAATAATGGAAAATATCTTTCTTAAACATGCTTTCACTATAATATAAATTCACAATTTTTGTCGAAGTATGTTAATTAAAAACATCACTTGAAATTTCAATTTCATCCCCTAGGTTATATTCTTCTCAACTTATTATTTTTACTAATGACTTATTCTTATTGGAATTAGAAAGCAGATCAGGTCAAAAATAACGTTAAATATAACTACATTCAGATCAGACTAGATCAAAACTTATTCCAAATTTCCAATCAAATAGGAAGAATCAATTAATGAGAAAGGCCTAAAAGTACATTCGCACATTCCAAGGAGGTAAAAAACTAAACATTGACAGAATTTAATACTGGGAGTCCGTTTTTCCTTGGCACATTTCGGAGAGATAAAGAAGTAAATGTTAACATAATTTTAACACCGTTAATCTATTTGAAAGTTGGTTTGGAGGAGAGGGCTAAGTGTGTATATCTTGATATATATATATATATATATATATATATATATATATATATATATATATATATATATATATATGATTTTACAAAAAACTCCATTTATTCGTGTTTGGTACTCCCTCCGTCCTAAATTATAATGCATGTTTACTATTTACAAGGTCAAACTTTATTCACTTTCTTTCTCTATTTTCGTTAGCAATTTGATAAAATAAAGTACTATTATCACTACTAGTTTTGTAGATCTTTTGATGTAGTATTTTAATATGTAATTTTTATTTTTTAATTATATTCCATTTGTCATATAAAATGATTTGAAAATAATTTCAGTTTGATTGTCAAACTGAACACATTTTGATCATCAATTATGTAAAAACAACATTGCATCTCATTACAAAAACAATGTCATTAGTTTTTTCTTTCCAAAAATTGTTTTCATTGTACTCCCTCCATCCCATTTTATAACATCTGTTTCAATTTACGATGTTTGACTGAAATTATTTTCAAATCATTTTATATGACAAATGGTATAGAGTTAAAAAATAAAAACTACATATTAAAATATTATATTAAAAGATCTACAAAACTAGTAGTGACAATAGTACTTTATTTTATCAAATTGCTAACAAAAATAAAGAAAGAAAGTGAATGAAGTTTGACCTAGTAAATAGTGAACATGCATTATAATTTGGGACAGAGGGAGTATTATTCTGCAATACAATTTTCAATTAATTGTTAATTAAAATTTATCTAGTTTGATTAGAAAAATTCAAACTGAACAAATACCCTGAGACAGAGAATCGGAGATAGTAACATAAAACTGGATTAGGGTTTCTAATTGATAATACAGAAGCTCTAACTACAAAAGCTACCTAGTTCATGTTTTTCATAACTCCGGCGAGTTAACATCCACATAATTCCCCTCCAAAACACAATATAAATAATAATGTCCATCTCTCATGGTGATCTACTGCTTAGGGAATTAACGTTACCTACTACGGGTGCTGGTCGGAGATCGGGGCCCGCCTCTGTCGCCACTGCTGACATCATCGACACAAAGGGCGTTGTTATTAACACTCACTTCAGAACTAGCATTACTGCTAGTTGCAAGTGGTGAATCAGAAACACTCACTGTCCTGCTCCTACTGTGACCTGATCTCACACTGTACATCGATGATGCTGGAATATTCGTCATTAATGGCCTTAGGTTGCCAGGAACTGTTCGCCGTATATCCTGCCAAAGAAAGAAATTTGAGAAAATATTACGCTACTCCGTTACTAGATGGCTTTGGGTAACACTTTTGTTCTCTCTTTTAGGTCTTTGGTTTCAGTTTTCTGAAAAGAGGAACAAGAAAACAAGTTTGTTTGGCATCTGAGTTTTTGTTTTCAATCTCTGCAAACTAAAAAAAGGACTTTCCATTGTCTGTATGGAGGTTTTGGGGTTTTGACTACTATAAGTAAAAGTTCTAGTTGGTCAAGGTACAACTTTAAAATTTTGGCAATGTACAACTGTCATCCGCATTGATGAAATCCTACTCACATTTTAAAATTTTATTTGTTGGTTTTGTACTCAACTTGTTTATTAACATTTTTGGCAAATAACTTTAAAAACAGGACTCATTTGATGAAATATGACAGTTTTTTGGGACAAAGAATTGAGACATTATTTTTATTTGGAATACACATAGTATAAACTAGTAAAACTACTACATGTCTAAAAAAACTTCTAAATTTGTTAACATTAATAAAAATTTTAAACCATACCAAAAACAGATTTTTAGAAAGAAAAGACACAGAGTGTTACCATATGGCTCCTTAAGATTCATTCTAGGGTTTTATAAATCAGTGGTTCATGTAGCTGACCCCAGGTTGCTTGGGATAAAGCTTTTTTTTTTGTATAAATTAGTAGATATAAAAGCAAGTCCATACCATGTGCCTCATAGCCATATCCAAAGACTTCTTCGACAGTGTTCTTCCAAACCCTGTGCTGTCAGGTGAGGAAGACTTGGCAGACAAATTACTACTCGGTGAGTGTTTGTTACTATCTTGTCTAGGAGGAGCAAGCTTTCGCATATTTATCACTCTCTCAACCATCTTATTCCCCATCGCGACCGGGCTCACGTTGTCATTAGCTTTGGCATGCAACCTGCTCATAGCTGGAACAGGAACTGAGCTTCCACTGTTATGAATAATGCCGTTAGGAGGGCGTCCTCTTGATGGAGAACATGATTGCCGTCTACCTCTTCCATTTACAGAAGGATCAATAGATGATGAACGAGAACTAGGAGCTCCAGGTCTGCCCCTGGTTACTGAAGCTGGCCTGTCAGATAGAGAAGTCCTCAGATTTGGTGGAGCGTCTAATGAGTAACCAGGCATGTCTGAAGGATTCCAGGGTCTTGGCTTGACAGTCGGGGAACTGGCACGTGGTGGTACAGGATTTCTTGATGCAGTAAGAGTAGATGATTTTGCTACTGAGGAAGAAGATAGTAACCTGGCAATAGGATTGAATACAAATCAAAATATTTTACTTCCATTGCTGTTTTGAGTTCAAATATCATGATACAAATTCAATTAATTTGAATATGAATCTGAGTGTGTGTGTGTGTTGATTCGGATATATTCCGAACACGGAACCAAATAGAGAGGAACCAAATAGAGATGTATTCAATGCAAATAATCTTTGTTCAAATATCAAATACGGAGTACCATGTAATATTTAATATTTTATATATGCATGCACACACATAAATAGACACACACGCATAAGATTTCAAGCGGGTTTAGTCCCTCATATATACACTAATACCTAATTTGGTTGTCAGCCACATAATTTGAGTCTAACTTAGTTCTCATACCAAAATAAGAAGATTATTTTCATCAATGCAACCACACTCATGACACACGATTAGTCTTCAACTGTGTAATACAAATCCAATTTAGTCATTAGCGAACAAAAATCTCATAATTGGAATAAAATATGAATGCCAGCAAAATTGAGTCTAAATTGCATACTCGAGGATCACTTGATTTATTTAGAAAAGCAAGGAACCAATTGAGAAATATTACAAAGTTGAGGGACTAAATTGGTTGTTAACTATCAAACAATCAAGTATGAGAATTTCAAATAGGAATAGTAGAATCAAATCAAATTATATTTGAACAACATGATTGAATCTAATATGAATTGCTTTTTAGAATAGAATACTATGTGAAATATAAAAACCATCTGGCCTAAACAATAATCAAATTTGAATCAAATGTATGGGTTATATTGGATTTGTTTGTTTACGCCTATACCTGGCAGGAGCAGATGTCATCATTGCAGGTGATGTCACTGGACGGCGGGTGGGAGTTGATGCCCGGGATGTTGGCTTTGGTCCGGGAATAGAAGGCCTTGAAGTTGGAGTTGAGGGTCTGGCTGTAGACCTGGAATTAGGTGTTGAGGATCTTGGAGGAACTGCAGTTTTGGTTGAGGTTGGCACTGAACGTGAAGTAGGTGTTGCGGACCTTGATGGTTTAGATGATGGTAAGCTGGTCGCTGATGATTTTGATGCTGCTAAGTTTGAAATTCCTTTAGATGACATATTTGTTGTTGGCCTAGCTACCGAAGTCATTGTGGATCTGGAATTGGCTAATGTGGGTCGTCCAGTCGGAGTTGAAGATCTGGATCCACCTGAAGAAGAGGATCTTCTAAGACCTGAATATGAACTATTTCCTGGAGACAATGCTGGCTGTCTGGATGTTAAATTGCTTCTGGCAGGGGGCGGCTCAGTTGGATTGGCTAGCTACATACATAAAAACAAACGTTTTGTGAAAATAATAAAGGATGCTTCTTTCAACCCTACAGAAAACTAATGGCAAATTCACAAACAGTAGAATGAACTATGAGAGATAAAAGTGGAGGAGCCATGGAGCCATAAAACCCTCCAAACTTCTCATTACTAAAGTGGGGGAGTCGTGTTTTTTCTTAATTTGTAAATTTTCTTAAAATGGTTTTACATTACTATTGTTATGTATGCCAGCAATAATGCAGTTTCTATTCAAACAAAATTATATAGAATACTCCGTACAATATACTAAGATATACTCTACGATACTGCCCATATTCCAAGATTTTCATGTCGGTCTAGCTATAAAAAATCATGTAATAATGGACATTACAACAGATCATCTAAACTATCATCACTGTATCATGATATTTTGATGTGTGCGGAAATAAATACGGAGTAATAATCAACAATGATGACAGTTTTGAAATTTTCACCTCATTATTCCTTGCTATGAAAGGTTGCACCATGTAGACCCTTAGGCGTAAAACAAAGCCGCTATTTTTTTCATGAATTCGGAATTTTAAAAAAGGTTATAATTTTTTTTACGAAAAATTGCGCTAAACATATTATGCCACCGACTCACAAGTCACAACTAGTTGGGTTCCTAAAATATTTTTTACTCTTCACTCCATTGAAACAAACATAATATTTTTAACCATCTCCATATTTAGCCTATACCCATCCTTCACACCTCCCCCCCCCAAAGAAAAGAAAAGAAAAAGCTCCCTTCTTTTGAACCAAACAGATGATCTTTCATGTTTCTCTTATATGAATGGAAATTTTGGATATCAAAGGATAAAGTTAATAGTTTGGATCCATTACCCTAAGATTCAATGGTACTTTCACCTTTAGAAGAATGCATTGGCTTACAAAATTCACTTAATCACATGCAATGTAGCCAACAAAAGATTTCAAAAGGGAAACTAAAAATGGAGTGCGTAATGAATGAATATCTTACTCTAGATTTAAGAGCAGTTGGGCGTGCTTTTGGACTGCCCAGATTATTTGCTACTCTACTATGTGAATTCATCTCCAATGATGGAAAAAGAGGAGTGCCTGGAGGTGTTAAAAGCCTGAAAGACACACAAACAACACCATACAATAGCAAGTAGTGTTATTATACTAGTTGCAACAAATTACAACTGTCTGCTCTGAAGTGAATAAAAAATTAGTTGTACAACATATGCTTAACCTCAGAAATCATGCATACTATTCAATTTTTTCAGTTCATGAAACATGTCTTTTCCATGCAATAAATATATCTTCTCCTAAATACTGCAACTGCAAGTATCTGTAAAATCAATTCTTACATGTTCATGGGCAAATAATTAACCAAGCAAGTTTCCTTAAATTGGAATGCCAAAAAAAGTTTAATTGGTAACAGTTACATGTAGAGAACTAGAGAAGAGCTGAAATGAAGGTGAGCCAGGAACGTATTAGGAGTGCGGCATATGAGTTTCAAATTTCAATCATCCAAGAGATATGTAAGCAAGCCAACCAAAATAAATGCAATCATTGAACACTTGGCAAATAATGTGGAAAAACTAACTACTTACCAGTCATAGTCATTCTTATCGTTTTCTGAATTGAGAAAATCATCCGAAACAGTCTTACGAGCAGGAGCAGCTGATGAAATATTGTAAACAGGAGAACTACCTGTGGTTGGTCCTGCGAGAGTGAAACATAAAAAAATAATTCTAGCTACCTGAGCCACATTCAACAAAAAAAACTGAATACTTCATCACCAAAAGTCATAAATTTTTAGGAAGATGACAAAATAACTTCAGCAGCAATAATGGCAAACTAAAGTCTAAACTAAGCATTAATTTAAGGAAATTAAGATTCATCCCCCAAGTTACATTGTTTCCAAACATGAAAAATGGCAAGACATCCACCAATTAATGCTACAAGACCCTAGTGCATCACTGAGTCAAAAACATAATCTTAAAGGATAAAAGGTTGCACATCTTTCATACCGAGTGGAGCATCGAACTCTTCCGATTCCTGGAGAAGCAGAAGATCATGGCGCTCCTTCTCACGGCGCCGCATTTCGAGGAACAATCCAAGCTCCTCGTCCTTTTCTTTCATTATCGAGCTCCTCAGACTCCCCATTCTGTGCTTCCCCAGTGACTCTTCAGCACGGAAGCTCCTATTCATCGCCGCATACACAAACCCTACACCATCCAAATTGTCCAAACACCCTCAAATCCACATTACAAACCCTAGATTTCTCTGTTAACCACGCGCAACAGAACCAGCGGCGGCGTTTCTCCTCGCAAGCTCGAATTGAAAAGCCACAGATCGGAAATCCAGCTTTTCGCCTTCTTCTTCTTGCTCTACAAATGCCTTCACGCAGAAACCCTCGAAAGCCTTCGTCCCTGGAACAAGATGGAAAGCTAGAAACTTGGAGCGTTTGAGGAGATGTAGAGGCTCACCATAGCTGCATTGTCATCTCTAATGAACAAAGCTCAGGTGAGTTTAGGAAGGAGAGATAAAATGGAGGAGAAGCTTTGAGTGCTTCGCAGAGTTTGAAGAGATACAGAGAAGAGTAGCCCGTGGGATGAAGTTACAGTATTTATTTACGGACTTATTTTAAATCGAACTTTTTTCTTCTTTTTTTAAAAAAAACAAAAAACTAAATAACGGATGCCGTATTAATTACGTGCCGTTTTTCAAATGTTTGTCTTATTGAAGTAACTCCACAGTCCACAAAGAAAAAATAAGAAAGGTGTTTGGAAGTACTCATTTTTGGCGAGTACTCCCTGGTTTGTAAAATAGTCACTAATACTCTTTCTATTTTCAAAACTTATTTTTAAACTTCTTGTAGATTCAAAATGCTGCACCCGTGCCCCTTATGATCATTTTCTGACCATTTTTCCAGTGAAAAAAATGGAGCATTGGTGTATACTTTCAAGACCATAGGGGGTACTAGTGCTGATTTTTTATTTCTCGCTTATTTTTTGTTTTATCCAATTTTTATTTATTTGTTTCATTTATAATGCGTATGTACGTCTCAAATTAACAATTTTTATTTTTTTCGAAAAAAACTAAACTTTTTTTTAGAACTCCAAAAAATGAGGAATAAAATAAGAAAAAAATAATACAAAAATAAAAATGAGTATCCTTTTGCACATCTCAATTCTAAAGACTTTATAGGCGCGTTCAAAAATTATTTTTTGTATAAGACTCTTTTTTACGTATTTTAATTCTTTTCATTTCGTTTTTCCATATTTTTATTTTTTTATTCGGGGTTTTCTTTTTGAACTTTCTACAAAATTATTCTAAGTAACAAAAAGTGAAAATGTTTAAATTAAGATAGATGTAATGTGTGTTAACTTATTTTATTTTTATTTCAAACACAAAGAATTTTAAAAATTTTAAAATATTATAAAAAATTGAAAGGAAATTTATTTTTAAAAAAATTCTAGGAAAAAGAGATAGAAAATATTTATAAAAACACAAATAATAAACGTAAAATAAGAAATGAGCATGAGTGCCCCCTATAGTTTAAAAATTATGCCCCAATATCTCTTCTTCGCCAGAAAATGATCGAAAAATGATCAGAAGAGGTGTGAGTACAACGTTTTGAAAACATATTGAGTATTGATATCAATTTCCTAAACCCCGGGTGGCACCAAAGCTATTTAGCCACTCATTTTTTTCAAAAAATGATTACTCCTTCCTAAAACATTTGTCTAATTTTAACTCTTATAGTCGGTTATGATTGATCTTTGAAGTATATATTTCTTACATCTCATATCTTTCATTTTATTTATCTAATTCATAAGGAAAAAGATTTGAAAATGACACGTAATTCATACAATAAAGTCAAATAATTTTGAGTCTAATAAAAAATTTGAATCAATATCTAATATAAATTTTATTTAATTAATGGAATCTATGAAATTGATTTTTCTAGCATTAATGGTTTTTCTATGAAAAATAGTTTTTTCTAGTTGGAATTTATACAAGAAAAGAAAACTTTTTTAATAATGGAATTTTCTAGTTGAAATAAATTTAAAATAAAATTATTTTAAAATAGAGTTATTTAATCTTAAAGAAATTTATTACAATATTCCATTGTTTTAATTAATGGAATTTTTTCTTCTTCTCATATTAATTTCTTCATTTCGAAGGCTCCCGTGAGGGGATAAATCGAAGAAGAAGTCAGCATCTTCTAGCACTAGGCCCCAGTGAAATTTGGTGAGCTTCTGACGCACATTAACTTGTTCAATAAATTTGAAACAAAAAAACTCTGAATTAAACAAAGGGTCGCCTCTGAAGTTGTCGTAGCGGAGAAAAAGAGGCTAGAGATTGTGACCCAAAAACTAGAGTTAGAAGAATTTTGAATCATGAGTACGGACATCGAAAATCTTCGAACAAATGGCGTTAAGAAAAATAATAGGCAAAATTACGAGGCAATGACTTGGAGGCGGTAACTTTTATCGTACTTTTACATATTTTATTGTACTTATTTATTTCAATTGTATTAACTTTAACTTTAACTTTATATACATCAACTTTATTTAATGAAATATTTTATTGAACTTTATACACATCAACATTATGGCTTAGTGGGTCGTCGAAGACATTATGTCGAAGGTGTTGGATATTTATTATGAATGGAAGAAGAGGGTTTTCAAGTTCTAGGAAATCTAGAAAATTTTTCAAAAGAGCCCCAAGTTCAGCATCAAGGTTGAGCCAGGAGAATTGAGACCGAAGCATTCCAACTCTAAAAGACTGGTTCGTACTCAACGAGCAGGGGTGGACATTCCATTGACCTCAACGCCGCCACAAGTGACGACTTCCCCCATGGATCGGGCGACGAATCCAGTGGTCAAAGATGCCCGATCATGTCAAAGGCGGCAAAGAAGTGAAAGGGAAAGACCAAGACAACGACTCCTAGCATGTCCCTCCCACCCAAAAACCCGGCTTTGGACATAATGAATAAAAACCTTGCTAGCATGAGCGTCGCTCTTCATTGCACAAACCTTGGCAAACAGATGACAATGGATATGTCGAGGATGATAGAGTTGGAGTTGAAGTACCACCACGACATAATGGTGGCGATCCATGTCAGGATAAATATGACAACTCAATAGTATTTATTTTTTAAGTCTTTATTTTTCAAGCAGTTCTTTTATTTTTTTTTTTAATTTTTGTAATTTTAATTTTAAGCAAGTTGAAATTCTTCTTTTATTTATGTAGTACAGTATTTTTTGATTTAATATTTTATTCGCTTATTTTTAATTTTTCAATTGTTACAATCTTTTTATTTTTTTAAATAAATTCTTCATCTCTTTATTCTTAAAATAAAATTTTGTATGAAATTTATATAAGTTTTAAATTAAAAAATAATGAATATTATAAAAAAACAGAGAGACCAATTTTACAACATTGCATAATTTTAAAACGAAACAGGAAATTAGTGAAAGAAATATTTGTACTAAATAGCACTAAAACTTAAGTCATTTCCCGAAATAGCACTTAAACTGTTTTATTCCCTAAATAACACTTAATAATGTCCAGTGATGACAAATATTTGTTTGAATAATGACTAATGCATAATGACTAAAAGTGCTACATTGGAAAAAAAACATGTTGTGGTGCTATTTAGAGAAAGTCATTATGTTTTAAAGATATTTAAGTAAATTCCTAGTGAAATGGTGATGCACAGCAAATGGTGCGGGGTGGATTTAGTAGTAAAAGCTCTAAGGTGCGCACTGCAAAGCCCATCCCTGTCATCGCCGGAATCACCTTCGCCGGCTTCGTAGAATTTGAGCCAGTTCATCTGTATACTTACAATCCAATCCGAAATAAATACATACAGCCTTTTTAGCTATCTCTCCCGACTGCATCTGAGAAGCGGGTCGAAACTCTGAACCCTAGTCGGAACCGAATTTGGGATGGCGGAAAGCGTCGTCGTCGATTATGGGTCCCGAAACAGCTCCTGTGGATACTGTAAATCGGGCGGTCCCACCAGTGCATCTCACGGTATGTTTGTTTTTTGCCTGCCATGGATTCTTACTTCTGTTGTTATCTTCCTCGCGCTATAATCGCGATCATTTGGTTAGCTTGATTGCTATGGAGGCTCTCAAGGCGTTAAAGTTGTGGGATTTAGTGGGTTTGTTAAGATTATCGTGATCGTGGACTTTTATTGGGCTGGGAAATGAAATGATTATGATACTGATTGTAACTTCAAATGAAATTTTGTCTCTTGATGATCTTCCTGCAATCTCATGCTTTTAAAATTTTCAGGATTAATGGCTATCAGACTGAGTGTTGATGACTATCAAGGTTGGTTACCACACACTGCAATTTGGCTTCTGCTGTGTGAACATGGTTATTTGGCTTAGTTTCATTGAGAAATGGGAGCGAACTATCCTTCTTTTAAAGTTTGATTTTGTTCTCATATTTGTCTTGGATGCACTATATTTTTTACAGCTCTTCTTGATAGGGGGTGGAGAAGGTCGGGATGTTATTTGTATAAGCCTGAGATGGAAAGCACATGCTGCCCATCTTATACCATACGCATCAAAGCTGATGATTTTGTTCCATCCAAAGAGCAATGCCGAGTAACGAAACGGATGGAAAGGTGTATTCTGTATTTCTGTTCCTCCACCGACTCAAGATCATGATCCTTTTCAAATCATTTGATGAAATTGATTTCTCCTCCCAAGTATACTTAGTACTCCATACTAGGAAAACAGTTTGCTTTAGAAGAATCTTCAAGTGTTTTCCCTTGTTGGTCAAGTGATGAATTGTCTTGTGTGTTTAGTGTTACTAGGATGTGTGACCACTTGGAAAGTCCTCAGGCGTTTATCCCCATCACCTTGTAGTGGAGGTAAGACGTGCGTACATCTTGCCTCCGCAATCCCTACTTCTTCTTGGGATTATTTTGGGCATGTTGGTTTGGTTTGGGTAGTTCAATTTATGTTAGATCCTTCTTTTAATTCATAAAAATTATTACCACCATCCAAAAGAAGAGAGACACACTTGACAACGGTATATCGTTTAAATATTTTTAAAAATAGTCTTTGTTTTTTTAAAATACAGGTTTTTTTTATAAATCTCTATCTTAAAAACACAGGGGCAAGACTACGTGCATCGTGACCCCAAACAAAGTTGATAGTATAGCAGATTGTTGTTGTTGAGGAACTTATATGATGCATATTTGCTCTTAGGTTTTTGGAAGGCATATTAAGTAAACAACCACAAGAGTTAATGGACTCTCCAACTACATCTGAAGCAAAGGAGCCTCATCCAAATGTCGGCGATGAAAAAAACCATTCTGAGCAGTTTATGCATTATCTGTCGGAACAGATTGACAATTCTGTTCAAACATGTGTTCAACATGGTGAGATTCCCTCCGATGTCCAGTTACCAAAAGCATCCATTAAAAAAGTTTCACCAGCTACTAAAAGAAAATTATCTGCTCAAGGAGTTGAAGAAGAACTCTTATTTACCAGCAACATCTCTTTCCAGATTGTTTCTGTTTTAAGGAGAACCAAAAATGATTCTGGATCAGGAAGTGAATGTTCTGCCCAACTGACTGCAAATGATGTTGCAGAAAAACTATCTAACCGTTTAAATCAATTGAAACTGTCATATGGTTTTGCTACTAAAGCTTGCAATGGTCACATTAATTTCTTTTCTTCCAGCAAATGTTTAAATCCGGTCAATGCTCCAGAAAGTGAGAAAGCCAAAAGGTGTACTAAAAGAGGGTATCTAGAGATCAAAAGACACAGACTTGAAATTCGTCTCAAGCGGTCTACTTTTGATCCTGAAGAATATTCATTGTACAGAAGATACCAACTCAGAGTGCATAATGACGAACCAGACAAGGTCACAGAGAGTTCTTACAGAAGATTCTTGGTTGATACACCCTTAGTTTTTGTTCCTCCTACAGCTGACAGAAGTGTTCCTCTTTGTGGGTTTGGATCATTCCATCAGCAATATTTGATTGATGGGCAGCTGGTTGCTGTTGGTGTGATAGATATCCTTCCAAAGTGCTTGTCTAGTAAATATTTATTTTGGGATCCCGATTTCGCCTTCTTGTCTCTGGGTAAGTACTCAGCCCAGCAAGAGATTAGGTGGGTTAAAGAGAATCAAGTGCATTGCCCGAGTCTCCAGTATTATTATCTTGGCTATTACATCCATTCCTGCCACAAAATGAGATATAAAGCTGCTTACAGACCGTCTGAGCTTCTCTGCCCTCTTCGCTATACGTAAGCTTTGTGTGTGTGTGTGTGTGTTTGGGTTGGGGGGGGGGGGGGGTAACACCCGGCTGTATCTGGACATCCAAAAACAATGATTTTTTAAGTGGGGCGGAAAATACTTCATTCACATATATTTTGGTACTAAAATTTGCACTTTAGAAATAGGCTTTAGCGGAACCTGGGTGCATGGGTTGGCCCTACATACACCCGTATACACACCTACTCACCCACACTCACACACACAACGTTTAAAAATGAGTCATGTTTTTTCAATGTGCAGCTTTTAATTCCGATGGAGTACAGTTGATAAAATCAAGAATCATACTTATATTTTAAAAATTTATTTCTTATTTTAACTAAATTAATCACGTGTAACTAATTTCTGGCTCCTTTTTTAAGTTCTCAGCAAGTTACATCAAATCTTGCTTCCTTTGGTCAAATGTGGCTCTCTTTTAAAACAAAATAAGTGTGAATCACAACACTTTATTTTTATTTTATTTTTTTAGTTTGGGTGGAGGGAGGGATGTGTGTGTGTGTGTCCATAGAATTTGAAAATATTCAATAATCTATCCTCAATTATGATCATGCTCTTTCCTAGGTGGGTTCCATATGAGATTGTAAAACCACTGCTAGATAGAAAACCCTGTGCAGTTCTTTCTGATTATACCACCCAAGATGGAGGGCCATTGCCACCCAGTCTGCTTGAAAGTAATGCTGAGGAACAATGTGATGATCAAGTTCCGGAGGGATCAAATGATGTATTTGTCGAGGCAGATGAGGAAATGGCTGAATTTGAGTTTGAAGACAGCGATGATGACAGAGAGGACCAAAGCACAAGTGGTACGGTGTCGGGGGATATAGAAGATGGAGATGTTGGTGGCATTTTAGTTGGGCTAAACGGGACTCTTTTGAGGTTCGAGGTAAATAACCATTGGTCTCTTAACTTAAATCACACTTATTTATTCCAGACCCACCAAATCATTCAAAAGTTCCTTTCTTTTATGGGGTCAAACTAGATTAAGATTTCTTATTCTGAATAATTATTTGTTTTTTTGTTTTGAATATGATTAAATCTCTCTTGCTTTTAAAGGTTCTACAACAAGCATTTGGTCCCAAATCAAGGCAGCGTATGACAGCGCATTTGCAAAAATACAGGAGAATTGTGGGAAGAGAGCTCTCTGAGAAGATGGTTTACTCATTGGACTGATGATATATGTCAATAGTCTCCCAAAATATGTTGTAGGCATTTTACACTCCTCACCCCATCTCTATTCATTAGGGTAGTGTTAAGGTCAGTGTCCTCTAGCCTCTGACCCTTGGCACTAGGCATCCCTTAAGTGGTAGCTTAGAGCCGAGCGTCTAATCTGGTAGACGGCTAATCGGAGCCTAGTACCTAAGTTGGAATTCTAAGAACCTTTGGATTTATGGGATTTGTTTGGTTTTGTCTCTTGTTGTCTCTAAAGTGAGAAGTGTTTGTGGGATGTCCAAAAAGAGAGAATGAAGTTTGTCGGACGAAGAGATTACAACTCTTCAGTTGTACAATTGTATTTTTGTTTCATTTGCTTTAGCAACAGAGGCTCTATTTGGTAGTCAAAATTGTCTCTCAAATGCTTGGGAGTTTTAATCTTTGTCATTATAGTAAAAAAATTGTTACCAGACGATCTCCTTCTAGTTACTGGACATTTTTTTTCTTTCTTATCTAACTTGGGCACGTTCAGTAGAGTTGAATGAAATAATACTGAAGTGATTGAAATGTACGGAGTAATTTTGAACTGAATTGAACAATACTGAATCGAATGCTTACATATGAACACATTTGAAGCATTTATTTAAGGAAATTACAGGGGACATTACTTCAGTTATAAGAACAAGAACATGACATATGGCATGGAATGTACAAATTTCAGTTATAAGAACAAGTACGTGACATATGGTATAGAATGTACAAATTGGGGATACAACATGTTTTTGAGAGGGCAATCCATCATCATCATCACACATAATCTGAGCCAATTCCTTCATGACTTGCCCCGTAGCTGCTTTCGTTCGGACCAACTATCTTAAACCTGTTCAGTTTACAACTTTACAACATTACGTTCTATAATACTCCGTATCTATTTAGAGATTGTTCTCTTCAAATTATTATTATTGTTTATTACTTATTCTTATTGGAATTAGATCAGAAATAGTTTCAAATATAACTAGAATCATATCAGAACTCATTCCAATCATGTTAGAACCAATCAGACCAGAAGAAGAGAACAAGCCCTTAGTCTAGGTTCTAGACTTTGAGTTACCATGATCTTGAATCCATTTAAAACTAAGACGAAGAGAACAAAGTCTTAGGTAGAGTAGTGACAAGGAAATATTAATAGGACTCACCGTTCAAGGACTGATTTCCCTTCTTTGTACTTCTGGTCCTTCTCGTGAGCAATCTCCTAAAAAAATGAACGCATCAGTTTCTCACAACAGCAGCACGTGGCACATATGGAACGGTTAGAATGAAGTTTACATATTTCCAGCCAACAATGGATCCACATTGGACGCAAAAAATGTCTGCAACGGTGTGCAATCCGGTCATCATCTTCCTCTCCTCATGGGGGCCACAGGTGACATTCACTCTGTCAGTTCCAAGAACACATTGACTTGTCAATATGGCTCCGCTTAACAGCTAAAATGGCTTAAGGATCGTTTGGTACTGCTTATTTGAAAAGAAAGCATTTCTTTACAACAGCCAAACAAGTCAACAAATAGCTATTTGTTATGCTAATAGTTAATATATGCCACACTGTTGGCTACCAAACAGATCCTTATTCAGCTTTTTGTGCTGCTAATATATGAGACTCACACGTTACTGAAGAGATAAGCCTTCCCGTGCTTGCAATGGAAAGACTGAATGAAAAAAGAAGAGTAAAAAAGTCTGAGACAAGTTTGATAGTTGGATGTCACATTTATTATGGTCAATAATAATGCTCGTAATAGAATCTAGTCGCATTTTCTTGGTTAGAAATGGCATCACTAGAGAAAACCTTTGAACAATTGTAACATTCATGCATCACCTGTTTTCACTTAAATGTCATTTCTAGGCACCAAAACACAACTAGACTCTATCTCCAAAAGATTTTAAAACCACATGACTGCAGAAGATTATTAATGATGATGTGCCAAGGAAAACTAGGATGACTTCAAACAATGCCAACAAACTTTGGAAGACTATAGGCTATGTTCCAAAGGTCTATTGAACTACTCTATTCTTAGATCTCACGATATTCTTATCTAATGTCATACCCTCAGTAAGATCCTTAAGTCATAAGTCTAGTTTGATCAACTCCTAACTCTTCTTAGGTCTACCCTTACCCCTTCTCACACTCACCATCACAAGCCTCTCGTATATGCTCACTAGGATGATTTCATTTTTTATTTAACAATTCACTAACATCGTAGAAACCAAAGATGGTAGTTCTCAATTTATAAAACATCATGGAATGTAAAAATAAGCCATTAGAATCAAACAGTACACTTTCAATCAATCAATGTTGTAAAAACTTCAAGGTGCAAGTGCACATCAAAACGCAAGAGACACGTCCACTTCTTAGACAGAGTCACACAATCAAAATATTATGCAGAGAGGCTAATATATGATAACAAGAGGATTTGCTCTGTCGTTGAGCAAAACTTCACTTGAACAAGAAACATTGATAAATCAAACCAAGATGAAGATCAAAGTAGAAATTTTCAAGAACACTCTTGTCCTTAGAGAGAGAACACAGAAGAGAGAAGTAAACGCAGTAACACCCGTGGGTAAAATCCAAGATGGTAGGGTTATAGATTCATGATTGATTTCAGAGTATATTCAATTACATCAAACATTAATCAGGCTCCACAGAGTTAACAAATATGGCCGTGGCTGGTTTAGAAAGAAGAGAAACCACAGCAAAAAACAATACCCCAAGAACAGGAGGGTTTTCAATAAAATTCTGCTTAATATATGAGTGAAAGACATGATTATCCTAAATACTAAAAAGGAAAAAACGTTAGCAGGACAAAATCATTGAGGAGAATCATAGAAGAAAGGGGGGCGATGAAGTAACCTTGGAGACGATGTGGTGAGAAAGAGCGAGAGGGGTTGCACAGTGCTTGCATCTATACATCTCTCCTTCCAGTGCTGTAACAAACACCCTCCCCATTTTCTCGATCTCCAGAAGAAGATGAAGATGATGAAGAAGAAGATCGGAGTGTTATGATTTGATTCCGATCAATCACTCGCAACTGAATATGTAATCGGATTTGGGGGCCAGAAGGAGATAGTTGGATTGACGGTTGGAATTGGGAGGCGTGAACCTGAAAAAATGAATAAAGGAGAGCCCACGAGAAGCATACACATCAAACTTTCAAGATAAAATTTCAGTTCGGATTTAGATGTTAATTGGCACTGCTAATTTTAAATCTACATATTTTATACTATCAAACAGTTGAATTGAAATTGTTTTTCCCAAATTCAATTTTAAAGTTTGATTTTCGTGTAACAAACGGAGCCTCAAATTTAGATCGTATTTAGTGGTTCAAGTCAGTTTGAGACATTTTTTGTCATGTAAACACTATATGAAAAGATATATTTCGAGACAAAAAACAAAAGGGAAAATTATGGGATGAAAATAATATATACTTCCTTCTTTTTTCATTTGTCCACACAACAACATTAATAATTTGGTTGAAACCCACTAAAGTAGAAATGAAGAATGTGTGCACGCGCATAACTTGTCGCTACTTGAAATTAAAATAGAGAGGTTGTTTCAAAGATCGAGACCCCAGAGTCAAGCTGCACATATAAAAGATCACATGAGATGCATATAAAAAGATCACATACACGAGATACATATAAAAAAGAAAGTACAGATAAAACACAAAACAGGCTAAAGCAAAAAACAAACTAGAGTTAACATAAAAAAAAAGAGCAATGCTAGGGGTACACCAAAAGTGTACCCCAAATGTACACCACACTCTTCTCCACCACTCATTTTTATTTAATTTTTATTTTTTTTTTTTTTTATTTTCTTGCCCAATTATGTGGGCAAGGAGGGGGTGGGGGACAAATGGGGTACACCTTCAGTGTACCCCTAGCATTTTTCTAGAAAAAATAAAGTAATAAGAGGCTACCAAACATACAAGGTATGCAAATCAACAACTCAACAAGTACAAAAAATACCTCAAGGTGAATGTCCAACTACTCTAATTTCAGCTCTCTTGGCGCATATCCAACTACTCTTAATAAGTGGAAGTAGTCCTAAATCATGTCTTATCACTTCTTTTTTATTCCTCCTAGGTCTACCTATTCTCCTACTTCCACTTATCAACGTAAGCTTCTCGCATCTTCGCACTAGAGAGTCAACATTCTATGCTTCACATGCCCAAATCCTTGCGAGTGTCGGTGATAAGTACAATATTCTCAAAAAAAAATATGCACCACGCCACCACGAGACCTCTCCTAGAACTCTCTGCATTAAGATGTCAATTACCAGAGCGAACATGAAAGGGCTAAAGGCATACCCCTTGTGTAATCCCACCTCTGCATGGAAAAACTCAAAGTCACCACAATAGTTATCATCCTAATTTTTGCTCCACGGTATGCATTTATATTCTTGACCGTGTAAATGTATGCGATTGGAAATCCACTTGACTCAAGACACCTCCCTTTATACCCTATCTTATTATGCCTACTCTAGGTCTTTAACATAAACCGTTAAATCAATATCTAAATATACATTAATCCTAATTAAAAATATCATTTCCTAAATGAAACCCTAATTATCGCATGTCCAAAAAAGCTCATTATACATTTGTTTTACAAGGGTGTACTTGAATTGAATTTAGATTTTAAAAGATTTTGATATATTGTTTAGAATCAATGGATTCTGTAAATTAAATAAATTAATTTAAGTTTATGCAGAGATAGCTAGATTTTAATGTATTCTATTAATATGATTTTTAGGATTATGTTTTCCTTTTTTTTCTTTTCTTTTTTCTTTTTCCCTCTTTCCCCAAGAACCCCAACTGCTTCTTCCATCTCCGTTCTTTTCGTTTTTTCTTTTCTTTTCTTTTTTTCCTTCTTCCTCTCCAGGAACCCTAGCCGTTTTCTCTTCTTCGATCTCTGTCCTTTCCTCTGCCACTCTCTCTTCTTCAATCTTCGATCGTTGCTCCAAATAATTTGAGGGCCACTTCCATCGTTGCTCCACGTCGAGTTGTGCCGAGTCACTGATCCAAAAACCCATCTCAAGGTTGTCGGCATCGCTCCTACCATGAGAGCCTCATATTTCAACTGCTGCTGCTCAAAATAACTCCAATCCTACGTGACGATGAAGGAGATTAGGTGAAGATTGGGGCACGTGACAATCTTGCGTGACGATGAAGGATTCGCCGAGGAAGATTGGGGGCGAGACGATGAAGGAGACAACCCTGCGTGAAGTTGCAAAATCTTTGCATTTTTTGTCAGATTTTGGACTTATATTTTAATTTATACCAAAGCCCAAAATCCATCAAAATTTATATATTATACAAATCTTTTAAAATATATTGATTTTTGAATACCATTATATTTATAAAAATATATATTAAAATCTGAATTGAATACCTCCAGATTTTAAATGACTTTTTTAAATCTGAATTGAATACCCATAGACTTTTGAAATCCAAAAAAATTTACAAAATCCAGATTGAATACACCCTCTTAATTTCTTTTTCAGGTTGTGAATGAGACGCTTCAATTTGCTAATATAATCAGCGAAGTATTTAAGAGGGGTAATTTACCTAAATAGGACTAAAACATAATGAATTTCTCAATATAGGACCATATCTTTTTATTTTTCAATGTAGGACCATTGGTCATTATCTATTAGTCATTATTCAACTAAATGTCCATTATCACTTGGATATTATTCTTTTCACTAGACATTATTAAGTCCTATTTAGGAAATAAAAAAGTTTAAGTCCTACATTGGGAAATGACTTATGTGTTAATCCTATTTATTGGAAATTTCACATTTTAAGAGAGTCATAGCGGACCTTAAGATTAAAGGTATGCATGACATTTTTGCATTTTACACAAAATTTATTCAAGAAATAAATATATTTGCATAGAAAAATTTTCTTTCACGGGAAAAAAGATTGTCCATAGAATTTAGAATTGAGAATACATTACTCAGATAGGCAATAAGTTATACTCCCTCCGTTCTACAAAACACTTCCGTTTTAATTTTTTGCACACCCCATAAAATACTTCTATCCCACCTTAAATGTCTAAAATACCCCTAAAACAACTTCTACCCGCAATAAACTACATAGTGGGGTATATTTTAGATATTTTAGGTGGGAGTAAAAGCGTTTAATGATGTGCGCAAAAATTTAGGGCGGAAGGATTTTAAGGAACGGAGGGAGTAGTTGCTAAATCACATTAATAGATTGAATTCGATCAAGTCTATTTTCTGTAGGCATTTTATTGAGTCATTTGTTGGTTGTCAAGAAGATGCATTATACTCCCTCTGTCCTAAAAAGGATGTCACGATTATTATTTCAATCTCTCGATAACTTTTGTTTGTTTACTCATTTTGGTTGATCATTTGATAAAATCAAATATTTATGTTGCATCTTGTTTTACAAAACTTTTGTTGTACTTTTGAACAGGATAATTTTCACTTTTTATTTTCTCTATCAATTTGTAAATAAAATAATTTTAAGAGAGACAATATTTTGTATGTCGTTGGAAATATTATAATCTCTTGATTCCCATGACATTGGGAACCAATGTCGTGGAATGACCCGTGGGTGCTCCGGTGACCCGTTCGTAAAATTGACGTTTTCTACCCTTCCTAACCCCACCGATAAACTCCCCACCACGTCCCGACCCGAACACCCCCCTTCAATTACACCTCCAAGTTAATTTTAACTTGGAGTCAAGATTTGATGTGATATTGAATTGAGCCCTTATGTCATACTATGACACAGACTCTAATGTTTGTTCACAAAATCTACATCGGTTCTGTCAACCTCAATGAATTTTTTTATTATTAATGTACTTCTTAAAATTGGAGATAATTTAAAAAGGGAAAATTAAAACTAAAATTATGAGACGAGTTTTTTTAAATTTAATGTGTCATTTGGCAACAAAGCTACAAAAGGAGTAGGACAGCAGCAGGTTGTGAGACATAGATTCAACCAAACTAAAATCATGAAAAGAATAATGAAAGGACTAAAAGGCCCCTCCCTCATGGGACACAACTTATCCACATGCTCATCCAGGTTAGCATATGTGATATGACTATGCTTTGTCAAGGCATATATATGTTCAACCATGCTACACTTACACCAAAAAATACACCCCAAAGTTACACCAGAAGTATACTCTTAGGTTCACACTGATACAAAATGATGGTGCGTTTACAAAAATTTACACTACCATTTTGAGTCTGTGTGAACTATCACTCTAGAATTATACTGATATAAAATGAAGGTACAAACCTACAGTGTACAAATTGAGATACAAATATTGGGCAACAAATGGCTTAATCCATATATGCTTCATGTTTGGTACATAGCTGAGTTGTAAAATTGCTTGGCAGGGGATGATTGATGATGAATATATATGTGTTGGCAGAGGTGGATATATACCACTATTATTTTTTTGGCATAATAATAAAGGTTTTTTTATTGAACACTTTCTTTTGGGTAATGCTGGCTGGCCTTATTTCTTGGTTCCTATTCTTTCACAAATCCAGCCTTTTTAGTACTAGAAAAATCTAAAATGTGGGGTTTTGATTCTTTCTTGCATGCTGGCATCACCTGGATATATATATTCTTTTTTGTTTATCATATGATTCATATGTAATGAATACATGAAATGTTGCAAAATCGTATAGCTTAGATGACAAAGAAGAGGTGTACATAAAAAGAAAAGTTTTCTATAAACTTCTTGTCACTCCGTATTAGTTTAGTTTGGCCCGAACATAGTTTTGTCTTCTAAAATAAAAAAAATACATTTACAGTAATAATCATTTTGTATTAATTACTTGAAGTGTTTAAAAATAAGCTGTACATGTTGGCAAGGTAAATGGTTGGCTGAGTGATGCATCTTCTTGTACATCTATCTTTCTTTCTTCATATACATATACACAATTGATGCACAAGCTCACATCACTTTCCACACACATGATTTTGTCACACTATATGATATTATCTCATTCTATTTACACATAAATGTACCACACAGAACACATTTTTGGTACCAATATAGCCCTTTTGATCTCCCTTTGATATGAACCTGCAAAAGTAAGTAAGCAAGTCTGGTTGACTACATCATTCGAAACGAAAAATCGTTTGTAAATTAACAAAACCAAACCACACTGAATCGATTTAGACTATGCATAATCTTAACTTATTACCTTAAATTGGAGGGACGAAAAAACCGGCGCGGACTTGGTCCAACGCCCCTTCAAGAGAAGTGGAGTTTTGTTTTGCTACTTCTTTGTTCTTTCTTGGAACACTTTAGGGTACCTTGAAAATCCCTTTTGGCAAGCTGAGACCTGTAATAATGTGATTCCCAATTAAGCAACATATTTAGAACATACAATGAAAAATGCCACAATTCCTAGTACCATGGAAAATATTTTGATATACTATTTTACTTATTTTTACCTTCATATGTAAGTAATTAAAGAGTCTAATATGGAGTAAAAAGAAGTTTATAGTGGAACTTTCTCATTAGGAATTACTGAGTCGAAATATAATCCAAATTTTTCACTCATTTAAACAATCAAATCCTCTAGAAGACATTACTGTGTATTTTTTACATTTCCAAAGATGTAAAAAAGTCTTTATGAAAATTTCAAAGTTGGGGGTTTTGACTTTTGACTTAAAAAACACTGTTCACTGTCCCTATTTTTCAACTTGTTGATGATTGACCAATGGAAATAGCCAATGCCCCCTTCATTTCTTCGTGTCAATTATTATTCGCACATGGAGACATGAATTACATTTCAACCAAAATTAAAGAATCCGGACTAATATTCCTTTAAAAATAAAATTTATAATTTTTCACTTTTATTTTCAAGAATAGAATACATGAATTCTAACAATCTTCATTTTAATTAAATACCATACAAAAAACAAATTTCAATTTCTAAAATGTTGTTAGGATTTCTATAGAAGAAAGAAATTTTTTTGTTACATTAAGTTTTATTTTTTTTAAATTTATTATGTTTAAAGATTGTTTTCTCTATAAAATTCTCACATTTACTCCCTCGGTCCCCCTATATTTGTCCACTTTCATTTTTACACACTATCCAATGCACTTCTTTAATCCATTTTATCTTGTAATTTGTATATTAGAAAATTATAAAAATTATATATTAATAATCTATATGTTAAGACAAATCAAACAAGATCACACATGACTATATTTAGGCTTACACATTGAGAGAATTTAATGAGTCAAAGTGCTTAGATGAACAGTTCCAAAAGTCAAATGTGGACAAATACAGGGGACGGAGGGAGTATTAATCAATGTATTAATCAAATATGGAATCTAAATTTGGCAATGTATAAAGAACATAAGTACTCCTATAATAAATTGGAAATTGTGACATAGACTAGTGTGCGCACATGAGAGAGTGTTGCAAAATTGCAAGTGGAAAAGAAATGGGGCAGGAGACGGAGTCATAGGTTCATATGTTTCGGTCGTTATGTGTGTTTTTTTTTGTTATATGTTTATTTGTCCGTATTTATTAATGAGTAACAAATATTTTGTTTTAATATGGGATTTCAATTTTTTAAGACTAAAATCTTACTCCCTTCGTCCCAAATTATAATGCTTGTTTACTATTCACAGGGTCAAACTTCATTCACTCTCTTTCTCTATTTTCGTTAGTAATTTGATAAAATAAAATATTATTGTCACTACTAGTTTTGTAGATCTTTTGATGTAATTTTTTAATATGTAATTTTTATTTTTTAATTATATACCATTTGTCATATAAAATGGTTTGAAAATAATTTCAGTCAAACATCGTAAACCGAAACAGGCGTTATAAAATGGGACGGAGGTAGTATTTTTTTGGAATTATAAAAAAAATTACTCCCTCTATAATTTATAAAAAAAATTTATAGCCGAACATCATAATTTTTTGGAAATAATTACTCCCTCTATACATAGATCTTTTCAGATACTATTCACATAGTCAAACTTAAATTACTTTATTTGCTTATTTTAACTAAAAATTTTCATAAAATAAATTGTATTGTCATATTTAGTTTTGTAGAATTTTTCATATATTTTTTTAATATGTAAATTTTTTTTAAATTTTATCATTACAATTAAACAAATTGGATTGAAAATAAAAAGATTTGTAGCGTGCCATAGGGTAATATAAATAAATAAAAAAAGGATTCCGGAAGATTCTAATGGGAAATTGACTTACAGCTTCAATGTCGATCTTGTAAACAAGAAGCTTTCTCCTCTCCCTGCAACTGATCCTATACGCCACCGCCGCGTGCGCCACCGCTAAGGAAAACGAGCACAAAAACAGACCCATCTCCATCGCCCGTCCGTACCCTCCGCCGCCGCCGTTCACGGCGGCACTCCATCTCCCGCCGCTGCCGAACACATACGGCGCCTTCAGCGACAGGAACACCAGCGAGGAAACAGAGCACGCCGTCGCGGTCCCCAGATATGGGCCCCTCGACAACCTCGGACCGTCGCACAAGCTGTAAACAACTGTTGCCGCCGCAGCATTCGCCGGAAATCAAAGAAACGCCGCCACACCCGTCAGTACAATTTCTCAATTTATGCTTAAAATTTTGAAATCGCAAAAATCCCAAATCCAAAAATCCAATACTTACACAAGATGACGGCGGAGCGGAGGACGGAGACGACGGGAATGTCGACGAGGGAAGAGCGGAAGTCGTAACTTCGGAGAAGGGAAGGCAGGGAGGGGAGGGGGGTCGCCGGAGAAAGCGAGGCGGAGAACAGCGCCGACGGTAAGAGGGCGTCGGCGATGACAAGAACCACCGGAGCGGACAAAATCAGGAGGGAAATGAGCATAGAGAGCAAGAAAAAGACAATCTTTACCCATCTCACCACTCTGTTTTCATCTTTGGAGAATCCCATTTTAATTCAGCTTTATGATGATTTTCTGGGGTCTCTGACAATTTTTTAAATTAATTTTGAGGGAAATCGTCTCCGGCGGCGTATATATATATAAACAAAATGAATGGTTGGTGGGAGAGATTGAAGGAAAAATGGAGTGGGGAAGATGGGAGGAAGAAGCTAAATATACTGCTCTCTGTCTGAAAGAAGAATGAATAAGAAGAAGAAAGGTCAAATATGCTGACGTGTAGGCCCCCCCTCTCTCTCTTTGTGCGTCTAATGCGTGGACTTTAACCGGACGAGTAACCATATTAACCTCTTGAGGTTATGCGAGAAGCCTAGAAGTTCATTCGTTGGACGTGCAAGAGTGATGACAAAGTGCACGAAAAAGGTCCGTGTTAATTCGAGGGGCTAATCTACTTAGACACTTTCGACCAGGGTGGGGACCAAGGTGTTACATGTTGTACCTCATGTTTTTTCTTTCACGCTTGTTTTGTGATAGTCAATGAGCAATAAGTTATTTATTATACCTAATCGAATATTTCATGAATGAATGAAACATATTGATATTGATGGACTCAACATTCGTGAATGTGTCTAATGTCATAGAAATATGCAACTAGCTGACTTGTTTAGTGAAACTTTTGCAAACCTAATTTTTTACTCCGTACTTTCTATTATTCAAATTGGACATTCGTGATCCTCATGCATTAACTTGAGGGTAGTGTTGGAAAATTAACTTGTTAGTGGTCTTTAACTATGTTATTGGATGAGCTTGCGGGTTTGATCTTCTGTTATATATACTTTGCGTTGGCCCCTATTCTTCCATGTTGAAATTTTATGTTGGAAAAATCTGAAAGGTATGTTATTGGAAGAAACTAGAAGGTGTTGGAAAAAACTTGAAGAAGTTTGAAAAATATTTAAAGAACTAAAATGTTAAAAACTCACTCAACTAAATGATCACTTAAATAAATATGTAAAGATACTACAATTTTTGATAAAAAAGAATGCATCCTTGTTTGTGTTTGAGATGATATGTTAAAAATTTAGATATGTATTATTATTGTATATTCATCATATATAAATAACTTTTTTAAATTGTTATTGGAAGAAACTAGAAAAATTTAAAAAAAGTTGAAAGTTAATTTTTCAAATAAAAAGAATAGAGTCTTAATGATCTAAATTAAACAATTTGGTTTTTTCATATTTACATCATCTTAATGCCCCTAACTTTTTCTTATATACCCTAAAATTAGAAATATGGCATTCTTCAAATGTGTGGAGCTAGACACTTGCATCGGCTCATTCCCAAGTGCTGGCATTGTTGGTCAATTATGTCCTATAAAGAAGTAATATATGTACTTGAATATGACAAAAAAGTAATTCCGGTACCTTTAATTTTTTGGTAATAACTCCTAAGTTCTACATTATTTAAAACGTGTTTCGGGATATCATTAATTTTCTAGTGAGAACTCTCACGATCCACATTATTCAAAATATATTTTAGAGTCCTTAAAATTTTTGATATTATACTTTGAGGGTATATTTTCTCAATTTAAGAGTTATATTAAAAGTTCTTTTACTTTGTCCAATTGAAGAATTTTTATTTAAATTCAATGAAATAATGATTATCAATATAAAATTTAGCATTTGTTAAAGTAACAAACTTCCATTCATAACGGCCAAAAAGACAAGACATACCCTCAAAGTACATTACCACAAATTTTGAAGACTCTTGAAGTATATTTTAGATAATATGGGATCAGATAATTTTTATCAGAAAATCAAGAGTACCTTAGGAGTATATTTAATTTAAAAAATATGCGGGACGGGACCTAAGAGTTAGAGCAGTGGTACTACTCATAACGCCGAGCGGCGTTATTGGCATCATAGTTTTGACGCAATTTGAAGGCGTGATAACACCTCTTTCTTTCTTTTTTCTCCTTTTTTCCTCTTTTCTTCTCTATAAGTTAAATTAATTTTTTTAAAAATTCAACACAAATACAAATTTCTCTATCATCTTTTTTTAATAAATTATTATTCAACTATATTTTTTATTTTTCCATGAATGTAATTTTTTATTTAATGAATGTTATTTTTTTATTTAATGAATGTAGTTTTTTATAATGAATGTAATTTTTTTATTTAATGAATGTGATTTTTTTATTTAATGAATGTAATTTTTTATAATGAATACAATTTTTTAATGAACTATTCTCGTTTCAATTCTTTTAAATAATTAAATATTTAAATTTAATGAATTTAATTTTAGAAGATGTGTATTTAAAATGTAAAAATGAAGGTTTGAAGCCTCGGAGTTTCAAACTCATTTCCAGTGAAATTTTGAGTTAAGTTAAAGCTGACGTAGCAGAGAGAGAAGGTTTGATGTCCCGGTTTGAAGCCCCGGGGCTTCATGGGTATTTCCAGTGCCCTTACTATCTAAAAATAAAGAATACCTTAGTAATTTTCCGTGAATATGATCATATGAAATCTTTCTGACTGAATCCTAGTTAGTTCATACGCGTATAATACACGTATTATACTTACGTACGTATAATACGTGTATTATACTCACGTATCCATATGGTTTTCAAAAATAATTTAAAATACATGTATATTTGATACTATATGTATAATTACGTATAGTATGCATGAATTGAATATTTTATTATAAATTTTTTTTGTACAACAACAAACATTAATTTGTTTCAAAAATATTTAAACAAAAATACGAGTAATACTTCATATCAATTATACATACAATACTCAATCAATTTGAAAAATTATATATTCCCTCCGTCTCATTTTACATTGCGTGTATTGAATTTGCGGCATATTTAAGGAAGTGAAAAAATATTGTAGATTTTCAAAAAATGTCCTTACTTTTTTAGGAGGGTGACGATGAATGAGAAGACAATGTGGAGAGGACTGGCTTATTTTATGGATAGTTTATGTATTTTACCCTTAAAAGTTTAGAGAGTACTATCTACATTCTACAAAGAATTTTACACTCTTTTGTCACGTTCAAAAAAAGACTTCACTCTTTCTTTTTTTGCATGTCTCAAAAATTCTTTTTTTTTTCAACAAGGAGGGGGTGACGCCGAGCTAGTAGCCTCGAGAAGTGGTGGTAGCGTGTCGCGTAATGACCCTCATCATATCGTCAGTACTCAAGTTTTCCAACTCTGCATCTGCAGTAGGGACTACAAACGTTCTTCATGAAATATCTTGAAAAGCCCCAAGGTTAGCAAGACGATCCGCAACCTTATTTTGTTCTTGCAAGATGGCTCTAAAGCTGATTTTATGAAATCTGTCTGTCCAACTCTTTATCGCAAGATGGCTTTAAATTCATTTTCTTTTTAGAAAAGAATAAGTAACTCACAACTCTTATTTGTTTTTTCTAAATATATTCAAACTATAAAGTTTTTATTTTTAATATTTTTTAAAACTATGTACGTGAAAGTCAAATAAGGATATTTTTTTCAAATGACGGGAGTATAGATTTTTTTAAAATAGATATTTTAAATAAATAGAGATTCTAATTTGAAAAAATCTATTGTAAATATTCCATTTAAAAATTGTTTGTATTTTGTTTATATGACGTATATATGATAATATATATAAACATATAATAAGACGTATTTTAAAAAAAGAAAATGTTTGAAACACATACGTATCCGTATCCGTATGCAAAACGATTAATATGCATAGTAAGCCGTATTTTATAAAATTCTAACGTATTATACACGAACGTACGTATTTACGTATTATACGTTTGCCGTATATTACTAACTATGGACGGAATATAGTGAATTAAGAATATGAGTATATGAAATCTTTCGGACTGAATATAGTGAATTAACTATAGAAGTAAATCTGAGGCTAATTCTAAAAAAATACTAATAAGATTTAAACGCGTGAAAAAGAGACTACTGTACTTTTCTTTTGAACAAAAATCTCACCGAACTATTTAATTGTTATATTTTCAAATTTTTTATGGCCTGTTTGAGAGTATGAATTTGGATTTGAAACCAAGATTTAATCCAGATATCATGTTTGGCAATACTAAGAATTTGGATTTAAATCTGATCCAAATTCCACCTATTCAAATCTAACCAATTACAATTACATCACCATAAATTAAATAAAAGTTATATTAGATATTCATACAAAAATAATTTTATTAGGTTCATTTTATAAAATATTTTCAAAACATTATTTTATCTAATTAATATATAATATATTTTATTTAATTATATGTCATAAGTTAAAAATGATTGACAGAAAAAAAAAGCAAAACTGGAAAAATACTCATGAAGACCGTGTAAGTTATGGGTCAAACATAGAAACGTGATTAATTATTTGGCCAACGTTTGTCACACCTTATTATTACATTATTTTGGCGGCTGCGTCTAACTCAATGCCTTCTTGTCTTCTTCACTTTTACAGTTTACCCTCTTTGCCGATGGTGAAAATGACAAAGGAGTTTACCATCATTGTTGTCTTCATCACAACAACGATGAAAGACGATCCTGCGTAACGGTAGTGATCATAAAAATAATCACCGTTTCGAAGTGACGATAGAAAATTTGTGGGTTATAATAAGAATTATGCTCCCCCGTTTCGATTTATTATTTTCATTTGGATGGATGTGCAAAATTCTATCTGTTTTATAATGATTATATTTAAAAATAGGTACAGAAAAATTACATTATTCGTAATTACATCAACAGTTTTACAAAACAAAAGACAATAATAATATTTTATTTCATCATACAATCAATAAAAACATGCATACAAATATAAGTTATCGAAACTGTGTAATAGTCATCGAAAAGATAAATTTGTAACGGAGAGTATTATACAAGTATTTAATATATAAAGAAACTTTAGTAAATTAACATTTTAATAATTTAATTACTCTCTATTATTGAGCAATTAAAAAGCAATCCTCGCCCTAAATTTTGATTTTTATTTTGGATTAAGCTATGTGTACCCCAACATTTATACCCCAATTTCTACCCCGCAGGTTTGCACTAACATTTTATGTTGGTGTAAAACTAATTTTTGTTAATGCACCAACATTTGTGTTCGTGTAAATTTTTGTTAACGTATCAACACTTGTGTCGGTGTAAACCATCAAAATGTTTGTGCAAAACTGTGGTGTACAAGTGAGATACATTTTTTGGTATAAGTGTAGCATGGTCCTTTTATTTTTTGTTTTGAAAAAAAGTGGCGGGTAATCTTGAACCGACCATCATTTTGGATACCATGTGAGGCCACATGCAAAACAAATCTATTTCCGAAATTATCGCTGGTTTTTTCCAAAGGTACCCTTTGTTTTGGTGTGCCTGATTAAATTGCCTTCCACACCTTCCAGGGACCATTTTCTTCAATCAATCAAATTATTGATCTTCTTTTTTATTATTTTATTTTTATGTGTTTGGTGTTTAAACCCTTAGCATCGATTTGGTACCCGAAGGCCGAAATTGATGGAATTAGAATTAAATTGGGAGTTGAAATTTTATGGAATTGATTTGGATGCAATTAAATGATATGTTTTTTGTATTACTTTTGTCCTGGTTGGTTCATAAAGATTGTGCATTTTGATTCAAAAAATTAAAAATTTTGCTCATTTAATTTCAACCTTACGGAAATTAAAAAAATGTTGAAAGAATCTTATCCTATATATCCCATCCTATATATATATATATATATATATATATATATATATATATATATATATATATATATATATATATATATATATGTATGTATGTATGTATGTATGTATATATATATATATATATATATATATATATGTAAAGTTGAGTTAATTTGTTGTAGTGTTGATATGCATACACATAAGCACCCATTTATGAGGTGGATGCATCTCATTGGTCCAATTAGTTTTTCTTATAGCTCTTTTAATACATTTGTATAAAACTTTTTTATTTTTTAACAATTTTATAAAATACATTTTCACCATTATAAAATATACTCCGTATTTTATATGTGTGTGTGTGTGTATGCATCTAACTATCTATATACACATACATACATACATACATACACACACACATACATACATAAATATATATAGGATTATTTTTTATACTATTCACTATTTGTTTTAGTTTATTAACTTCTCAAAAAATGATTATACATTTAATCACATATGCATATTTATGAATTAAAAACTTTGCTTCAAAACTTTTATCTTTTTACGTTATTTATTTAGTACTATGTATATTTTCAACAAAGTAAATAAAATAAAGTTGGTTTAATTGAAGGGTGACAAGTGACATTATGTCACATCTCTAATGGTGTATCATTATTTAATTAGTCCATTTTTTTATTATTATATTTTATTCACTAAAACCATTTTCATTAGTACTTCATTCAATGAACATTGATTTTGTATTAGACTTTTTATTTTTAA
The DNA here is from genome assembly GCA_003260385.1 of Cuscuta australis. NCBI lineage: Eukaryota > Viridiplantae > Streptophyta > Magnoliopsida > Solanales > Convolvulaceae > Cuscuta > Cuscuta australis. The sequence goes on along the minus strand of NQVE01000217.1, from coordinate 143,149 downwards.
ATTAACATACTAATATATATTCCACCAGTTTAAAACATATTCTATCACTATTAGAAAACTAAAATAAAATATTATATTTATAGATTGTCAAACTCTTAGAATGTATGCGAGCTCGTGCGAAACACAGGGTTAACACTAGTGTTTAATTGTTAAAAGCAAGTTGTTATAATTTGTTTAGAAATACGTACTTTTTCTAGGAAGTGAAAGACAAAAGTAAAAAACGTTTTTAAAAAACAGATTAAAGAAAAAAAATTAAAAAAAAAACCTTTTTTGAAAACGGGGTGAGTAAATAAAACTAAAAGGAATACATGAGATTGAATTAGGATTCCATATTTTTTACCTAGTTTAAATATTTCAACTAAGCTCCACGACTCTTTTTGTTACTAAAATTATAGGAACAGAAACTCTTTGAATAAACAATATTCCCTCCGTCCCAGATTATAATGTATGTTCACTATTCACAGAGTCAAACTTCATTCACTTTCTTTCTCTATTTTCGTTAGCAATTTAATAAAATAAAGTACTATTGTCACTACTAGTTTTGTAGATCTTTTGAATAAGTATTTTAATATATAATTTTTATTTTTTAACTCTATACCATATGTCATATAAAATTATTTGAAAATAATTTCAGTCAAACATCGTAAAACGAAACAAACGCTATATAATGGAACGAAGGGAGTACATAATGTTAAATATTAAAAGGAATACATGAGATTGAACGGAGTACTACATTCTGTCAATGTCTTACTTTAAATAACAATATATAAAAATGTATAATGAATGAAAATATAAATATTATACTACACATAATGTTTTTTAATATATGGAGTCTTATTTTTATAATTTATCGTAAATACATTGGTCAAATATTCGACACAAAAATTAAACTGAGTTAAAACGAAATAGAGGAAATATGAGTTAAAACAAAATCGAGGAAGTAGTCTATTTTCCCATACTTTAAATTCATATTTTGAGCTAGTGGTTGTAACTTGTAAGATATATCAAAACGACTTGGATTGGTATCCAAACACTCGCTTTTAGAAGAGTGTATTCAGTTAAGATTTTATTAGAATTTCATAGACTTTAAAAAGTAAGTGAATTTTAAAAATCCATATACTTCATACAAAGTTAGGACGACTATTTTATTGATTTATGTGGATTTTCATAGGCTTGATTGGATTTGTTTTATTGATTTTTATGTGGATTTCCATTTCCAAGTTCATTTCTTTCTTTTTAAGCCGTATTTGATTTCCCGGTTCAATCAATTTCTTGATCCGGATGCTGGCTCCCTCTACTGAGCAGGTTGTCGGTGACTTCCCATTCTGAGAAAACTCAAAAGAAGATGACGGCATACAAGGGATATGTTCTATGGGTTCCCATAAATAGTTTAATGAGTAACTCTGAAATCTGTAGAAATCTCTAGTTGGGAGCAGAGATTTTGATGAGTGAAACATAAGTATAAATTTTAGATAGAATCCAACAAAATCAATTGAGTATTAAAATCCATATAATATTAAATACCTCAAAATTTTTAGACTTTGGAAAATTATTATTGAATACCTCAAGATTTTTTAAGACTTTTAAAATTCCTTATTAAATACCTTAGGATTTTTATACTTTTTATAATCGTGATCGAATACTTCCAGATTTTAGAAGCCTAAAAAAATCATCCAGGCTCCCAATTTAATACACCCCTCTTAATCTCTTTCACGAAGTACTTCTTTCATCCCCGAGCATTAGTCTAGTTTTAACTTTTTTTTAGTCAACCGTTTCAATATTTCACATATAATTAAATAAAATATATATTGTATATTAATTAGATAATTTAATATTTTAAAAATATTTGATATAATAAATCTAATAAAACTATTTTTGTATCAATATCTAATATCATTTAAATTTAATTTGAGGTCAAAATTTACCAATTTTGACAAAAAAAAGTCGAAAGTAAACAAATATTGAGAAACGGAGAGAGTATTTTTTAAATAAGACAATTGGTTATTAGCGGGTTTAATTCTATAAAAAATATAGTTAACATGTAGTCATTATTTAATTAAAAAAAAGAGTTGAGTATATGGTAAGTAGTTTCACCCCGTTTAAAACCTGTAAAGTCTTGGTGGTCGATCATGTTTGGTCTAAGTGCGGTCGGATTTAACCCATTTTAAAAATTGAAAACCTTTGTCTAAGACGTATTATTTTCGAGTTGGACCTTAGATAAAAAAAACAAATCCGGTCAATTTTTGCAAAGTCTATAAATACTTATATTAAATGGGTATTCAATTTTTAAAAAATTGGACAAAATGAATGTAGTCAAACACGTACCTTCCTAAAAAGACTTGGGGATTTTAGTCTTATATTGTGATGTAAACCTTCCTAATATTGGCCCAGCTATGAAGTATGAAGTAGTTAAACTCTACAGAATTTGGAGGGAGAAATACATAAATAAATAGGGCAAGGTTCCCATGACATTGGGAATCAATGTCATGGGATGACCCGGGGGCGCTCCGGTGCCCCGTTCGTAAAATTGACGGTTCCTACCCCTCTAACCCCCTCGATAAACCCCCCACCCCGCCCCGACCCGAACACACCCCCACCCCCTTCAATTGCACCCCACAAGTTGATTTTGACTTTGAAGTCAAATTTTGACTCTAAAGTCAAAATCAACTTGTGGGGTACAATTGAAGGGGGTGGGGGGGTGTGTTTGGGGCGGGGCGGGGCGGGGTGGTTTACCGTCAATTTTACGAACGGGACACCGGAGCGCCCCGGATCATCCCATGACATTGGTTCCCAATGTCATGGAAACAAGGGGAAATAAGAATATATGCATTGGTTCTTTTGACATGGCATCCTGAGGGTAAATTATGACATCAAATGTCAATATTATGACACCCGTCATCGTAAAAAAATTGACGGTTCTTACCTTTATCCACCCGACCTCAATTAGGTTCCCTCCCCTAATTACCGAGTTGGAATGATAACACATTGAGCCAGGTGGGGCAAGAGAGTCATCCTATCACTTAAGCTAAGGAAGAAGCTCACCAGAGAGAGCGACTTAAAAGCTCTCAAATTTAAAATTCATAATCCTTTTTTTTAAAATAGGAATTCGAACCAACCACTAGATTTATCTGGCCAAAAGGAGCTGTGGGTATGTATTGCGCCTCTTTTTAGAGAGACAAAATAAAAAAAGACAAATACAAAATCAATGATCGACTAATTTTGTTCCTAGTCTTTTTGTTCTAAATAATCTGGTTTTGATATTCAGAGACAACACATCTATAAACATAAAATTCACTTGCGATGTGGGCATTGAGCCCTTGAAGAAGTGGTCCGAAACACCAATTCAACAAACTACTCCTAAGCTTCAATCTTAATGTTAAGAATTTGGAAAAATGTTATTTAAAAGACTTGTTTCTTAAGTTTTTGAAAATATACCCTAAAGAACTTGGAGGCAAATACCTCCTGCAACAGTTACAAACATCCCCCAAGTAAGAACCAAGACAGAACCTAAATTATCTTCTATTACTCGTAAAAGCTGTATGTTAATTGCAGTTCCCAGTTTCTTAAAGTGGATTGTTTTGTTGAATAAATCCACCATATAAGCGAGAAAAAATGAAGCATAACTTCTTCTGCTGTTCCCACTTACTCAAAGGAGAATGACCAATGTGGACTACTGCTCATTTGTTGTGCACATATGAACTTAAATTTTAAAGGAGATGTATATAAGTTTCTCTACAAGGTGCTTGCAGTGTACCTACCTGGTCACAATGTTAGCTCACCGCAATCGGATATGATCACCTTGCTCTTGGGTGTTCCACTTTGCCTTCCTTCACCCTCAATCTTGTGGACGATGTCCATCCCCGAAAGGACTTTGCCAAACACAACGTGTCGCCTGTCCAACCTATCCAAACCAACAACAATAGCAAACCAAGAAAAATCGCACATAAAGTATGTGAAAAAGTAAGTGTGTGTATGCAGACCTTATCGCTACTAGAACGTAGACATATACTCGTATCAAGGGACTCTCAACTCAAATACACAAGCACAAAAAAGAAATAAGTGTAGCACAACTGCACAGGCTACATACTAATGCATAAAAACACACCAGCATCAACTGCAACTTAAGGCCCACGAATCTACTCTACTATTATAATCCTTGATCTTCAGGCGTTCTACCTAAGGTCATACTCGGTAAGATCGTGAAGTCGTAACTCGTGCCTAATCACCTTATTCCAACTCTTTTTAGGTGTACCTCTACCCTTTCTCACACCCTATACAAAACCAAAAAGGAAAATAATTCATCCAAAGGCAGCAAACAGATCTATGTGGACATGCAATATAATAAGGGAAAATCTGGCAAGAAAAAAACAAATGTAAATTTAAAAGCATTTCTAAGGTGCAAGAGAAGTACGGAGTATTAAGTATTAACTATTCTACCAGCTAGTTGTCACTGTGGTGATGAAAAATTGTGACCCATTGGTATCTGGCCCAGCATTTGCCATTGACAGAACTCCTGCACCAAACAAGAAAGATTGAGAGCGCATGAGTTCAGTTGAAATTGTTGAAAAGGTGGTTGTTATTAACGAAGTAGCTGAAATTGTTGACTTATGAAAAAGAAAATACTTTGCACATATTCTAGTGATACAAAACAAAGAGCAAATATATGGGGAAAAAGGCTGAATGATCATCTTCAATCACTTTTCAACCAAAAAGATTTTTTTAAACATAAACCAAACAAGTATCTTAAATCCTACTATGTTCATTAATAACCAATTCAGAGTGTGCTATGCAGTCAACCAAATTAGTATTTGCTAAAAAATACTCCCTCCGTCCTAAAACTATCTTTCCGGTTTGACGGAAGTGATTTTTAAGGAAGTGTAAAAATTGTGTTGACATTCCCCTAGACTTCACCCAACAATGCACATAACAATTACAATTAAGCTTATCCTGTTTATCATCAGAATGAGTAGTTTTTGACTTGGTAATTTAGTTGAAATAGATGTAGCCAAGCATTTTTCATTTAAGAAATCCAGCAGATTCACTATTTTCAGCTAAATTCCCCTTTACAACCGGGGCTTATGTATTAAGTGGAACAGGATAAGCCTCTACAATGGTAATGTTTGGTTTTGAAATATTTACCAGAACCAGTGTGCTTTAGTTTGAAGTTCTCATCTGCGAAGCTGCTCCCAAATATTGATTCGCCTCCTGTCCCATCCCCATGAGTGAAGTCCCCTCCCTGGATCATGAAGCTAGGTATGATCCGATGAAAAGCAGTCCCCTTGTAATGGAGACGTTTCCCACTCTTTCCCTTTCCTTTTTCTCCTGCAATAGCAGAAAACCACACTGTCGCTGCAATTGTATTCAGCATCCACTCAAAAGAGTAAATTGGCTCAAAATATCCAATTAGGAAAGATTAAAAAATTACTACCTTGTTGATTTGAAAATATCAAATTAGGAAAGATCAAAATATCAAAAAATAGGCGATTTGAAAAGGGAGCAAAAAATTACTACTCGTACTAGGTTGTCACTAACCTGTGCATAGAGCTCGGAAATTTTCTGCAGAGTGGACACACATAAACATCACCTCAGTTTCATATTTCAATTTCTAGTTGATAAGATGGATGATTTAGAAGGGTGTGCTACAATACCTACAGTTTTTGGAACGACATTTCCAAAGAGCCCCATGACGACACGACCTGAAATGGCGGTGGACGCGATTATGGGACATATCTCTACCAGAAATCCAAGTATAAATATCTCCCAAAGGAGGGCATGTGAGAAGCCAGGGCCCAGGACAAAGAAGGCATAAGCTTTGCTTTGGAAACAACGTTTGTGATTAGCATTAACTTTTTGAATTGTTTTTAGCGTTGTAGATTAATTAAACCTGACGCTAAAAGCTACCGTATGATAGCATTTTCAAAAAGCCCAAGCTAAACACTGAAGTTTATGTCAGCCAGAGCAGTAGATTATAGGGCATTAACATTTTCCTGTCATTTATAGAATATTAACAACAAATGCTTGCCTGCATGTTTTCCATCAATTTCAATGTCAAAATATACTCTGTGCGTAACACCCTCAAGATCTTCACTAGTTTTTTCCTACACCAACACGCAGAACACAATTTGAATTCAACAAAAAATTGAAATACAGAAACCTAACTCGGACGAACAAAATCGAAGATGATTTCTATCAAATCGAACCTCGTGATTGTTGATTTTCTGGTCGGATGGATCTGCAGCAGAATTTAATCGGTTCTGCAGAGAAAATGCAAAAGCCAAAGCAAATAATTTGAGATCTCCGCAATAAGAATGCGAGATAAATATGTTTTTTAATTGATTCAAGCGATAATGATTAGATAGGAAATGAGTGATAAATTTACCAGGATGAGAGCTAGGGTTCCAAGCATCATGAGAAACCATAGGAGTAGCACTGGAACCAGATTTTTACGGTTCCCCGCCATTCCGCTGCCGTGACTTGGCGGAAATTTGGTTACTGGTTAGCCATTTGAAGTTCGAACAAGAAAAACGTAAATAGCGGTGAATTGGACCAGGAACCGATAGTGGGCGTGCCCGGACAATTTTGCTTCTCTTATTACCTAACTAAACTGTGCTTCCAAAAACATCCAAATTGGCACACTAGGTTCACCCATAAATTATTGGTCTTAGGGGACTGGGACTACTTTCTGTTAATATTTTTATTAATGTAAAAATTGACTAAGTATAATTAATCAATACATTTTTCACTTGATGTCACTTTTGATACCACAACTAAATATTATTGTATGTTTACTTAATTCTAAGTAAATACTCCTATAAAACAATTCAAATGTGTTGTATATATTGATGGAGGTGTAGATTTCGTCTAGTTATACCTAAGTCAATACATCGTGTGTAACTCTATGAAAAGAAAAAGGGGCCCAAAACGAATTTCCACCAAGGTAATCTATGATCTAGTGGGCGGGCTTAGCACAAAAGCCTTGGTCTTGCTTAAACAATGACATATTGCACGTGAGTACGATAATTTGTAGCGATCAACCTAGAGACGACAAGCACATTGAAAAGCTCTCCTTTGAGAACTTGCGTGTGGCCTTTCTAGACAATTTCAAATGTTCTCTGTAGACTTCTGCCTCCCTCCTAGATTATAGATCCATGCACGAAGCACACCATACACCTCACGAGAAGTAATAACGTAAATGTATAGAGATACCAAACTTCAATACCTATATAAACAGACACTAATTGTTTGAATTGTACAAATAATTAATCACTGTTTATGCATGTTATAAAATGCATATACCGTCAAATGCAAAGAAACGTATCTCAACTGATCAAAAGAATAGTACCATAAAAAGTTAGTTTGAATTTAAATCTTGATAACAATGAAAAAATAATCATAAGCCAAGCATTAGTTTTTTGTCATACCTCTTTGACTGAGATTATATAACTCAATTTAACTTTTTGAATGTAAGAATCAATCAATGGATTTGGGCAGCTAAATGATACTCCTCATTAGATGGGTTTGGTATATATTCTGCCCTGGTTGTTTGGTTTTTGTTTGGACCCCACTTCCCGCAACATGTTAACGCCTCAAAGTTCAAACCATTGCAAGACAATTGCTTATACAAATCAATCGATCAAATAAATCCCTAAGCCCGTTCCCGCCACTCCAATCTTCCGGCGACCTCTAACAATGTCAAAGCAGACGTACAGCGTCTGCTTCTGCTTCCGTCGGCGGTTCCACCTAGCGGAGGCCGAGGCTCCGGCGGAGATCAGGAGCATATTCAACCAATACTCGGAAAACGGGGTGATGAGCGTGGCTAACCTCCACCGCTTCCTGATCGAGGTTCAGAAGGAGGAGAACGGGACGGTGGAGGACGCTCAGGCCCTCGCCGATAGCCTCCATTACCTCAAGCTTCTGCGTCACAAAGGCCTCAATCTCAACGAATTTTTCAAGTATATCTCCAGCGGTGCGAATTCCCTCAGTAATCCTAAAATCGGGGTAACTTTCTATTTCCTCCCTGAAATTTGAGTGTAATTGCTGATCGGGGTTTCTAAATTTTTATTCTTAGTTTTCTTAATTTGATAAATTTATTACTCCACATTTCCTTTTTTTCAAGTGACTCTATCTAATTGATGTCCTTATTGTTGGTAAATGGGCTTACGGGAGATCATTTTCGAGCTTAAATATGGGTCGTTATGAAATGCAAATGCATTAAGTGGGCAAAGGTTTTGATACTTTATTCAGCAAAAGTGGTTAATGTGTGAATTGAGAAATTAATGAAGTGGGTTTCAAAAGGTAGAATGTGTTCCAAGTTCCACTCATTAAAGCTCCCTTAGAAAATGGTGAAAAACTTTATGACATCATAAAGTGCTTTTATGAGAGGATAAAACTTGAACCTCTGCGCGCTGCTGCCGTCTCGGTGTGTGCAAAATGGGACACAGGCGCGGGCTGGTGGGGCTCTAGGACTCTATATGATACCTGGAAAGCCTTCCTTCTATATACGAAATAACCACAAATTTGAAATAACGGAATGTGCATTTCAAATTTAACTACGGCTAAAGATACCAAGTTGCGCATCCGAGAATCATCAGTTTTGCCACAACAACTCTGTCGAATGCCCCTCAATTTACAAGCTCCTGTCTTGAAGTTTACTTGAGCAGAAGCATACATTGAGCTCTCTTCGTTTTTCGGCAATCCATGCCTCCAAAATAATTACCCTTCGATTAGTTCCCCTTCGTTTTCCAGTTTGCCGAAGTTAACGTAGGCCACACTTCTACTTAACTCATTAGACATTTGATCCTGGAAGCAAGTCTATCACGTTGTACCAATGCGGTAGATGACTGATATTGTTTCAAGGATAGTCTTCCAGTGACTCGTCTCTTTTGGCAACCCAAATACACAGAACTAAAAAGTCGCTATTGCCATCGTCCTTTCTTGAGTTTCAACGAAGCTTCTATTTCATTATAACATTCTAATTCAACTACATTGTATTCATTGGGTATACACTATTTATATTACTATTCCTGGTTTTGTGAACGCACCCTTGAAACAACAGTTATTAGCTGATACGCCGTATAATTAAGTGATAGTGTTTAATTTTTCCAGATTCACCACGATATGAATTCTCTATTATCCCACTACTTCATATACACTGGCCATAATTCTTATTTAACTGGGAATCAACTAAGCAGTGACTGCAGTGATGCCCCTATTATTCAAGCCCTGCAGAGAGGTGTTCGAGTAATCGAGCTCGATATATGGCCAAACAAAACAAAGAATAATGTCGATGTTCTTCATGGCAGGTATGCCATTGATTATTGAAGTTTTTTGTGCTTGTGTTTGGAATTTGGATGTCCATTTATTGTGTTCTCCTGTATTTAATAGTTTTCCTTGTGTGCTTCATGCTCTTGTGTAGAACGCTGACCGCTCCAGTGGCACTTAGCAAATGCTTGAAGTCTATTAAGGAGTATGCATTCTCTGCATCTGATTATCCTTTGATAATAACACTCGAAGACCATCTCACTCCAGATCTTCAGGCCAAAGTGGCACAGGTTTGTATCTATATGCATTTTGCCATGAAGTAAAAGCCAGGTTCATGGATGGGCTAATAAGTGCAGTCATGGCTGCATTCCAGATGATCAAACAAACATTTGGAGACATGCTGTATTCTCCTGGCACAGAATGCTTGAAGGAATTCCCTTCACCAGAGTCATTGAAAAAGCGGGTTATAATATCAACTAAACCACCAAAAGAGTACCAACAAACAAAGGAAGTTAAGGAGAAGACAACTAAAGAAAGCAGTTCTGCAGAGACAGAAGCTTGGGGGAGTGAAGTATCAGATCTGACTCCGACATATAATAATGACAAGGTTCATAAAGTTTTCTTCATACTAGTTATTGCACATGAGCGTGTTTTAAGCAGATATTGTCCTAGCCACTGTCATAGCTAGCATACCAAGAGCCCATTAGGTTAGACTTTAAATGGTTGAAGTGGCTAAGTGCGCTGACATTGTTGAAGTTATGACAAAAATGGCTGAATTTGTTTGAATTATCAATAAAATATAAAATAAAATGAAAAAGTTAAAATCATCATCTTCATCAACTTCATTCAAAAAAAGTGTATGTACCTTATTTCTTTTCTTCATTAACATTTACAAAATGCAGCTTGCAAAGTGGCTTATAAGACTGATTAGCCAGAATAAGTGGCTACCATACAGACACTAACATCTTTCCACCAGGATGGTACAGACGATGTAGAAGATGACGATGAAGAAGATCCAAAATCAGAACAGAATGAGGCACCACAATTCAGGAATTTGATTGCCATTCATGCTGGAAAGGGGAAGGGTGGACTGTCTGAGTGGCTTAGAATTGATACTGATAAAGTGAGACGGCTTAGCTTGAGTGAGCCACAGCTTGAAAATGCAGTCAAAACACATGGAAAAGAAATCATTCGGTATGTGTTTGGTTCTCCCTCAATTCGTAGATTGAATTCGAAAAGTTCAAACAATAAACTCTCATTATGTAGTCATGTGAGATGTATATATCATGTTCTTTAATTATAGAACAATATACGTTTAATTGAATTAAAAAAACTTTACTGATGCCAACTGACATTTAAAAGGATGTTTGCGGAAGTATACAAGAAAAGGCAAATTGATTATGAATATATGATAAAGACATTGGTGTAACTGAGCTAACTGTTAAGCAATCATACCCCCCCACTATTCAAACATGGAAGAATGATATATTAGTTACTCAGTTCTGTGTTTTTTCTTTCCATATTTCTTTGTTGCAGATTCACTCAACAGAATTTATTGAGAATTTACCCAAAGGGCATACGCATCAACTCATCTAATTATAATCCCTTAATTGGCTGGACCCATGGAGCTCAAATGGTGGCATTTAATATGCAGGTTAGGTTTTTCCTTTATTACAAATAGAGTGATATATGCCGTTAAATACTGCTAGTATGTGCCTTTGGCATTTGACAAAATAACTTACTGTAATTTATTTCTGATCCACTATTGACTGTAATTTTGTTGAATTGAAATTTGAAAAATACTCAGTTAACATTTCTTCCCTCAGGGTCATGGTAGATCACTTTGGTTGATGCAAGGCATGTTCAGAGCCAATGGTGGGTGTGGATATGTCAAGAAACCGGCCATATTACTGGAATCCGATAATTCATATGATTTATTAGTTAATAAAAACGTTTCGTCACGTGTTAAAACAACATTGAAGGTAACCAGAGAGACTCAGGGCTCTCAATTGTATATATTCAATATATTATCATGAAGATATTTCTACTTTGCCTGTGTAAAACAATTGAATTATAATGAACCAGGTGACTGTATATATGGGTGAAGGATGGCATCATGACTTCCGTCATACTCACTTCGATGCATATTCACCTCCAGATTTCTATGCAAAGGTACTCTCTTTTTCTTCCGTTTTATTTTAAGTGGCCATTTGTTAGCCACTTTTCTTGACTTACCTGTCATATTTGTTACTCCATACTAAATACAGAGTACAATACTAGTACTACTGAGTAGTTAACTTGAGAAGTTCTTTTTCAAATTTTTATTGTTACCTTTCACACCTTTGAGCCTTTCCAAAACTGTCATGTTGGCGATGATTGTAAGACATTCTCCATGCAGGTGGGAATTGCAGGAGTTCCAGCTGATTCTGTAATGAAGAAAACAAAGATAGTAGAGAACAACTGGATACCTACATGGAATGAGAATTTTGAGTTCCCACTAACGGTCCCTGAATTGGCTCTTCTGCGTTTAGAAGTTCACGAGTACGACTCGTCCGGGAAAGACGACTTTGCAGGGCAAACATGCATCCCAATCTCCGAATTGAGACAGGGGATCCGAGCAGCTCCTCTCCATGATCGTAAGGGTGATAAGCTTAAATCTGTAAAGCTGCTTCTGAAACTTGACTTTCTCTGACTTTCTCTGAAACTTGACTTTGCTGGAATGGTACCCCAGAGCCATTCCAGCAAGAGAAATGCTTGAGTCACAAACACTTTGGTCACAAAATAGTGAAAATACACAAACTTACTATTTGTGCACCTCACTAAATGAATAAAATGATGTTGAATAATTAAAAAGTAAACATTTAAGTACACAAATGGTAAGTTTGTGTATTTTGTGACAAAAATGTTTGACTCTAGCATTTCTCTTCCAGCAAAGGTGTTTTCCGTAATTGCAATGCTTTCTGTATGATGGTGCCCCTTAGAATGTAATTCTGTTTCTGTCACTGTACATAATCCAGGCAACTAAGTCGTCATTGCACCGGTTTCAACACCGGCGGGATGACATAATCAAAGTTCTTAGTGGCCGGCCGCCTAAGTTTAAAGAAGAGCCGGTAAAGGTTTGACTCAATCACCCCAATTGGTATTAATTTGCTTTTATTTTAATTTGATTTTGTTCTTAATCCTAGTTCCCGCTCCAAATTGGTAATAATTTAATTTGATTTTAAACTGGTTTTAATTTGATTTAATTGCTTTTGTAATTAGTTGAACTTGACTAAATTTGCAGAATGCAAATATTCATTTAATTGATATTTTTGCTATGCTGGGAGAAAATGAAAGCAATTAATATATCTTAAATTATGCTATTAATGCCTTATTAGTTTGTCTTATATTAGGTTAAGAATCATATTTTAAAATGTTTAAACATACACTTCCACAAGATAATGTTATTGAACATGAAGCCACAATTTATTCAACAAACTCAAAGATCATAGAAACTGTAGTTGAGAAAACTTCAAAACTAGTCTACAATTCAAGAAAATCAAAAATGATTTTGTAGGATTTTTGTAATTTAGGTAATATCATGTTAAGCCTTTATTATTAACCATTGTTATCATTTTATTTTACCTTTTGTCTAAAAAAAAAAAATTTGCACCCCCTTCTACAAGTTTCTTGGCTCCACCAATTTTATACGGAGTACTTTTTTATTACTCATTATCTTTAGTTTGTGAAATATAAACCAATTTTCATAATCATTTCTTGCATTTAATGTTTTAATTCTAAACTTTTTTTATCATTCTTTGGTTAAATGTATTTTTGATTTTTCAAAAATGAAAAATTTTGTTACATTTTATGGTGTGAACTATACGTATATATTCATCCCGATTCGTACTGAAACCGATACTCAACCATCTCGAATCATACGAAACTGATACATAAAAATCGGAATCGATAAACATAAAATCTCATACCAAATTGAAATATTTGATACAATATCGGTACGAGTTAAATACTGTATCATACCATATTATACTCATTCTTAATTTGTTGGGCTACCTCTACAAACCCTAGCTACTATTCAAAGAACCCATCTTCTCTATATATATAAAAGCTAGTCTGTCATAAAACATAATTACCTTTCACTCACTATTCAGACCGTCTCTCAGCAAAGACAACTAGCACCGCGATAGAGGTGGAGGCAAATGAAGCTGAATTTTTCTACATGTCATCATCACGTACTGGAGGAGGAAGAGGGAAGGCGCTACCGGATATGATTCATGCACACCACCACCGTTATTATTGTTGGAATTTTTGACTCTTAACGGGACAACTTTGAACGTAAATTCGGTAGGGTCTTCAGAATTATTTTTTCCAAAATAAATTCGGACGATTATTACTCTAAATGCGACAAGTATTTTGATATATTGTGCGCCAAGATTAGTGTCCGGGTGAATGGGAAATTAATTCATAAAGCTGTTTAAATAGATTGTATTAATTCCCCCCTTTGGAAGGGAGGAGATCACAATCTTATTTAGCAATTTCTATTTCTATACATGGACTGCATTCTTCTAATTTAAAAACACTCTGCTACTTCAAACTGCTTTTCATACCTAAGTTACTCTAGAACCAAATTCTTAAATCCATCAATATTTTTTAAGTAATATACCACTAAAGAATTCTTACTATAAATTGTACCGGAGTATAAAATTAGAGATATTTTAAAATACTCCGGAATTATTACAAGAAAAAAAAACCGAGGATATGGAGATAAATTTTCTATGAGAAAATCAGTGGTCTCGATATGGGATTGCGACTCTTAATTATATACACCACCGTATATTCTTTTTAGGACATCCTATTTGCACGGTTCATGCGGTCAGAGGAGGCTTCAACGTTTGAGCAAAAAAACAAAAATGGGATTCGGCATTTAAAAAGTCTGTGGGGACGACTTGGTTTGTTTGTTAGTTTAAAGAAAGCAGATTCCAAATACCCGTTATAAATTGCACCAATGAGCAATATCTGCACATTCCCCCTTTTAATTTATAAGGAGTATATTCAAAATTGAGCAAATTCTTTAATTTGTTCTTCTTTATAGTCTTTATATTCAAAATTGAGTAAATTTTTTAATTTTTTTAATGCTCTTTTATACGAAATTTTTCATATTTAATTTTTTATTATCAAATTTTATGCATGGGATTTTTTTATGGTATCTTTTCAGAGATAATCTTTGTATATTTTAGTGAATTTCTTTTTAATTAGAAGGTTAAAAATATAATTTATTTCCGTGAATTATTCTGATTTTGGCTTCACGGACTACAAAACATTAAATCCATGCGTTATGACGGATTTGACGAGGGCTAGCTTGATAGAGTATTAATAAATATGACACAGAGTGATAAAAAAATGTGTTTGCTGTATGGCATAAAATGGGGTGTGACAAGAACAATGTATGAATAACACAACCGATCAATTGTGCTACCGCCATTGTTTTCTTTGGTGGTTAGGCTAACAAAATCTTATACTCAAAAAAAATGTTATAAGTGGCAAACATATTGGTAATAAGTTATACTCCCTATAAATTATTTTTAAATGATCTAAGAATGAAATCTAAAATATACGAGTGATAAGTTACTTTTGTTTAGTTTGTGATTATGATGTTTGTGACTCTAGTATTATTAAAGAAAGGCAAGCAATGTGATCTTATGAGTACATTTTTTGTTTCAAAAAAATAATTACGCTAACTTTAATTAACTTTATATATAGTAAGATTTTTTGGACCAATGCCCATCATGTTTTCTTCATAACATCATTTCTCTTTTCTTAAATGGGTCAGTTCTCATGACACTGATTCTCAATGTCATGAGATGACTTGTGGGTGTTCCAATGCCCGTTCGTAAAATTAACAGTTTCTACACCCCCTAACTCACTCAGTTAACCCTTCACTCGGCCCCGACTCGAGCACCCCCCAACTCCCTTCAATTGCACCTCCAAGTTGGGGGAGTTGGGAGGTGGGGGTGTGTTCGGGTCAGGACCAGGTGTTGTGGTTTTATTGTACTCCGTATGAATTAGGGAGTAGGAACTGTCAGTTTTACAAATGGGGCATTGAAACACCCCAGATCATTCCATGATATTGAGAACGAGCGGCGGATGCACGTTAACTCCTATTGAGGCTAGAGCCCCAAATCCCCCCTCCCAAAAAAATCAAAGTTCTACAAAACAAAATGTAATAGAGTATTTTATCTTATTGAATGATTGATGAAAGTATGTAAGCAAAAATAAGTTAGCGAGAGATTGTAATAGTAACTATGAAATTTATTTTTAGACGAAGGGAGGATAATTTTTGTCCATTGATAAATTTAATAATCCAATTTTATTAAATTCACCATTTTTTCTTTTGGATTGGGAAATGACACAATTGTCTCTATCACAAAATTTTTTTTTATAAAATATAAAAAAAACTTACCAAGTACTCTCTCAATTAAAAATGTAACCATGTTTCAGAAAACGATCGTTTTTTGACGTTTTAATTCTTTACATTTCAAAAAAGGAATGAAAAATAAAAATACTCCCTATTTATAAAGTTTAGTACTCCATCTGACGTCTTAGTTACTATTTTATTCTCTTGATAATTTTTTATTATTTGCATATTTTTATTGATTGTTTAATAAAATAAAATACTCTTGTCACATTTTATTTTGTTAAAAATCTTGAAATATTTTTGAATTATATAATACATTGTTTTATTTTTATACTCATTTGTAAATAGCGGAGTAAAATCATTTTAAAAGAGATAGAATTCTAATTATTGTTCAAAGTGAGACAATAATTCTAAGACAAAAAACATAAAAAATACTCTATGTCGTGTAAGCTAAGGGAATGTTTAGGAATAGCGTTAGAAAATTAGCGTTAGCGTTTTGGATAAAATTTTAACTGTGCAAATTATTTTGAAAATGCTAACGTTAATAGCTAACACTATTTCAAGAGACTCTAAGACATCTTAAAATTTGAGCCGGTAAGGATTCTAAATAGGTTGCATTAAAATTAACTTAAAAAGACATTCGTTGTACAAAAAATGTTCAATTCACACAGGTTCAAATATGTTTGCTGGAATAAATTACGAAATAGTGGAATGCATTTAACAACAATGGAGTGCATTTATCAATTCCCTGCCTAATGATTTTATTTAAATGAGGCCTGACAGCTGGATACGGGCGGTTCCAAACCCTAGACAGCCTGCACCCCTATCCTCCTCCCTATATAACAAAAAGCCTAGTCACATCATAGCCTGTCACCCATCGCATTTATATCCAGCTAAAATGTCTCTCCCAATCCGCGTCGCGAAGAAAGAGGCAGAAACCGCTTTTTCCCCAGCTGTGTCATCCCTTTCTGGGGGAGGAGACCCGGCGGCGGCCCAACGGGATCTGATACGAGCACACCGCCCGTAGTCCCATCTCCTCCACGTCGTGCTGATGTCCTGCAGTCCGGAGGATTTCTTACTCCGACCGCCAGTTCGACTCCGACCTCGCCCCCCATCCCCTCCACCTTCTCCCCCGCCACAGTCACAGCCACAGCCACAGCCACAGCCAGACCGTGGGCCGGAGTTTGAAGAGATCCTCGCCAGGATCGAAAAACCTCTCGACGGACTGAAAAAGAAGCACGTCCAGGTAGTGCAGCTGAATGACAGTTCACTGAGCACGGTCAGATGGACCTTGGCTCAGCTGTCTTCCTTTGGGTCGAGTTTGTCTTCTTCCTCCCTATTTCTCAATGTCTTGAGGGGCTTGGGGTTGAGGGCTCTCTTCGCAGGTGCTGTGGTTATGTGCTGTCTGCTTTCTTATGCTGCAAGTCTTCGCTCCTTCCTTCCAAGGTTCAAGTCTCTGCAGAAGGAATTGAATATCCTACAGAGAAAGAGGGCTGTTTTGAATGAGGACTTCATTGCCTTCAAGGCGGCTGCAGAAAATGCGGCAGAGAATTGGTACAAGAAGGCTTCCATTGTTGCCAGAGTTGAGGATGTGAAAGAAGGACTTCTCATTTTCGAGGAGTTCATGAAAGTCTCACAGGGAGATCTTTCCATGAACTCATCTCTGATCCTCATGCAGTGTGGAGTGCTGTTTGGTGGTGCGATGATGAGTTAGTTTAGTTTGGTGGGTTCAAAATAATAATTTCTAGCTTGTTCTTATGGTGGGTCAAAATAATACTCCCTCAGTCCCCCTAAGATGTTCTCATTTTGATTTTTGGTAGTTTTTAATGAGAGTTGAAAAAAGGTGAAAGTTTACCATAATACCCTTAATGAAATATGGGTGGAGTGTATTAAATGAGGTGGGTGAGGTGTAATAAATAAAGTAAGTGAGGGTAGTTGTGGTATTTTAATTGTTAAAAAATGAAATGAGAAGATCTATTGTGGACAGAGAAAAAGGATTATTGAGAAGATCTATGGGGACGGAGGGAGTATTTAATTTTGTGATGCTGGATGTTGATTGTGTCTCTGGTCATTGTGATTTTGAGTGTTTTGCTTCAATTTCGATGCGTTTATCAGTTTTCTCCTCCCTCTTTCTTCCTTCTTTTTTTTTTTGTTGAAAAATAAAAGGTGCAAGTATAATTAAAATTGGTACGATTTAATTTTCTAACGGTCTTAGGGGTGACACGGTACGGTTCCGGTTCCGGTACAGCCACCCCTTGGTACCAGTACCAATAGAGGACTGGCCGGTACTAATTCCCGGACCGGCGGTTTCGATACCAAACCGGCCGGTTTTGGTCACCCCTATTTTTCTTTTCTTTTTTTTTGCTTTTTTATTAAATTTTTAAAGTGTAAAGTTGTGTATGTGCAATTGTTAGTGGAAAGAATGAAATAAAAAATCTAAAAATGAAATTGATAATGGAAAGAATGAAATAAAAAAATAAAAAAAAATTAAAAAATTAATAACGGTACCAGAACTGCAACCGAAACTACCGGTGCCGATAACGAAACACGGGTACTGGAACCGGTACCGAATGAGGCGGTTACGGTATGTCCCGGCTGGCAGTGACGGTGGCGGGTACATTGAATGCTCTCGTTTGAGAACTTGCGTGTGGCCTTTCTAGACAATGTCACATTTTCTCTTTAGACTTTTTACCCCCTCCTGAATTATAGGTCCATGCACGAAGCACAACATACACCTCACGAGAAGTAATAATGTTAAAGTATAACAATACCAAATTTTAACACCTATGTAGACACACACTAATTGTTTGAATCATACAAATAATTAATCATTGTTTATGCATGTTATAAAATGCATACACCAAATTTATTGTCAAATGTAAAAAGACATAGCTGAGCTGGTCAAAAGAGTAATGTCATCAAAAAATTAGCCTAAATTCAAATCTTGGTAACAATGAAAAAATAATCATAAGCCAAACATTAGTCTTTTGTCATACCTCACTCACCGGATTCAAATTATAACTCAATTTACTGAGTAAGTCTTTGAATGTGAGAATCAATCAATGGATTTGGGCAGCTAAATGGGTTTGGTATATATTCTGCCCTGGTTGTTTGGTTTTTGTTTGGACCCCACTTCTTAAAGCATCTCCAACCACAATTGCTAAACATGGCTTGCTAAAGTCATTTTTTAGCATGTGAATAGTGGTATAGCAAGTCATTTTGCATTGTCATCTCCAACCTTTCCTTTTCTATAATTTAGCTAACAATTATATTATATTGTTTTTACTATTATAATACACTCTTTATAATAATTATTCAATTATTATTTTATATTATAAAAATTTAGTAATAAGTATGTAATTTAAAAATAATAATTTCAAAAAACAATACGGAGTATTATTTTACGTACTTTAGGGAAAATTATAAAATATACGGAGTATTATTTTAAATATTTAATAAATACCAATTAAAGAGTAGAGAAAAAAAATTTACAAAAACAAAAAATTAGAGAGTAGAAGTAACTTTATATTTTGAGAAGGAGAACGAGAGAAAAGAAGAGAGAAATCATATATTTAATCAATTTCATGATTTGCTATTTTTTGAGAGGCTTGTTATATATAACAAGCCAAAGTTAACATTTACCAAGTATGCTATACTATAGCAAGTCCCTTGGAGCACAAAAATTGAAATAAATTGCCAAATAATAACATTTAACAAGTCAAAACTCAATGGTTGGAGACGCGTCAAAGTTCAAACAATTGCAAGACAATTGCTTATACAAATCAATCGATCAAATGAAATCCCTAAGCCCGTTCCGGCCACTCGAATCTTCCGGCGTCCTCTAACAATGTCAAAGCAGACGTACAGCGTCTGGCGTCTGCTTCTGCTTCCGTCGGCGGTTCCACCAGGCGGAGGCCGAGGCTCCGGCGGAGATCAGGAGCATATTCAACCAATACTCGGAAAACGGGGTGATGAGCGTGACTAACCTCCACCGCTTCCTGATCGAGGTTCAGAAGGAGGAGAACGCGACGGTGGAGGACGCTCAGGCCCTCGCCGATAGCCTCCATTACCTCAAGCTTCTGCGTCACAAAGGCCTCAATCTCCACGAATTTTTCAAGTATATCTCGGGCGGTGCGAATTCCCTCATTAATCCTAAAATCGAGGTAACTTTCTATTTCCTCCCTGAAATTTTAGTTTAATTGCTGATCGGAGTTTCTAAATTTTTATTCTTAGTTTCCTTATTTGGAGGGAAAGTCCAGGCCTGCTGTGATTTCATAAATTTATTACTCCGCATTTCCTTTTTTTTCAAGTGACTATATCTAATTGATGCCCTTATTTTTGGTAAATGGGCTTACCGGAGATCGTTTTCGAGCTTAAATATGGGTCGTTACGAAATGCGAATGCATTATACTAATGGGGCAAAGGTTTTGATACATTATTCAGCAAAAAATGGTTAATGTGCGAATTGAGAAATTAATGAAGTGGGTTTCAAATGGTAGAATGTGTTCCAAGTTCAACTCATTAAAGCTCCCTTATAGAATGATGAAAAACTCTATGACATCATAAAGTGCTTTTATGAGAGGATAAACCTTGAACCTCTGTGTGTACAAAATGGGACACAGGCGCATGCTGGCGGGGCTCTAGGACTCTATATGATACCTGGGAAGCCTTCCTTCTATATACAAAATTATCACTGACTTGAAATAACGGAACATGTATTTCAAATTTAACTACGGCTAAAGATACCAAAGTGCGCATACGAGAATCATCAGTGTTGCCACAACAACTCTGTCGAGTGCCCCTCGATTTACAAGCTCCTGTTTTGAAGTTTACTCGAGCAGAAGCATACATTGAGCTCTCTTCGTTTTTCAGCAATCCATTCCTCCAAAGTAATTACCCTTTGATTAGTTCCCCTTCGTTTTTCAGTTTGCCGAAGTTAACATAGGCCACACTTCTACTTAACTCGTTAGACATTTGATCCTGGAAGCAAGTCTATCACGTTGTACCAAAAAGTCGCTATTGCTATCCTCCTTTCTTGAGTTTCAACGATGCTTCTATTTCATTATAACATTCTAATTCAACTACATTGTATTCATTGGGTAAACACTATTTATATTACTATTCCTGGTTTTGTGACCGCACTCTTGAAACGATAGTTATTAGCTGATATGCCGTATAATTAAGTGATAGTGTATAATTTTTCCAGATTCACCACGATATGAATTCTCCATTATCCCACTACTTCATATACACTGGCCATAATTCTTATTTAACTGGGAATCAACTAAGCAGTGACTGCAGTGATGCCCCTATTATTCAAGCCCTGCAGAGAGGTGTTCGAGTAATCGAGCTCGATATATGGCCAAACAAAACAAAGAATAATGTCGATGTTCTTCATGGCAGGTATGCCATTGATTATTGAAGTTTTTTGTGCTTGTGTTTGGAATTTGGATGTCCATTTATTGTGTTCTCCTGTATTTAATAGTTTTCCTTGTGTGCTTCATGCTCTTGTTTAGAACGCTGACCACTCCAGTGGCACTTAGCAAATGCTTGAAGTCTATTAAGGAGTATGCATTCTCTGCATCTGAGTACCCTTTGATAATAACACTCGAAGACCATCTCACTCCAGATCTTCAGGCCAAAGTGGCACAGGTTTGTATCTATATGCATTTTGCCATGAAGTAAAAGCCAGGTTCATGGATGGGCTAATAAGTGCAGTCATGGCTGCATTCCAGATGATCAAACAAACATTTGGAGACATGCTGTATTCTCCTGGCACAGAATGCTTGAAGGAATTCCCTTCACCAGAGTCATTGAAAAAGCGGGTTATCATATCAACTAAACCACCAAAAGAGTACCAACAAACAAAGGAAGTTAAGGAGAAGACAACTAAAGAAAGCAGTTCTGCAGAGACAGAAGCTTGGGGGGAGTGAAGTATCAGATCTGACTCCGACATATAATAATGACAAGGTTCATAAAGTTTTCTTCATACTAGTTATTGCGCATGAGCGTGTTTTAAGCAGATATTGTCCTAGCTAGGGGTGTAAACGGATATTAATCGGATCGGATGTGCCATTACCAAATCCGTATCGGTTTATTTTTGTCGGATATCGAATTCGGATACGGATCTTGACGGATCCTGAAAATTAAAACCGTAACCGCATCCGTCGGATATCGGTCGGATATTGGATATATCCGTATCCGTTTCTAATTTTTATAATCAAATTAAACAATATTTTAATTTTAAATTAGATTAAAATCAAACTTTATTAAATCAACTTTAATTTGATATGGGATGTTTATTTTCTTTGTTTTCATGATTTATGATATTCTACGATAACTTCATATGATAAAAAGATATATACAACACACATATACACATACTTTTATATGTCCGTATATATTTTTATACATTTATTTTGTATATACAAATGTCTTATATTTTAAAATATCAATAGAGAAACAAATTATAAACATAAAAAATTAGGAAAAACTATATATAACGGATCGGATATTCGGATAAACGGTTATTTAAACGGATGCATATTCGGATCGGATTTTAAACGGATCGGATATACAATTACCAAATCCGTATCCGTTTAGTAATCGGATATCCTTAATCAGATACGGATAATATCCGTTTAAAACGGATGCGGATATTTCCTCTTTAAACGAATACGGATGCGGACGGTAATCGGATTTTCGGCTATCTATTTACAGCCCTAGTCCTAGCCACTGTCATAGCTAGCATACCAAGAGCCCATTAGGTTAGACTTTAAATGGTTGAAGTGGCTAAGTGCGCTGACATTGTTGAAGTTATGACAAAAATGGCTGAATTTGTTGAATTATCAATAAAATATAAAATAAAATGAAAAAGTTAAAACCATCATCTTCATCAACTTCATCCAAAAAAAGTGTATGTACCTTATTTCTTTTCTTCATTAACATTTACAAAATGCAGCTTGCAAAGTGGCTTATAAGACTGATTAGCCAGAATAAGTGGCTACCATACAGACCCTAACATCTTTCCACCAGGATGGTACAGACGATGTAGAAGATGACGATGAAGAAGATCCAAAATCAGAACAGAATGAGGCACCACAATTCAGGAATTTGATTGCCATTCATGCTGGAAAGGGGAAGGGTGGACTGTCTGAGTGGCTTAGAATTGATACTGATAAAGTGAGACGGCTTAGCTTGAGTGAGCCACAGCTTGAAAATGCAGTCAAAACACATGGAAAAGAAATCATTCGGTATGTGTTTGGTTCTCCCTCAATTCGTAGATTGAATTCGAAAAGTTCAAACAATAAACTCTCATTATGTAGTCATGTGAGATGTATATATCATGTTCTTTAATTATAGAACAATATACGTTTAATTGAATTAAAAAAACTTTACTGATGCCAACTGACATTTAAAAGGATGTTTGCGGAAGTATACAAGAAAAGGCAAATTGATTATGAATATATGATAAAGACATTGGTGTAACTGAGCTAACT
Organism: Cuscuta australis; assembly: GCA_003260385.1. Lineage (NCBI taxonomy): Eukaryota > Viridiplantae > Streptophyta > Magnoliopsida > Solanales > Convolvulaceae > Cuscuta > Cuscuta australis. The sequence continues at coordinate 119,974 of NQVE01000217.1, read as the reverse complement.
GTTAAGCAATCACCCCCCCCCACTGTTCAAACATGGAAGAATGATATACTCCGTATTAGTTACTCAGTTCTGTGTTTTTTCTTTCCATATTTCTTTGTTGCAGATTCACTCAACAAAATTTATTGAGAATTTACCCAAAGGGCATACGCATCAACTCATCTAATTATAATCCCTTAATTGGCTGGACCCATGGAGCTCAAATGGTGGCATTTAATATGTAGGTTAGGTTTGTCCTTTATTACAAATAGAGGGATATATGCCGTTGAATACTGCTAGTATGTGCCTTTGGCATTTGACAAAATAACTTACTGTAATTTATTTCTGATCCACTATTGACTGTAATTTTGTTGAATTGAAATTTGAAAAACACTCAGTTAACATTTCTTCCCTCAGGGTCATGGTAGATCACTTTGGTTGATGCAAGGCATGTTCAGAGCCAATGGTGGTTGTGGATATGTTAAGAAACCAGCCATATTATTGGAATCGGATCATTCTTATACTTCATTAGTTAATAAAAATGCTTCGTCGCGTGTAAAAACAACGTTGAAGGTAACTAGAGAGACTCAGGGTTCTCAATTGTATATTCAATATATTATCATGAAGATATTTCTACTTTGCCTGTGTAAATGATTCGATTATTATGAACCAGGTGACTGTATATATGGGTGAAGGATGGCATCATGACTTCCGGCATACACACTTCGATGCATATTCACCTCCAGATTTCTATGCAAAGGTACTCTCTTTCTCTTCCTTTCTATTTCAAGTGGCCATCTGCTAGCTACTTTTCTTGACTTAGCTGTCATATTTGTTACTCCATACCTAATACGGAGTACAATACTAGTAATACTGAGTAGTTAACTTGAGAAGTTCTTTTTCAAATTTTTATTGTTACCTTTCACACCTTTGAGCCTTTCCAAAACTGCCATGTTGGCGATGATTATAAGACATTCTCCATGCAGGTGGGAATTGCAGGAGTTCCAGCTGATTGTGTAATGCAGAAAACAAAGGTAGTAGAGAACAACTGGATACCTATATGGAATGAGATTTTTGAGTTCCCACTAACAGTCCCTGAATTGGCTCTCCTGCGTTTAGAAGTTCACGAGTACGACTCGTCCGGGAAAGATGACTTTGCAGGGCAAACGTGCATCCCAATCTCCGAATTGAGACAGGGGATCCGAGCAGATCCTCTCCATGATCGCAAGGGTGATAAGCTTAAATCTGTAAAGCTGCTTCTGAAACTTGACTTTCTTTGATTACTCTGATACATATCAAGTGGCGGAGGTAGGGGTAAGGTAGTGCATGTTCCCGCCAAAGGGATTCCGGCAACGGTATCCCAGACCCATTCCAGCAAAGGTGTTTTCCGTAATTTCAATGCTTTCAGTAGGATTATGCTATGTGTACCCCAAGATTTGTACCCCAATTTGTACTCTGCAGTTTGACGCCAACATTTTTTGTGTTGGTGTAAATAGCAATGCTAGGGGTACACCAAAAGGTGTACCCCAATTACTTATTTTTTTAAAATTTTTTTGTCTTTTTTAGTGGATAAGGAGGGGGTGGGGGACATATGGGGTACACCAAAGGTGTACCCCTAGCATTTTTCTGGTGTAAAATTAATTTTTGTTAAACGCACCAATATTTGTGTCCGTGTGAATTTTTATTAACGCACCAACACTTGTGTCGGTGTAAACCATCGAAATGTTTGTGCAAACCTATGATGTACAAATGGGGTATATTTATTGGTGTAAAGTGTAATTGTAGGCGTGTAGCATGGTCCCATCAGTATGATGGTGCATTGGTGCCCCCTTAGAATGGAGTAAATCCGTTTTTGTCACTGTACATAATCCAGGCAATTAAGTCGTCATAACTCATAACACATCAGTCAAATACAAAAATAGACACCCACTTGTCAAGTACGGAGTACTAGACTCGTACATGTGTGTTGCATGACCTAATCAAAATCTATTCTTTTCGTCCCTAAATAGATCACAATATTTTTCTTCTCTCTTCTCGATAACTTTTATTTGTTTACGCAATTTCATTTATTATGTGATAAAATGAAATATTTTTGTCACCTCTTGTTTTGTAGAACTTTTGACGTAGTTTTTTAATATGTAATTTTTATATCTTATTAATATACCAATTTATAAATGAAATTATTTTAAAAAGTAGAAAAATTTTCTTAGTAATCCGCAATATGTAATCTATTTAGGAACGTAGAGAATATATAACACCATAGATATCTTACATTTTTGGATCGATTATATCGCATTCTTAAAAAATATTCTCTCTCTCCCAAAAACATTCTTGGATCACAAATTTATTTTCTTTTTTATTAAAAAATTGTTACATATATGATCTCATTACACACTGCTAAAAAATATGACAGTTTTAGGCAGTGTGGTTATTCACTTAGCTTGTAACTGTATAGTGAGCAGTGTGGTTTTTATATGTGAGTATTTAATGTGACAGTGTACAATGGATATATGTTGTTATATCAATGTATTTATGTAATCCTTAATTTTATGTTAGAGTTTAATGTCCATTGATTTATGTGACAATGTTTTCATGTATAAATTCAATACTGGCAAAAGTGAATGATAGTTTTCATGTATGAATTCAAACACTCTCCAAAAAGTGTATAGCTCTTTGTATGTATGAATTTCACTTTTTTTATGTATGAATTTCACATTGCAAAAATGTGTGTGATTGTTTTCATTATGAATCCCACACTACCCGAAAATGTATGTCATGTTTCATGAATAATCTATTAAACCAAAACACTAGCCAAACATGAGTGTTAAATATGGAACTTAATTTAATACATACAAAATTGTTAAGGCATTATACATTGGTAACTGCGTAGGAGGAGGATCTCGCGGAGCTATGCTAAACGATGAAAGATGGTGTTCTCGCACGTATGACACTCACGAATGAGGAGGAGCCGCACGTATGAGGAGGAGTGGATACATGATCAAATAACCTAAGTTTAAACAAATAATTAAAAGTAATTAAGAGTAGTAGAATATGATAAGAGGTAGAGGGGGTATGCATGGAAGATATTGACACCATAAATAGCTAAATTTGTATAAAAGATTAAAGTGTGCTATATGCTTAATATTGAGTGACTTAGAGTGATACGTATGGTGATTTCTTAAAATTTAATTATGAACAAAACTCAACTCCATTTATATGCATTTTTTACTAGTAAATTTATAGTGAATAAGACTAAAACATAAATCATTTTTCAATGTAGGATTTAAACTTTTTTATTTTCTAAATAAGACTTAATAATGTCTAGTAAGAAGAATAATGTCCAAGTGATGCGGAACATTTTGTTGAATAATGACTAATAGATAATAACCAATGGTCCTATATTGGTAAATAAAAACATATGATCCTATATTAAAAATGTCATTATGTTTTAGTTCAATTTTGATAAATTACTCTTTCTAATGATTAATTAGTATATATGGAGTGGCAGTTGATTATTCAAAATACTCTATGCTTGATGCTCTGTAATACGCCAAATAAGGTTATATTCTCCTTAACTTATTTTTTACCAATTATTTATTCTAATCGAAATCAGATCGATCAGATAAAAATAGCTTTAAATATAACTACAATCAAATTGGATCAGATCAAAACCAAACAGATCAGGTGAAGGGAACATGGCTTAAGTCGTTTTGAATTTTGAGTATAGTTATCTTTCATTATGCTTTGTGAAATTTGAATTAAATAGTATTAAAACATATGTTTTTTCCCAATATAGTAGTAAAAACTTTTATTCCTCAAATAGTACTAGAACATTATACAATGATGGGATAATGTCTAATGGCGGTAGATATTTACTCGAACAATGTTAAGTATTGGATGAACATTTACTTAAGCAATGTCCAGTGAACATTGAACAATATTACTACATTGAGAAATTAAAATATATGATACTACATTAGGAAACTTAACTTTCGTATTATATAGGTAAATTCCTCTTATGCTTTATATGATATTTTGGATATTCCACCGCAAATTAAATTATCCAGTAATTAGAGAATAATAATAATAATAATAATAATAATAATAATAATAATAATAATAATAATAATAATAATAATAATAATAATAATAATAATAATAATAATAATAATAATATAATAATAATAATAATCAGAGTAAATTCTATAATTGGTTCTTTATAATAGGAGAATTTCTCTATTTAGTCCTCTTTTATCAAATATTACCCTAGTGGACCTTCTTTTATGAGTATCTTTCCACAAATAGTCCTTTTTTGATCTTCTATCATGTTGGTGTTAATTTGAAGGCTAAAAGTGTAATTTCACAATGATAATATATCTTTTTTGTCATACACAATTCCAAAGGTTGTTCCATTTGCATCGTTTGTGAATTACAGTCGCTTTTTATTACAAGCATAGTCTACAAATGTGGTCTTTCGTTGGAATCCTAGCCCACAATCATAGTCATTATTTTTGTGTTTTCCGTTTAACATATATCATAACACGTCACTAGACATAATATTGATGTTAAATTATACTTTTAGCCTTTAAATTAACACCAACATGGCAGAAGATTAAAAAAGAACCATTTGTGGAAAGTCACCTTTAAAAAAAGGACTACGGGGGTAATATTTAATAATAGATGACTAAATATAAAAACTTCCTGTTATAAAGAACCAATTATGGAATTTACTTTAATAATGATAATAACATGACAATAATAATGACAACAACATCATCATTAATAACAACAACAAAGACAACAACAACAACAATATAATAATAATAAGAATAATAATAATAATAATAATAATACTAATAATAATACATAGTAATAATTTTGAGTGAACAAAATTTTAATTTGGACCTTTGGTGAAGTAGTCACAAAGATCATACTCGGAGTGTTTGGTGCACTTGTCGTTAGACCATGTACAATGGTGGTATGAGGAGGACTTGACCTCTGCCTTCACGCTGCCCCATTCACCATGACGGGCTTCTAAATTAAGGGTGTGGCCTTTGTGAGGCCCATCCCACCATTGCCCCCCCCCCCCCATATTCCTTCTTTTTAAAATTTCAATCAATTAATAATTAGTATTCTCACCCATCACTTTTTTGTCACACCCTTCTTCCCATCACAATTGCACATATATTTTAAACACTCCACGTCATATCTTTTTTACACTCCGTCAAACTACATCAAGCTTGCAATAACATATGGTCGTCTTAGAGACTAAAGAGAGGAGGTTCCCCTATGTCCCAAACAAGATGTGGAGTGGCCAGCGTGCTCTTATAAGCAACCAATGAAAATTTGGAACTCATTACCCTATAATATTGAAAATCAATTTTATATGGCATTTTGATTTCTTCAACACTCTGCTCCTTCAAGTTGACGAGAAATAGATGTGGATCGTCCCAATATACCAATAACTCATATTTTCGTACACTAAGAATTGTCCAATGATCGCCCCGTCTAGCGTCTCCGGAAAGCGGGAGATTAATTTTCGAACATAGTGGGACCCAACACCAGTTTGCGTGATCCTCCAAAGTCCATATGTCAAGTAACCCTAGTGACACATTGGCATGATAGAGACACAAACGACCATCATGAACAAACAAATACATGTCTGAATGGCTAGCTCCTATACAACTCCATTTCAATTTCGGGTGAGGCAAAGTGTGAAAATTTCCTGAATCCATCTCAAAAACAAGCACCATGTGTTTGCATTGGTTTACGTGCCTCTCAGTGAGATACACCATCAAATATAGAGCTTGGTTCACGGCGATTGGCGTAACTTTTGAGCACGACCCACATAGGACACGGCTACTTGCAATTTCAATATTAGAGCAGGAAGCTAAATTATAAACATAAAGCTGAAAAGTTTGATTGGAATTAGCATTCGTACTTAGGAAGCGCACGCATAGATAATTGTATTCATTTCTCAACTCGTTAAAGAATAAGCCACAAACAACATGGTTCATTCTCTTATTCACAACTCCTAGTTGTCGAGTAAGGAGGTTGAAAGCATAGTCGTGTCCGAACAAACCATATCTCTCGCCCTTAATATGAAGTAAGGGACCACAGGCACCGTGTATGGAAAAGTTTCTCAGCCTTTTGACATTGTTCTTAAAGTCAAACTTGGACTTGAAAAAGATGTCTCTCATGTATTTGGCAAGAGCCGCCAAGGGGAATTTAGACTCCTGATCTGATGAAATTTTTCTCAACTTCTTTGCAAGCGCATCATAAACAAAATAATCTCGTTCCTCACCCCAACAATCATATTTACATTCGGCCATGATGACACTGGGAGCTCTTTGGTTTTGCATCGTGATAAAATCAATCGATGAAGTCAGAGTCCTCCAATGTCTACACACTTTGCGACACCGTAGAATACTGTCAGCAGGAAGCCTACTCAGAATGTTAATTAAGACATTTTCTGGAAATTGACCAAATCCTTTGTTTTGATTTTGATGGAGAATGAATAGAGAACACAAAAGAAGCAAACCCCAAGCAATGCACTCGATCACCATCACGGATGAATCAAGGAGGAGTAAACGATTGATCTGTAACCTATGCAAAAATACAATCAAATATATAAATTATATATGCATTGTTCTTCTGTGATTCTAAAGTCCATATGTGAAATGTAGATCTTCTCACACATTTTGCAAGTCGGTAAAAACATATTTTCTGTGCAAAAACGTCAATCTTTTATGATATCGACGTACTTAACTCTTAAAATGAATATGAACTTTAGGAACACGTAAGAGTTTATGTGAAAAATAATAATCACAACAAAATCAATTTACATCCATAATCTGAATGCAACAAGGCTTCTGATAGAATTTAGGATGGGTATGGACAACTGGACTGGGTAATAAGACACTTGGGTCGAATCACATTAAAAGATTGAATCCAATCGATTAATTAGTTTAACTCAAGAGCTTATATACCGGATTATTTTGCACTTGGACTTCCGATATGGGATGCAGTCTAACACTCCCCCTCAAGTGGACAACTGAGTCATTTTGAATCTAACCGGTTGACCACTTGCAAATGAACCCCCATTCCCTTAATATATATTTTTTAGCGCCAACACCTAAAGGACCACGAGCTGCTGGGTATGGACTTTCAGACGAGCAATCGTGTTAAATGGGCCACAGGCCGTTGGATACATACTTCATACGGACAACTAGGCTAAAGACTAACGGGCCGATAGGAATGAACGTCTAGACGGACACCTTGACAAACGAGGTGGACCAAAACCTGCTTTGATACCATGATAGAATTTAGGATGAGTATGGACAACTGGACTGGGTAATAAGACACTTGGGTCGAACCACATTAAAAGATTGAATCCAATCGATTAGTTAGTTTAACTCAAGAGCTTATATACCGGATTATTTTACTTTTGGACTTCCGATGTGAGATGCAGTCTAACAGCTTCAAAGAGAAATTACTTACCTTCCACTCATAAAACACCCAAATAACCATTCCGGCACAATCTGGGTTATCTGGGTTATGTAGTAATCCCAAGAGAGCGACATAAGAGCTTTCGATGAACATTAATTGAAGAAGATGAAAAGGAAACAAAAAACAGAAAATTTGAATAATCTGACAATATTAAAAGCTTAAAATCTGTTTACGAGATAATTAAGAGGGCTAATTGGCCCTTCAATCTGTCCTGAAGAATCGGAAACTATAGCGCTGAAGGAAAAACATGAGGTTAGTATTCATTGATTAAGTCATACGAATGCATATATGTGAATAGGGTTATTCCGAGGAACAAACCTTACTACTGTTTAGGTAGACAATAAATTTGATTTTTTTTTTGTGATAGACACTTCGAATCCATCTCTAAATATTTGTCACACTTGTATTTCTGAGGTAAAATATCAAGTTTTTTCAATTCATTTTATTTACATATTGGTATAGAAATACTCTAATTGATTGAAATATTTTTAAAGTAATGGAGTGTACTTGAGCATGTGTTAAATTTTAATTGATTGAAATATTTTTAAAAAAAATAAAGAGAGAGGAGAACGAGCATCAGGGAGTGATGGCGTGCCACTTGAATTGGGGCAACGTCCCTTCACGCATGGTATGGCGTGGGAAGAGTGGCGAGATGGACGGGTCACGAAGTGGGAAAACGTCCCATAACTAAAAGCCTTAGCACTATAGCAAACCAATGTAAATGTTATGACCCTCTATATTATAAACAAATATTTGCACTAAATAACACTAAAACTTAAGTCAAGATGTTGTTTATAGTGAATTGAATTGAATCAAATTTTTATTGTCTTAAACTTAGCTTTTTCTTTCATTGTTTTTTTTTTAAATGAAAGGTGATCGAATAGTAAGTGCAGAACGTGTGGCTCGTTGAATATGCCACTTGAGAAAAGCAGTGGTCCGATTTATGGGATTAATGCAACTCCGCCGGCCGTATCGGATCGGATCATATAGCTTCACGTCACAAAATAAATGGGGAAAAAAAATAGAGACCAAACAAATCCCGCCTTGGTGCTCTTTTTCCTCATTAATTCAAACTAATGCCAACTAACTAAAAGAATTTCTATTAACACTTTTGTGGTCCAGCGATATGATAGTGACTCTTTGATATCAGACATCAAAGAATTTCTAAGATGAATTTTCTATATATATATAATAAAAGGTCATACGTGAGAAAATTTCCGATGAAAGTAGAAAAATCTAAAAAGTCTAATGTGTGGAGAATAAGAGTATGATTTGGTCCTATCATTATCAAAAGATTTGAAATTACATCTAGAACTCTATATATATGTACATAAAATAAATAAATAAATAAATAAATAAATAGAGAAGTGTGAAACTAATTTATTGAAGATTAAGAATAGGGAAATGTAAAGTTTCCTCCCATTCTTGAAAACACTTCCCATTTTAACCAAGTGCCAAAATAAGGAAGTGTTAAGTTGTAGTTGACTTCTAATTTTGTCTTTAATGAGATGTATAAAAGTAAGATCGATGCGAGGGATAGATTATTAAAGAAAAAGTATGATATGATAGATATGATAAAATACTCAGGGTAAAAATAGTTTTTTAATCAAAAGTGAAAATGTTTTGGTGAATGAGAAAAAAAAAAGATAAAATATTTTTTCAAAGGGAAAGAATATTTTAAATTTGAATTGGAGGGGAGTATAGAGCTGTATATGTTTGAACACCAACATCCATCAACACTCAACAGAATCCCATTTGATTGATTACCAACTTCCCAACATTTTAGAATACAATAATATATGGAAACACGTGTGACTAATTATGTACGATGTAAAATGTACAACTCGCCATGTACATTAATTATATTCTATATAATGCATTTAATTAAACAATATACACCCAAAAAAGTTAAAAAAAGATTAAGAAATATTGACCTGTTGGGTTGTTAGGATTCATGGAATTGTACAAAAAGGGCTAATATTAGCTGTCGAGAAAGCGTGCATGAAATAAATCAACAAAAAATATTAATCTCATGATGGTATGTACAAATCTCAAAAAAAAAATATTGGGACTTTATTCTCTCTTCATACAAATTAAATTTTGTACCGAGATATGTTTCATCTGCCTCAATCTAATTTAATTCACTTTTTTACAAATTTTGAGATAAGAGAAATTATATGTTTGAGATGTATCCTGTTTTTGTTTGATTTTGTGTGTGTTTTAAAAAAGAAATTAACAAAAGAAAAAGAAAAAAAGATTGTCTTTGACGATGCCCTTGCATTGATTTGTTGGGTTCATTCCATGCTTGAAAAAAGTGAGAAAAGTTTTTTAAGAGGATTAAAAAAAACGAGTAAAAAAATTTTCAAGAACGGAGGGAGTAAAATATCATATTGTGTCACCTTTTATTTTGTAAAGTTTTAATGTAACTTTTAAAGATATATAAATTCATCCTTTATAATTTTCTATACAAATTTTCAATCAAATGAATTTATAAAACTTGCCATTTTGTGTCGTACTCCCTTCATGCAATACAAAGAGACATGGGTAGCCCGAAGAGTGTGTAAAGGGGTTAACCTCACATGATCTCCAAAATTTTAATTAGGACCTCATATTTTTAAATTTATCATTAGTTTTGAAGCATAAGTATTCTAAAATAATAAAATAGGCCCAAAAATATAAATTTTAGATCAGATCAATTTCATTTTTTCTTTTTTTGAAGACCTACCCTGCAAAGAGAGTACGAAATTAAAATGAAAATGAAATATTTGCACTAAATAGCACTAAAACTTAAATTATTTCTCTAAATACCACTTAAATTGTTTTATTCCCTAAATAGCACTTAATAATTTCTATAATGACCAGTGATGACAAACATTTACTTGAATAATGACTAATGTATAGTGACTAAAAGTGCTAAATTAGGGGGAAAAAATACATGTAGTGCTATTTAGAGAAAGTCATTATGTTTTAGTTCCGTAAATTTCTCAAATCAAATTTATGTTGACGTTTAATCATTACGTTTTCATGGTGATCTGGCAGTGTGTGTCATGCATGCATGTGCAGTAAAAAAACAAGTGAATCCCGGCTCAGCGTTTCTCTAATACCGGTCCGGACAATAAGGTGTGATCGGTAAATAAAGTTATAATTTTTGTTACAATAACACTATGTTTAGTTCAAAAAATTGGGAAGGAAAAAAAAATTTCCTTAATTTACTCACCAAAATTAGAAGAATTTGACTTTTTCTTCTCGTGTACATTTTGTGTTCTCATTTTTTTACTTACACTTTTCTTTTTTTTCCTCTCTAATTAAACAAGAAAAATATTTTTCTTCTCATTTTCTTTTCCTTTCTCTCTCAAATTTCTTGAACCAAACATAGTGTAAGAGATGATCGAAATTGTGTTTTTACTTGTAAGAAACACATACAGAACATGTTCATTCTTAATCTACCCTAGAGTATTTTAATTATATTCTAAAAAAGCTTTCAATTCTTGATCTCACAGACACTCACCCATAATAATATAATACTTTTGTTCTTGAGTACTTATCTAGTTTTTTTAGTCCAAATTGATAAATTTTAACTGCTAATTAAATAAAATTTGTATTAGATATCGATAAAAAAATATGTTATTAGATTTATTTTATACAATTTTTTCAAAATATTATTCTATCTAACTAATATACCATATAATTTTATAAAATTCGTAGTGAAATATCAAAAATAATTGATTATGAAAAATCAGAATTGAACAAATACGGATGGTGAGGTACTATTACTATATCAGTCATTTATTTTGTATACGTTCTACAAAGAATTAAAGATGGAAACAAAAGTGTAAATCATTATATTTTTCTTGTCGGAAAAAAAAACCAAAAAAAAACTAGCATATAATAAAAATCTTTTTTACTCCGTAGAAGGCTTAAATTTGGAAGAGAAAAAGAAGACAGCGATATACGATCCGTATATATACGTTCTTGGACGACAGGCTTTAAGCCAACACTATAAAAGACGTGCCGTATATACTGACGCGCACACGATATATAACAAGGGAATATAACAATATACGGAGTATAAATACGATCGTGTACGGTGTACGTACAGATTTTCATGTTTTTGAGCCGCTCGATATATACGTACTGCATGCATGCAATATACGGAGAACGTAGTACTCTATATTTACTAGAACATAATGACTTTATGTAAATAGCATTAGATATGTTTTTCTTTCCAATGCAGCATTTTTAGTCATTATGCATTAGTCATTATTCAAACAGATATTCATCATCATTGGATATTATGGACATTATAAAGTGCAATTTAGAGAATAAAACAATTTAAGTGTTATTTAAGTAAATGACTTAAATTTTAGTGCTATTTAATGAAAATATTTTCTTTACTTCCTACCTCTCAAAAACATTTTCTCATTTTTAACTTTTAGAAAATTTAATGAAGGGATATTTTTATGTTGACTTTTAAAAAAACACTCTTAATGTGATAGGTGAAGTATGACGTGATGTGTAAATTATTAGTAAAAAGGTGTGATGCAATGTGTTAAAAATTAGTATGGATAAACGTGATTTTTTAATATAAATGAGAAGGATTGTATGGGAGAAGTTAAAGGAGGAATGGAAAAAAAGTTTTTGGGACGGAGGAAGTATTAATTAATTAGTTGTTGAGGAAACTATAAATATGTATCACATATTTAGGAATTTGAACTTGGATTTTAAATCTAAACCTTGTTCAAATTTTATGTTTGAGAATCTTAAAAATTTGTATTTAGGTTCGAGACAAATTTCTCTGATTCATATTCCCTTCGTTCTAATTTAAATCGTGTGTTTCAGTTTACAATGTTCGACTGAAGTTATTTTCAAATCATTTTATATTAAAAATGTTGTAGAATTAAAAACTAAAAATACATATTTAAAAATAACATTCAAAGATCTACAAAATTAGTGGTGACATGACTATATTTCTTCTGTCCATCAAATTAAAAATCTTCTCATTACGCATTATGAGGCTTTGACCGAATTTATTTTCAATTCAATTTATTTGATTGTGGGGGTAAAATTTAAAAATAAAGTGTATATAGTGTAAAATTAAAAATAAAGTTTTGAAGTAAAATAGTGTTTATGAGGTTTGACTGAATTTATTTTCAATTCAATTTATTTGGTTGTAAGTGTAAAATTAAAAAATAAAATTTGTATATTTAAAAACAACATCAAAAACTCTACAAAACAAAAGGTGATAAATTCTATTCTTTTATCAAGTAATTAACGAGAATATGTAAAAAAAGTTATTAAAGTTTGACTGTGTATATAGTAGCTGGAAAAACGTTTAAGGATGGAGGGAGTAACATATGTTACACTTTTTGTACGGATTACAACGAACGAGGAAGATGAACGGCCCCGGTAATAAAAATAAATAAAATTCTGAATTTATAATTTATTCAAAATATTACAAAATAAACAAAGTTGAGAAAAATTGCTATATCTTCAAACGGCCTTGTTGTACGAGGACATTAAGGACTGGACAGTGAGGACGTTAAGCACTGGGCAGCGAGGTCTTTAAGCACTGGGCAACAAGCAAAGGACGTTATGCACAGGGCTGCGAGGACATTATGCACTAGGACAGAATGCAACGAGGTCTTTATGAACTGAACCTGCAAAAACACAACACCGTGGAAGGACAGCGGAGTCGCCGGAGCTGTCCTTAAGGTAGTAGTGCCCGCCTACCGTACCGGAAAACGTGGGCACTCTCCTCCCAGGATAAAACCGCTATCGTGTGTGGAGATTGTACGGACCAACCACACACCAACGAACAAGAACAACGTAGGAACGTTGACGACCAAAAACTTTAAAGGGGTTGCCGGAAAAATTGGCCGGAAAATCAAGAGCTCTCTCTAAAAGAAAATAATAAAATGTTTTCTCTTTTTTCCTCTCTTCCTCACGCAAGGCACACACAAAACAAAATGAGAGAGCCTTTGATTTTTATAATAAAGGAGTTTAAAAAGTTGTAACTCCTACACCATTAACCCATTGAATTAATCATGGCATTAGTGGTGTGTTAATGGTGATTAATTAGCCATTAACACGTCCGTTACGCTACGCTCCGTTTAAAATTTGTCCCGAATAATTGGAGATTAATGGCCAGTTAACTCCGTAAAAATGGACTAATTTTAAACAATACGTAAAATTAATAAAAGAAGATTGGTTCAGTAAAATTGCAAAAATTGCAATCCTCGCCATATTCTTTTATTAACGGGTTAACTCTGAGAATCAATTTCTCATTCACCCTCTACCATTTTTTGGCGTATAAATTGTCAAAACATTTATCTCATTTAAGAGAACACACGTCCATTAATAAACGGTTAAAACCGTTAGTGGACCTATTGACAAATATACCCAAATTGGTCCATTTAATGCCAATTAAAACGCCAAAAATTCCAACAACATATTGCATTTGTTATGAGTTGAAAAAAATGATATTCCCTCCTCATAATGATTTGCATTTTTTCATTATTTATAAATTACATGTTTGTTTGTTTATTTATGTTTTCATTCGTAATTTCTTAAAATAAAATATTCTTGTCACCTCCTACATTATAAAACTTTTGATGCATTTTTTATATGAACTTTGAGATCATGTAAGCATCACTCAAACTTAAAAATTTAAACGTAATTTTGAGCATTCATTATTCTCTTAACAAAATTCAGTGTGTGTATGTATGTGTGTGTGTGTTGAAGCCCTGGAGTTTCAAAAATCTTTCCACTAAAACTGTGACATAAGTTGAAACTGATGTGATAGAAAAAAGGTTTAGGCCATGGGACTTCACAGGTATTTTTCAGTGCTCTAAGAGAAGTCTTGATCTGAGAGAGTTGAAGGGGATTACTTCATACTTAACACAAGTTAAGTTTTCATTTATAAAAAGATTTATGTGTCAAGGAACTAACTCAACCAAAAGTTAAGCTTGTGGTTGTGGCCCAGGAACAGTTATTTATATTCTAACACGTCCCCTCACGTGCAGGCGTAGTCTTTTTTGAGCCTTGCACGTGAAACCTTAATTTTTTTAAACTGGGTGGCGCTGAGTATCGAACCTGTGACTTTTTAGTCAACGAGGCTCCGGTAGCATGTCAAGGAACCAATTCAACCAAAAGCTCAATCTTGTGGTTGATGCCCAGAAACAGTTATTTATATTCTAACATTATGAAAAACAAAAGGAATATAAGTTTAAAACTTGTAAAAAAATTAGGATAAAATGAACAAATTAAAAGAGCTAGACCATAAAAAGAATGAGACGTATACTCAGTGTAATGTAGTCGGTAATTAAGAAGAAAAGGTGAACCTTTTCAAGAAGGGCCATTGATTATATGCAAACATGATCCGAAAAATCTTTTTTTCAGAGATGTGAGAGAAGAATTGTTTGGTACGTGCGAGAGAATAAAAAGGGATTGAGAGAGAGAGAGAGAGAGAGAGAGAGAGAAAGAAATAAAGTGTAAAAAAAGTGAACCAAGAAGGTGAAAAGAAAGCAAAACACATCAAATCAAAAAAGGGATAATTGTATCGCCTTTTGGCCAAGTGAAGCTCTTAACACTTTTTAAAACTTTTTTAAAACTCTAGAAAATAAGAAAAGTGCACCCTTCGTCCTGAATATTTGTCACACTTATATTATCGAGGTAAAATATCAAGTTTTTTAATTTATTTTATTAAATATTAGTATAGTAATAAAAAATAAAATTTACATATAAAAAAACTACATGAAAAGTTCTTCGAAATAAGAAATGTCAAGAATATTTTAATTTATCAAATAACCAATAAAAACGTAGAAATAAACAAAAGTTCATGCGACTGCTGAAAAAGAAAATGTTGCAAATAGTTAAGAATGGAGGGAGTAAAATTTTTAATGTAAATTTTTAATATGTAAATTTACTTTTTGAATTATTTCTAAGCCAACTTGAAAAGATAATGAATACTCCCTCCGTCCCAAAAAGATTTACACCTTTTAAAAAAATTGAGTCCCACAATCTCCTACCCATTTCTATTAAAAAACCACTTTTACCCCTTACTTTTTCAAACCCTACCTATCAAATCATACCTTTTTCCTAATAATCTACACATCACATCCTACTTTTACCCATCACATCAAGGGTATTTTGAAAAGTCAACACAAAATTATCCCTCTCTTAATTTCAACTTTAGTCAAAATAAGTAACACTTTATGGGACGGAGGGAGTATAAAAGATCGAGATCTAAGAGGATGTGTAATTCATTTGGAGACAGATGTGGTATACTCCTTCCGTCCTAAATTAATCGTTCTTATTTTATTTTTGAATTGTCCTAAATTAATATTCTCTCTTTTTTAGAAATTTTTATTGTGACTCATTTTTTTCTCATATGCATCACTTTCAAGTATACAATTTTTATTTTTTTTAAATTTAATAGAAGTTAAACTAAGAAGATTAATTTTAAAAGGAGGGAATATTTGAATACAGTAGAATGAGGGGAGGAATTTTATGTTGGGACAAATGGACGATAAAAAATGGGGTGACTAGGTATTATAGAAACTGTGTAGCCAAAAAAGCTAAGCTAGCTCCATTTCGATCATGACCCACAAACATCTCTTTACCCATTCGTTGAAAAGGTGGAACTACTGCTCCCGGCTCCCTCCACACCTCGGCTCGACAAGATTGTGAGGGAGGTAAATCATGGTATAATCTCGATCTCGTTCTTAGATTGGTTGTTCCATGACCGATGAGCTATTACAAATAATAGAACTTTCACACTATCGCTGTCAAGATTTGACCCTAGAATTAACTAGCTTGACATCTTCCCTTTAGAGGGATCGAGCTACTATTATGATTAAAAGACAGCGCAATAATGCTTTTCGGGACTGTTTTTGCTGAAAAGATTAAGATGAATAAAAGAAGAAAGTACAGTGTTTTTCTTTTAAAAAACAGGGGAAAAAAACTTTTTAACACAGTGACAGTTTATTCTCAAATTAAACTACTGCTGCTCCAATCCCCAGTAACATTAGATTCTCTTTTTTTCTTTTACACAGTAAATGTTTTTTCTTTTTGCATCCGATACGAAGTGCACTTTGAGTTTGGGACGGACACGGCAAATGGCAAAGGTTGTTTTTCCATTTTTTAGCAATACCCCTCACACTATGTTCGGTTAGTAAAATTAGAAAGAAAAGGGAAAAATGAGTCATTTCTTCTTGAATTCTTTAAAAAACTAAGCACAATGATTCTTCTTTACCATAAAAACACAATTACATTTTAAAAATGTTGCATCAATGATTTTTATATATATCAGATTTTGCAGTGGGTTGTTCATAGACTCATCAATATATTTGTTGGGACTTGATAAAGACTAATGTAATGGATAGATGAAGATGGTGAACGACTGATGAAAAGTTAAACCGATCAACTAATGTCCGGGTTTTGAGTTCGGTTACTGACGACTAAAGCGAGAATATTTATTTAGGGTTTCACGAGTTTAAAAATATACTGCCTTCATCTAAAAATGAATATCACAGTTCCCCATTCAAAAATCATGATATTTTTGTTTATTGTACATTTTCGATGACTATTTAATAAAATAAAATATTTTTGTCATCGCCTGTGTTGAAAAGATTTTCACGTAGCTTTTTAATATGTAAATTTTATTTTTTTATCTAAATAGTTTTTTTAAAAAAATGAATAAAAAACACTACAGTTTTGGTTGGTTTTGCAAAATGTGGTAAACTATTTGAGATGAAGGGAATAGAAAGTAGCCTTTGGAAAACATATTGAAGAACCCGCATGTGATATACTCCCTCCGTCCCAGAAAACTTTTCTCCTTTTTTTTTCTTCTGTTCCAAAAAACAGTTCTTATTTCTATTAAAAGTCACTTTTACCCCTTACTTTTTCATATCTTACCTATCACATCATACTTTTTTACTAATAATCTATCCATCAAATCATACTTTTACCCATCACATCAAAAGACATTTTTGGAAATTTAATACTCCCTCCATCCCGTGAAACATTTCCCCTTTCTTTTTTTATTCGTCCCACAAAACACTTCTCATTTCTATTAAAAAGTCACTTTTACTCCTTACTTTTTCATACCCTAACTATCACATCATACCTTTTTACTAATAATTTATCCATCAAATCATACTTTTACTCATCACATCAAAAGACATTTTTGGAAATTCAATACCAAAATACACTCCCTTAAATCCCTCTTAAAAAGCAAATGTCCCATGTTTCACGGGACGGAGAGAGTACTAAAATACACTCCCCTTAAATCTCTTTCCAAAACCAAAACCCTCATGTTTTCCGTGACAGAGTACGAATTTAGACTTTAGATGAATCCATTTATTTGCACCGGAAAAATGTGTGATTAGAATACTCTTAAATTTGGCAACATTTTTAAAAGTTTGGGACCAATGATGCATTTTTTAAAGTTCGTGCAGAATTCGTGCATTTTTTTAAAAGAGTTGGGAAGTCAATAACCAAAAAAACTATAAAAAAAAAAGAATCCATTTACTTTTTTCCCTCTCAAAAAGAGTAAAAATATTTTTTCTCTTTCTAATAGTCATCCTTTCCCACTCATTGCTTATTTGAAAAGAGAAAATATAGAAAAGGCACAGAGCAGTAACATGGGATGGAGATAAGAAATGTTGGTGGGTGGTTGGGTGGCTCCCAAAAGTGATCCGCATGAGGGCATAAATTTGACCCGTGTGAAACCGACCCAAAGTTGGCTCCATCCATTGCACGTCCGCTCCTCCTCCAATGTGGACTTTACCTTGTCTTTGAGAACATTAGACCTGGCAATAGAGGTGTAAACGAATTGAATCGAAGCGAATACCGATATATATATATATATATATATATATATATATATATATATATATATATATATATATATATATATATATTGACTCTGGTGAGATGACGCAAAGCTTACCACACTATCCTACAAAGCTCACCAATGGACTATGCAAAGCTCACCTAGAAATAAAATAAAGCTCACCACTTTGAACACCAAAATTCACCCTTTTTCTAAATTTTGAAAATTAAAAATTAATAAAAAATAAAATAGCAACATCGGTCAACCAGCGGTCAGCGGCGCGGCAGGCGGCGGAGCAGTGGCGATTGCCGGCGACTGGCGGCGGAGCGGCGTTGGCAGGCGGCAGATTCCGGTGACCGGCGGCGGCAGGTGGCGGATTCCGGCAGCAATAGACGGCGGTCAAAGGTCTCGGTCAACGGTCAAAGTCTAGTCATCATCCCTTTCTTAGATTTTATTTTTTAAAAAAAATATCAAAGTGTTGAAAAAATATGATGAACTTTGCTTTTGCGGCTTTACAGTTGGTAGTAGTAAGCTTTGTGTCATCTGGCCGTAGCATGTCATCTCACCGTAAGGTGTCATTTCACTGGAGTCAATCACACACACACACAAATATATATATATATATATATATATATATATATATATATATATATATATATATATATATATATATATATATATATTATATATATATATATATAATATATATATATATATATATATATATATATATATATATATATATATATATATATATATATATATATATATATATATATATATATATATATATATATATATATATATATATATATATATATATATATGATGGGTATATCCCTATACCCGAACCGGACAACCGAAAGGGACAGGTCAAAATATGACCGGTCACTTTTATCAATCACCAAATGAGGTTAACACTTCGATTGGGGCGGGTCAAAAGTTGACCGGTCACTTCCACTAAAAAAGTGACCAGTCACATTTTGGGCGATAGCCAAAATTTCACCTAATGTTGTGAAGAATTCAAGAAGACCAAAGAGACGGGTTGAGCTCAAGAAATGACTGGTCAACCTTTGAGAAAAAGGTGACCGGTCATATCATCTTACTTGACAAACATTGGTCCAGTATCTCAGGCATGGTGAACCACGTCAAAGATCGAGGGACCACCCCGCTGTTCGTCCATCACGAGACAAACAGTGAAAGGGATGTTTGTCACTTTGCAGGGCTGATTGGATTGAGAATATCCATCTATAGTCTTTGATTGAACAGTACATGTCTTGGCTTATAGTTGCTAAAGTCCATGATTGTACAGTGCTTCCATTATCTACAGTGACCTTCCCAAGAGCTTCCTATTTTGTCCATGGATGAACAGGGGAAGGTCACAAATCCTCCTCTATAAATATGATGATATTGGATAGAGGAGGGGATCCATTCTTTTCTCTCACTAAAAACTAGTACACTCTTGAGACAGAGTAAGAAATATATTTCGGACTGAGGAGATTTACCCGGTCTAGGTCATACTTTGTGTTCTTGTTGTGTGTTTTATATTACGGGTCGAGTGTCCAGGTTAAACCCGGTTAACCCGCCCAGCTATATTTACATCATCAATATATATATATATATATATGTGTGTGTGTGTGTGTGTGTGTGTGTGTGTGTGTGTGTGTGTGTGTGTATATATATATATGTGTGTGTGTGTGTATATATATATATATATATATATATATATATATATATATATATATATATATATATATATATATATATATATATATATATATATATATATATATATATATATATATATATATATATATATATATATATGACACCTTACGGTGAAATGACATGCTTCGGTGAGATGACGCAAAGATCACAACATTACACTGCAAAACTCACCAATGGCCAATGTAAAGCTTACCTGAAAATAAATCAAAGCTCACCACTTTCAACACCAAAACTCATCTTTTTTTTAATTTTGAAAATTAAAAAAATAAATAAAAATAAAATAGCAGCACAGGTCAGCAGAGGCGGCGCGGCGGCGCGGCGGAGACCGGCGGTGGTCGGCGGCGGCGGTGGTCTGTGATGGTCAACGGTCAATGGTCAAAGTCTAGCCAGCACCCCTTCCTTTGATTTTTTTTTTAAAATTCACAGTGTTGAAAAAAATGTTGGGCTTTGCCTTAGAGTTTGGTGAGTTTTGTAGTTGTGCTTGGTGAGCTTTGCAGTGAGCAGTGGTGAGCTATGCGTCATCTGATCGAAGCATGTCATCGCACTTTAAGGTGTCATATCACTGGAGTCAATCCCATATATATATATATATATATATATATATATATATGTATGTATGTATGTATGTATGTATGTATGTATGTATGTATGTATGTATGTATGTATGTATGTATGTATGTATGTATGTATGTATATATGTATGTATGTATGTATGTATGTATGTATGTATGTATGTATATGTATATGGGTTAGTAGCATGGGCACCCCTGTGGTTTACAAAAAGAGCGTCAAAACCCTCTATTTTCAAAAGTTATTTGTAAAGTCTCCGTGGTTTATAAATAAAGCACACATGCCCCCTTACCTATTTTTAAATCAAAAATGACATTTATGCCCTTTGTTTTCCCCGATCTTGAATTTTTCCGATTTTGATTTCCTTTATTATACAAATATATAAAATAAAATATATGCTTCCCATCTCAAATTAGAATTTTTCATAATGTACTTTTGAAAACAAAATATTTTATATATTTGTATAATAAAGGAAATTAAAATCGGAAAAATTTAAGATCGGGGAAAACAAAGGATATAAATGTCATTTTTGTTTTAAAAATAGGTAAGGGGGGCATGTATGCTCTATTTAGAAACCACAGAGACTTTAAAATTAATTTTTGAAAACAGAGGGATTTTAACGCCCTTCTTGTAAACCAAATGGTACCCATGCTATTAACACGCGCGCGCGCACACATATATATATATGCAATGGAGTTCATGATAGCTACCCACCCACACCTGAGAAACCCCACCACGCCATTCGTCTTCTGCTTCTTCCACCATATTTATTTATTCTTTTTTCTACAGAGCATTTTCAATAATTAAACTTAAGCACCTGACTTTGATGTGAAAACGACGCCGAAAGAGTCTTTTCTGTTATCATTACAAAAAACGTAAACCAGTTTTTCCCGGCGATGCCGACGTCAGTAACGACGGCGCGACAATGCTTGACGCCGGAAGCGGCAAAAGCGCTGGACGATGCGGTGGCTGTGGCGAGGAGAAGGGGGCACGCCCAGACGACGTCGGTTCACATGGCCTCCTCCCTCCTCTCCCTCCCTTCCTCTCCTCTCCGGGAAGCCTGCGCCCGCACGCGCAGCGCCGCGTACTCCGCGCGCGTGCAGTTCAAGGCGCTCGAGCTCTGCCTCGCGGTGTCTCTCGACCGGCTCCCGGCGTCCCCGTCTCCGGCCGACGAGCCGCCGGTGTCGAACTCCCTAATGGCGGCCATCAAGCGGTCTCAGGCGAACCAGAGGAGACAGCCGGAGAGTTATACATTCCATCAGCCACAGAACTCGCCGCCGTCTTCTTGCTCGCCGGTGATCAAGGTTGAGATACAGAACATGACGGTTTCCATTCTCGATGATCCGGCGGTGAGCAGAGTGTTCGGAGAAGCCGGGTTTATAAGCTGTGATATAAAGGTTGCTCTTTTAAGGCCTGTTCATCAATTCTTCCGATATTCAACTTACCAAGGCCATCCATCTCCTATGTTTCTCTGTAATTTATCCCCGGATTACGATTTGGGTCGGAAATGTTTCACTTTCCCTTTCCTGGGAAACCCTGCAATTTCAGAGGGAGACAAGAATTGCAGGAGAATCGGGGAAGTTCTTGAAAAGACGAACAAGAAGAACCCATTGTTAGTTGGGGTATCTGCTCACAACACACTCAAGAATTTCTTGGGAATTTTGAATAGGAGAGAAACCGGGCAAATGCCAATGAAATTATCCGGACTGAAAGTGGTCTGTTTCGAAACCGAGCTCTCGGGGTCCGTTAATGGCGACTACGACGAAAGGATGATGAGATTTAAGCTTGAGGGACTGAAAAGCCAATGTAGAAATCCCGAAGAAGGTGTTATTGTCAATTTCGGGGATTTAAGTGTGTTGGCAGTTGATGGAGTTTCCTCTGAGTTTCTGGTCAGGGAAATGGGAAATTTGGTGAAAGTTCATCCGGAGAATTTGTGGGTGATTGGTTCGGTTGAACGGTACGAGGTTTACTTGAAAGTGTTGAACAGATTCCCATCCTTAGAGAAGGACTGGGATTTGCAGCTCTTGACAATCACATATGCAGAACCATTCTTGGGAGAATCATCATCATATCCCAAATCCAGGTATGAATTCGTAGATTTTTTTTGTTTCTTTTTTCTTTGCTGAACTTTGCTGAATTCACAATTCCATGCTCATAATTATAGAAATGTGGTTACAGATTGATGGAATCATTCGTTCCACTTGGAGGATTCTTTCCTGCAACAGCTTCTGGACATGTCAAAGGGCCGCCGTTGATGAGTAGCTCAAACCCAAGCACGCGGCGGTGCTTCCTCTGCATCGAGAAGTGCAGGCAAGAAATTAATGCACTTTCCGGCGAGCACCACTCTAGTCTCCCTTCTTGGCTTCAGAACACCAATATAATGGACTCTATCGAGGTTTGTATACCTAAATTCCGTGCCTATGTTACTTATTTTCTTTAATTATGAGTTTTTAAAGAATCAATTTTGAAGCTCTAGGTTGAAGAAGATCCAAGAAAGTTTTTCTTATTATTAAAAGGGTCATGTAAAAACAACTACTTTGTACATTTTCAGTGCAGGCCAAAGACGATAAGGTGTTACTGAGCGCTAGAATTGATGGGGTGAATAAGAAATGGGACTCTCTCTGTCACCGGCTTCACTACAATCTCCCCACCGATCAATTCCCGCCCATCGCCGGAGTCCAAGTCGCCGGCAATGGCGAAACTGGCGTTTCCGCATCGAAAGAAAGCGTTCTTTCAGACGTCAACAACAGCGCCACAGCCGTTCTGTCCATGTTCGGCGAAACCCCGTCAAATGAGCTTGACCCCGCGACTTCGTCGCCTTCCTCCGTCACTTCCGTGACAATGGATCTGGGCCTGCGTATTTGCTCGGGAGAATCGGAAAAGTCGAAAGGTGGCATCTTTGACCGGAAAGATTTCAAGATTCTGTACGGAGCTCTGGTGGAGAGGGTTTGGTGGCAAGAAGAAGCTGTGAGAGTTGTGAGCCAGAGAATAGCTCGGTGCAGAAGGGATGTATGGTTCCATTTCGCCGGAGAAGATGAGCTGGGGAAGAAGAAACTGGCTGTCGCCGTTTCCGAGATTCTCTCCGGGACAACCCAGAGCTTGATCTACGTGGATCTCAGCTTCCCGGAACCTGCCGCCACCGCCAAATCGCCGTTCGATCTCCCTGTTTCGAACAGATATGACGTCACACTCAGAGGGAAAACCGCCGCCGACTTCATCGCCGACAAGCTGTCGGAGAATCCGATGTCTGTTTTTTTTCTTGAAAACATCGAGAAAGCCGATCATCTTCTCCAGAACAGCTTATCGCGCGCTGTCAAGACGGGTAAATTCTCAGATTCACGCGGGAGAGACGTCAGCATTAGTAATGCAATCTTTATTACTGCTTGCGGTAACTCTTCTCAAGAAGAAAAAGGAGATTTTTTTTCCTCTGCAAGAATTTGGCCCTCAATCGAGATCCAGGTAGGAGTCGATCTCGGGGACGGGCCAGACAGGTGGGACCCACCAAAAAAGCGGGTGAAACGGGCCCACACTGGACGAAGCCCGTGCCCGGACTTGAACTTCCTTCCAGAAGAGAACAGGGAGGGCGAAGAAAGAAGCAAAGGTTTAGAGCCATGGTTGGAAGATTTCTTGAAAGGGGTTGACGAGACAGTGATGTTTAAGTCCATCGATTTCGATTCACAGGGGAAGAGAATGTTGGAGGAGATCGAACGGTGTTTCTCCGAGACGGTGGGACCGGAGTGTTCGATGGAGGTGGAGCGAGAGGTGGTGGAGCGGATTACCACGGCAGCGTGTTTAACAGATAATAAGAAGGTAGAAAAGTGGATTAAGAGTGTGATTAAGCAAGGATTTATGAAAGCTCAAGAGAAGTATAGTTTGACTGCTCATTCTATTGTAAAGTTAATTTCAGGAAGATATTCTGAAGTGTGGCAAATTCTTCCTGAAAATATTACATTGATTTGAATTGAACTCATAGAGTATTCATTCTTTATTATGCACCATTATGGAAAAATGTATTATTTGTAGTCTATTAAAAACACATGTTTTATTGGGTAGTTACAAGTATATATTATCATTGGAATAGTAAATTTGTTTCGAAATGTAATTGTAATAAGATTTCTAATGTTATTATACATTTATACTACATCCTTTACTAAATGACTTTCTCTCCACTTTTATTGTTTCTTAAAAAAAAATTTAAAAGTGAGAAATCAATTGTTACATAGTACTGAGTAATTTTTTTGTGTTTTTCTACCGAGCCAATCGAATGATATTATTAATGCATGAGTTAAATAAAAAAAGAATTTGTTTTGGCAACATACTCTCATCATAAAGAAAACATAAATGTATAGGCACTAGTGGTTTGTACTCTTTATGATTTCATTGGTGAAGTCTTCTATAATAAGATCATCGGAAATGGATGCAACGTTCACAAGCGTTAAGCATTTGCTCAACGCATCCGCTTTCCTCCATCGTCAGCAAGACATCAAACGCCTTGCGTTAAAGATTTGACGCATCATTGCTGCATGAAATTTGTTGTCCCCCTCTTCCAAAAGTTCAAATTTTGGCCGTTGGGCATTTAAAATAAATCAATTATAAATACTCTTTATTTTTTAACAAATTTACACGCACATCACATATTCTCATTCTCTTATAATTTCTCTAAAGTATATTCTATTTCTTTTATTTTTCTCGATAGAATATTTAAAAAAATAAGATTATCTTCATCTCATGATGATTGAAGAAGATGGAGCTTCCAATGATGACAACAAGGCCAACAAGAAGAAGCTCCCAATGGTGTCACTTGCGTCCCCATTCATTTTCTCCTGGCTCCGCCTTGTGGTCTTTGGCAATGTAATTTAAGAAAATCAACACTCAAAGTTTGACATCACTCCTTTTGTAGAGAATCATTATTTTAGGATAGATCGAATAGAAGAAATTAGAGCAAACAAAATCTATATTAAATGTAGCAAAAGAATAATGAAGAATGATAAATATGGTACTGATTCCAAAGAGCTTGAAGTATGTTTTAGAATGACATTGTTTTGGTTGGCATTTTTCAATAAAAAGAAAAATAACTATAGAAAAAAATAGAAAGCATTATGCTAGGGTCATCTTATAGACTCTTATAGAGTTTAAAAGATAGATTTCACAATTTTTATATAAAACAAGTAGTGACATGACCCTATTAATTTATTAAATGAAAAATAAAAATAAATAAAAAAAATGAATGAAATTGGATGGTGTAAATTACCTAACCGGGTAAACAGTACTAGACCGGGTCTAGGATTGTTTACTTGATTCGTAAAAGTAAAAGGGAAAAAACACTCAAAGTGACCGGGAGGACTGGAGGTGGAAACACCTGTAGCCCAATTAATATTTCAAATATAATAGAATGCAACAGAACTTCTACACGGGAGTTTTAGAAAGAAAAAATCAGATCACTTTCTTTGAGGTTTACATCAGTATTTTAGTAAGCTAGAGGAGACAAAGCGCTGCGCATCCACGCCAGGGCACGTTCTTAGGTGGTGCAAGGTGTCTGCTTCTATCCTCTAGCGGTCTTGTCGCCTAATGAGGAAGGTGGTTCCCTTGTCATGTAGTGCTTTGGACTGATTACTCAAGTATCTCCAATGATTCTCCGCTGATCATGGTCGCTACAGTCCAAGCTCTTTTGAATTTTTCTTTGCTGACACTTCCCAAGTCTAGAAATCATACCGGGTGATTTCTGAGGGATGAGTTTACTGAAATTGGTGACAAATGAGGCGATAAAGTAATTTGACCTGTAGACTTTCCAAAGTGTATCGGCCATCTTTTAGTCAACCAAGCATCCTTTTACTGACGATTTAAGTCTCCCATCCTGGAAAATCAACCTTGACTGGTTGAATATTTGAACGTCTTCTTCGACCGGTACTGGGTAGAATACACCCATCAAAATTCAACTATCTAAACGATAAATACACAGATTAATTTGAGTAATTTGTTTTAGATTTGTTTGATACACGAAATTGGTGAAATTAAAATTAAATTAAAATTAAAATTAAAATTCGGTAGAATTGAATTAAATAAAGTTAAAATCTCCAATTTCAATTTATTTTTTGTACTAACAATTCTAAATCCACATAATTTTGTATTACCAAATAATAAAATTGAAATTAAAATTTTCAATTCTAGACTAGAATTTCGTAGTTTTTTCGTTTTTCTTTTTCCGGGCTGAGGTCCATTTCTTATGGCCAGAAGGCATTCTTCCGGCCCATTGTTGTAATAACTCCACAAATGACAGACACTGACCAGCCCATCGTCACCGGATTCGCCTCCCCGTACCTCTCCGAAACCCCAACTCCGGCGATCTTCTCCGTCGCAGCCCGGCTGTATCCGAGGCATTTGACCTCGCATCGAGCCGCCACGTGGATAGTCCTACTCGTATCCGGTAGTTCCTCCGTCTCCCAATCGAAATCTCCAGGTTTGGCGTCTTCCAGAGTCATGTTAATTCTCGGGTCTTAACTTACTACGAAGTATTTCGCAATGCATTTTTTTTTGGATTTATTGTTTCCATTATTCGATTATCACTCCGATCAATTAGGAAATGTAGCTTCTTCTTAAACAATGGGATTTCAATTAATCAATTTCCATTTGCTACTGTAATTTTAAGATTCATTTTCCCTGTTCAATATATACGCTTTTCTTAGACCTAATCAGTTGATTGCTTTATTTGCTGTGTATATAGCAGTGAGAGTGAATTTTTATATTCAAAGATTTGGTTTTTATCTTTGTTTATGATTTGATTTTCTGCTATATTTTTTAACCCTCTTCTTCATTGAATGCTGAAGAATATTGCAGCATTTGTCTCCTGAGAAATTGAACATAGTAAGATAATTCTATCACAAACCATATAAGAAAGAAATATGGAGCATAAAATATAAATTAGATTATTCTTTTAAAAAAGCTGTAATAGTGTAATCTATAAATACTGAGTAAATCATATACTTCGTATTAACAGTAAGTAAAACATATTAAAAAGCAATGCTAGACGAAATACAAGATAAGACAAGTAGGCAACAGGGTTCATTATTCAAATGTGAAAAATGAATGAGTAGTGTATTCTTGATTTTGCATACTAGAAGATACTAGTTTGTGTAATGAAAATTTCTTTCACTATATGAACTGCTGAACATAATGTAAAACAAATTATAAAAAATTAAATTTTATAGTACAAAACGACATAGGTATATTAACATTTTCAAAAATGATTTATAGGTATAAGATCAACATATTTTAACGTTTTTGGCATGGAATATGCAGATATGGCCTATAGTTTTTCATACCATGGTAACTCTCTCTGTGAGGTCTTCACACCACCACATACGTGAATCTTTTTCTGAATGCCCAATGAATTTCTCGCAAATTGATGCCCTGCACAAGTTTATACATAGGAGCCATCTAACATAAAAACAGTAAGAAATTCAATACGCTAAAACATTTAGTCTTAATTTAAAGTAATTTATTTTATTACAGAGTATTGTTAACTTATTGTTATAATGTTATTACTACGGAGTATTTGTTTTCTAGAGCTTTAGTTGATTCATACTCCGTATAAATTACTTCAGAGCATGGTTTGATTTTTTGCTTCATTTCAATTAGTAGTGTGTTAAATTCTTCCTCCACATTTAGTTCAACCTTTCCTTTCATAATTCACTTAGAGCATAATATAACCAATATTTGGGGAAAAGCTTGTTAGTTGTGATTATGTAGTGCCAGCGATCCATGTGCTCGTCCAACATGCTTTTGGAGTGTTAGAGAATGTTGGGCAGGTTAAGTGGTTATACAATTCATAAATCGTAATGTTTGCTACGTACTTAAAAATAGATTAGTTATTGTACAACTCAAATACTACTCATTTAGTGTACGCATATGAATAACTATAGTTGCAATGTTTCTGTTTTTGAATTTTTTATTTTTGATAACAACATGTTCTGTTTAGGAAAATTAAAGTCCTTTGTCATTGTAGTCCTGTGTGATGAGCCCTATGTCCTTGGAAACAATCCCTCTATTTATTTTTTTGCTTATGAGAATCATGAAACATGCGTGAACTATGAAATGAATCAGGAAATGGGTTTGTGGACGCTCCTGGAGGGCTGTCTGCTTCTTGCCAACGCCTTGGCAATACTGAACGAAGACCGCTTTCTTGCGCGTAGAGGATGGAGCTTCGAGGAATACTCTGGGATCAAGAGGAATTCATTGAAGGGCCGGATTCTCGGACTCATCTATGCAACACAGTACTTGAGAGTCCCACTCATGCTCCTCAACATTCTCTGCATTATTGTGAAGCTCATTTCTGGATAATCACTCACTCTGTCCCTCTTGCAAATCATTCTTGTTACAGAAAAGAGCATCTTGAGCATGATTATAGGTACCATGTCAAGAGGTTCTTGATTGATGATAATGTATGAGTATAACTAATCCTAAGACCTAAGGCTTGTATGTTGTGCCTCAAGGATGAAACAATTTTCTCAGGTGGTTGTAAAACACAAATGATAAGATTCTTTAGTTCCTGTTTGAATACTTCATATGTTCAAGGTTGATCATTGGAATGTAAAGCTCTGTGTTCTATTCTTTATGAATGTAATGATTGTTCCCATAGGAGGAGAGCAAATTTTTTGTCCCAAAATGTTTTCTCATCCACATGCTTGACTCTATACATTCTACTCAGCACATGAATAAATTGTGACCATATTTTTTGTGTTGTGGTAGTATTGGAAGGGTGTGATATTGGGGTAGATTGCTAAGGATAGTATTATTGGGAGAGAGCATCTTATACACTATTCATGTTTGCAATACTCTATCCCACTGAATAGAATGAATAGAGTAAGAGATTCTCTATCCCAAATTAATCGTCTTTAATTTTTTTAGTTATTGCAAATTAATCTTCTTTCTTTCTTTGCAAAGCATTTTGTGGCTAATATTTTTTTTCTCTACAGTGCATTACTTTCAATCACAGGTTTTCATTTTCTTAAACTCCATGCAAAGTCAAAATGAGAGTATTAATTGAAATTGAGGGAATACTATTTTAATACTCCGAGGTAACATTTTTTATTCTCATCCAAAATATGAATAAATATTTTTTTTATACTTGACTTTATTATAATGTACGGAGTAGTATTTATTCATTTTCATGAATAACCCTTTGTATCACAACTAAAAGAAAAGTGCAGGAGTAATATAAACTTTTACTCTTTATATTTCTAGTATTCATTCAATATATAAGTTGTAAACATAGAGACACCCAGAACTAATCAAAAGCAAATCCCAAATATGATTATAAATTGGAATTTACGAAGCAAAAATCTCAAAAAATTAAAAATTACATATTGAAAATATCATGTCAAAACTCAAAAGTTTAACAAAAACAAGAAATAACAAGAATATTTTATCTTATTAAATAATTGATGAAAACACACAAATAAAAAAAATTGAGTTGGGAGAAAAAACTAGTACTACATCAACTTGATGAAATAGATGAGAGAAGGAGAGAGTACAAAGGATGCAATCTCAATCATAGACATTGTTTTCTACGGAGTAGAATTTATGAAGAATGTGAACTTTTGAATACTTTTTCAAATAAGTCAATAATTTCAACAACAAATTGTATCACTATCAGTCAAATTCCACCCTAACCATTCCTTGTTTTTTGCACCAACAATTCACCCATCCAAGCATGCAGCTTTCTTTAAATTATTATTATAACTATCATTATCATTTCTTGAACTGAATGTTCATAACAACATAATACACCATTTGTGGCATCACAACTCATAACTATGCCTCAAATTCACTCAGATCTTTCAATCTTTTTTCTGAGATCCAACAAGATTTGCATCAGTTTGGTAATACACAACATCCCCAGTGTCACTCACGTAGTGATCCCTCTGCAAGCTTCTGAAGAGCTCTCCGAGTAAGTGCCACGGTAGGGCCCGCGATTTCTTCGGCTCCCTGTAATACTTCCCCAGCACTGGCTTCGCCGCCTCCGTCTGCAGATAGATTCATTCAATAGACATTAATAACAGACATTACCGGTTCGCAATAGATGTGAAAATAAAATTAAGACAGATGGTTGAAATTTAAGAGATGCTCACAGCTTCAATCAAATGGTAATGGGGGATTTGGGGGAAAAGGTGATGAACCACATGGGTCCCGATGTCGTGGTGTATGTTGTTGATCCATCCGTAATCGCGGTCAATGGTCGTCAGCCCACCCCTAAGGTAACTCCATTCCTGTTTGTTTGATCAAATCAACATAAATTCCCATATCAAACGCCCAAAGCTTAAGAGACTAATTAATTAAGCTATAAAGGAAAGAATGTTGGTAGTGGGTTACTACTCTTCTTGTCCCCAAATTGGTTTTGGGGATTGATAAGGTAAACGCATACCTTCCCACGGTACCATGGAAGTTTGTCTTCATGTCCATGGTGATGTAAGTATGTAACCAGGTCCAGCCACATAACAAAGAGCTGCACAAAACATTAAAAAAATGAAATGAGTACTGAAATGTGACAATAACATTATGTTTGGTTCAAGGAATAAATGGAGAAAAGAATATGCTAGGGGAAAAGGTCAAAGAAGCAAAAATTGTGTGGCTAAGATGGACCAACCACATATGGAACTCCATAGAGTTTGAGCAATTCGACGGGACCCATCAGAAATGACAAACCAGCAAGAATGGCAGCCATGGCTGACCAGCACACGGTTGAAGTGATGACGTCTTTCTTCTCGTTTGGGACAAACAAATCGCTGTCTGGATGAAAATGAGACCCTTTCTTCCCCGGGCTTCTCCCCCACTTCAGCCAATTCAAAAACCAGCACAAAATGAAACCAAACATCAGTTTGTTCTTGAAAAAAACAAGTTTAGATTCATATAAACCACAAGGCAAAGGGACAAACCAGATAGACAGGGTATGCAAGCAGTGTGAATGGTAATGTGAACCTCAACTTCTTTGTGACATTGTCAAGACTCCTGAATAGCTTCTCTGGAAGCTGAGATTGAATGAAAATTAAGTAAAAAGTAAGCAAAAACTGTTGGGAAATACAAAGTCCAATGTCAACACCGAATGAAGAAGAAGAAGAAGAAGAAACAAACCAATATACTCAACCACATTAGTATCCATGGGAGCTTGACCCAAAAGGGATAATATCATACTATTGTGGGTTAGGGTGATGCTAGGCAGTCCCAACAAAAAACTAAACAAGAACTGGATGATAGCAGGTTTAGACACTTACAGGGTGCCAAGATTCATCATTTTCAACATGACCGTGATTCTGGTGGTGTGTCCTATGGCTGATCCTCCTGCATCATCACACAGAAAATATTTGCCATAAGTTGATCCGTTTGCAAATTTTCAAAAACTTTTGACACTAAAACTTCCATTCTCACTTTTCCTATCCTATCCTGTCAGAATCCTATGAAGAATCTCAGATCTACCGTGAGCGTAAGAACAAGATCCTCTTGAGACTGCAAGACTCACAATGTTAAACTGCGTTATGACATATGTTTCAAGATTGATGGCAACAATGAGTGCATAATTGGGGCTGAATGTAGTTAGCATACAACAATATGGACTTCTTTAAAACCAAATATAAATGTGACTAAATTAGGCAAAAAATCACAGCAATGACAGCATTATATGACTAGCATTAAGTGGTAACCGTGTATTGTAAAGGGACAAAATGGGTTATTAATTAGTGATTACTAATTTCAATAGGTAGAGTGAGAAAGAAGATTTGAAATCCAATTAAATTTGAAAAGGTTGAATAAGACCAAGGGATTCAAGGAGCTAACCATCCATGGTAAGGGACAAGAATTGATGAATGGAGAATATGTCCAACAAAACTATTCAGCTTTGGATCATTTGAAAAGCTCCCATGCCCACTGCATAATTCATCACAACCATTATCAAGACTAAAAATTCCAAAAAAAAAATGCAATCTTGGGCAGATAAAATTCCGAATAAAATAGACAAAAAGAAGCAATCTTTGGCATTTGAAAAGCAAGTAGATGCAATCTTTTTTATATTCATACCAGTCGTGGCCGAGAACAAAGAGTGCCCAAAACATTGTCCCTTGGGCAAACCAATATAGAGGCCAAAGAAGCCAGCTATTGAAAAAAGAAGCCACAGCTGCCAAACCAAACACAACCGCCACATCCCTAACCACATACCTCATTGACTTCAAAGGGTCCTTAACCCAACAATGCTTGGGTATGGCTGCCCTAATATCAGACAACTTAAATGGTGGTGGTGAACCAGGGTCAAAAAAGTCATTCCCATTTACAGACTCCCTCTTCTCCTCCTCCTCTTCACCCACTGGTGCAACTGTAATTGGTACACTCACCTTCAGAGCCCAATTTCTTTCTCTAGTACCAATCATAGAATTAAAAATAGTAGTAGTAGTAGTAGAAGAAGGGAGACATAATCTTGAGATTGATGTACAAGTTCTTGGTTTAGGGTAGACTTTGGGGAGTGGTCTCAGACCACATTCTGATAACACCCAAATAGCCATTGAATGGATTCTTGAAGGAAAAAATGAGTCTTTTGAGGCTTATATCTCAAAAAATTAAAAGAATTGAAAGAAAATACAGTAGGGTTAGAGGAATAGAGAGAGATGTGTCGATATGAAAGAGATAACACTGGAATTCAATTGTGGGTTGGGATTGAGAACCCCAAAGTTGTGGGGTTTTTTGGTTGGGTGACTTCTTGCTGCCACTTTGGAATGAGATTTATGACTGTGTGGTTTCCTCTTCACCGTGTCTGTATTTAAATGTGTGGATCTCAAAGGATGTGGATGGAATTCTCCGTCCAGATATCTAAAGTTTCCACATTTTATTCCCAATACTTTTTAGTGCTCCATTGATTATGCAAAGTAACAATTTATTCCACGTGCCCAAAGATTTGAGAAACAAAGTACTCTTTTAAAAATATAAAATTATTCTTTTGTAGTCATATGGTTCACATAAAAAAATACTCCAGAATATATTTTCTCACATATTTTATAGAAATAAAAAGTTAGAAGTGATCAATTTGGGTAGAAGTGAGTAATGAACATAGGTAGTCGAGTTGAACCATTGTTTGGCATCTCCCGGCACCCAAGATTGGGTTCGATATTTGAATTGGCTTCTCTTTTTTTGTCGTTTTGCCTCGCATGAACCGACAATATTTCAGTTGAAAAAAAAGTTATTGTGCAGTACGCAGCTACTCCCTCCAAGTCCATCAATCTCAGATAGGACATAAGGAAGGCAATTGGTAAACGAACTAGGGTTATTGCTCTTCCTTCTGTTCTCTCTAAGGTCGGTGGACTTTGGGGGAGTAGTTGTGTGTTACACAGCAACTTTTTTCTACCGAAATATCGTTGATTCATGCGAGGCAAAACGAAAAAAAAGAAGTCAATTCAAATACCGAACCCAATCTTGGGTGACGGCAAATGTCAAACAATGGTTCAGCTCGACTACTAATGTTCATTACTACCCTCTACCCAAATTGCTTTAAAATAATAATAATAACCTATAAAAGAAAGAAATGGGATAAAAAATTAAATTCATACATTAGATTTAAATTAATTTATAAAATTAATGTTTAATATTTTCATTTCTTGTCAATTGTTGTGTAACTTAAAAGAATGAAATGACAAACGAGAGTTTATTTAATGTATGAATGCTTCAATTCTATCGCATTGACCTAAGTTCCGTAATAAATTTTCTAATGTAAACGAATTCCTAAAATTAAAAGATAAATGTATATCCATAATCCATATCATAATTTATGACTCCATTTGTGTAAGTCCATTTTGTTTATATGTACATCAGGTATACATGAAAGAATTTATTAACTAATACTCCCATCGGTCCTTTTTAAGGGATTTAATAAGAGTGTATTTTGATGTTTATTTTCTAAAAATGTCTTTGGATCTGATAGGTAAAAATAAATGTGATGGGTATATTAGTAGTTGAAAAAATGTAATGTGATAGGTAGGTTAAGAATTGCTATGTGTAAAAGTGACTTTTTTAATAGAAATAAGAATTTTTTTTGAGACGGATGAAATAAAAAGTAGAAAGATTTTGTGGGACGGAGGGACTATATACGAACTATATCATAGTGACATAGATGCATGTATAGATAAAATTCACAAGGTCACTTATTTTTTTATTTCATATAAAATGTTTTGTAGAATATGGGTAATATGCACGCGCGCACACACACATATATGAATTCAAGTGAAACATAAAAAAAGAAATTAATACGAAAAGAGGGATAGAAATTAATACTTGGTACTACTTCAATTTGAAGATGTAATACTCTCTCCGTCTCGAATTGGATGTCGCTGTCACTATTACAAATTCTCGATAACTTTTATGTATTTTTAAATAGTGTCATTTATATTTTATATTTTTATACTAAATTGTAATTAAAATAACTTTAAAAAGAGGGCTAGAAAAAAGAATAACGGAACGTGAATGTTGTGCCAAATTTTGAGAAACTAACTGTCAGTTACCTCACATTTTCAAAATATACTCCGAGGTACCTTCTATTTTGAGAAACTAACTATCGGGTACCTCACATTTTTAAAATATACTCCGAGGTACCCTCTATTTTGAGAAACTAACTATCATATCGGGTACCTCACATTTTTAAAATATATTCCAGGATATCTCCAAATATATATTAATTTTACGCAATTAATTTTTAAAAATAGGGGTTTGGAATTTTAAAAGTAACCAAGATCTTTTTAATTTGAAGAAAATTGTACTCAATACTTTTAAAATTGAGTACTCAATTTTCCCACCAATTGGAGTAACATTTAAGCATACAGATTTAGCTTTTGCCCACCAATAAATTGATTAAATTCCCATAGATTGCATGCATTATGCATAGTATATTTGCACAATCCTTATTTAGTTAGTTAAGACAAGAACCCTACAACCACCCATGTAACCAAATTAGCTGCTTTAGGAAAGCCCCATTTCAACAAATCCCTCATAATTATTGCCCCATTATATTCTCTCCCCCCCCCCCCCCCCCCCCCCTCATATATTTCTATTTCTCCCCTCCTATATACTCTACGTAAACATTCTTAGCTCCCATGCATAATCCATCCCCATCTCTGTCGTCAAACACCATGAAACCCGGCGGCCGGAAAGCCAACAACCTCCCCATCGCCGCGGCGGCGCTCTCCGTTTTCCTCGTCGGATGCTTCATGTACAGCGACGACTTCAAGTCTGCCGCCGAGTTCCCGTTCTCGGAAGACCGGGAAAGCCCGGTCCGAGAAAACAGAGCACTGGTTATATCCTCCGTGGGAAACCCGGAAACAGAGCCGCCATTATTGACGGAGGGCGGGGAGGAAGATGAAGGCGGCGCCGCCGTTGAATTGCCGGAGGAAGATTGCGATCTCTTCACGGGGGAATGGGTTTACGACGAGGATGGGTCCCACCCGCTGTATAGGGAGGCGGAGTGTGAGTTTCTTACGGCGCAGGTAACTTGCCTGAGAAATGGGAGAAAGGATTCTTCTTACCAGAAATGGAGGTGGCAACCCAGAGATTGTTCTCTACCCAAGTAATTACTCCCTAATTAATTAACCTTAATTAACCCAAAAGTTGTATGTTTCCAAAAGTTTTTAAACTATGACACGCCGTCTCAAGCCGAAATCTGTGTTTGCTAGCTCGATCGTTGTTATCTTAGTTAGAAAAGCTCTGATATCATTTGACAAAATCAAACTCAATCAAAAAAGTAGGGGTAATTTACCTAAATAGGACTAAAACATACGGAGTAATGACTTAGGATCATACTCCCTCCGTCCCTAAATAAAGTTCCTCTTTCGTTTTTTCTTTGTCACTAAATAAACTTCTATTTTCCCTTAAAAAACTCTTTTTACCCCTTACTATTTCATACCCTACATATCACATCATACCTTTTTACTAATAATCTACCTATCACATCTTACTTTTACACATCACATCAAGGGTATTTTTGAAAAGTCAACACAAAAATATCCCTCCCTTAAATCCTCAAAAAGTCAAAAATGGAACTTTATTTAGGGACGGAGGGAGTATATTTTTATTTTCCAATAATGTAGGATCATTAGTCATTATCTATTAGTCATTATTCCACTAAATGTCCAGCATCACTTGGACATTATTTTTCTCACTAGTCATTATTAAGTCCTATTTAGTGAATAAAAAAGTTTAAGTCCTACATTGGGAAATGACTTATGTTTTAGTTCTATTCAGTGCAAATTTCACAAAAAGTAAACTTCTATAATGGTTATAGGTGCAAGAAATATTTTATACTCTAACATTTAGTATCATTTCATATATATATGTATATGTATCTTTGAGTTCAATAATTCAGACAAGTCTTACTTAGGTTGTTACACATGGTGTTTTAGGTTCAAGCCAAAGTTGTTGCTTGAGAAGTTGAGGAATAAAAGGATGATGTTCGTTGGGGATTCTTTGAACAGAAATCAATGGGAATCAATGGTTTGTTTGGTTCAATCCATTGTTCCTCCTGGGAGGAAAAGCCTGAACAAGACCGGTGCTTTGTCCGTTTTCAGAATTGAGGTCCTTTTCTTAACCACCTATGTTTAATTTGGAGACTCGAAAGAATAATACTCTCTTCAATTCTTTTTTTATTATTTCTTTTGTCTGAAAAATATATTTACTCTTATTTAATTTTTTCGGTCTCAGAATAGGTAACACTTTAACTATTACTCTCAGTGTCTCTACATGTTTACCATATTTTATAAAACGAGACAAAATATCAAATTTTTTAAACTTATTTTATTTAAATATTAGTATAGAAATATGAGTGACTACATGAATTTTAAGCATATAAATGTGGGTGTGGCTAATTTGCAGGACTATAATGCAACGGTTGAATTCTATTGGGCACCATTTTTGGTCGATTCTAATTCGGATGATCCAAACATGCATAGCATCCAGAACCGGATCATCATGCCCGAATCCATCGAGAAGAAGGGTCAAAATTGGAAAGATGTTGACTTTCTCATATTCAACACTTACATTTGGTGGATGAACACTTTTGACATGAAAGTACTGTGAGTGTACCATTGACCCCATTGACTTTTTAAAATTTTATAAAATCAAACTGTTAAAATAATTTCAAGATGAAAGAGTATAACCCCCCCCCCCTCCCCCCC
This sequence comes from Cuscuta australis, assembly GCA_003260385.1. Taxonomy (NCBI): domain Eukaryota; kingdom Viridiplantae; phylum Streptophyta; class Magnoliopsida; order Solanales; family Convolvulaceae; genus Cuscuta; species Cuscuta australis. The sequence goes on along the minus strand of NQVE01000217.1, from coordinate 82,165 downwards.
CCCAAAAAAAAAATATCTCATTTCTTTTCATTCATCTAAAAAAATGTTACGTTCTTTTAAAACATGCCGGATTTTAAAAAATAAAATCCAAACTTCAATTTTTTTCGATATTTAGTTTAAATCCATAAAAAAAGATAAAGTGGGTCATTTTTTGTGGGATGGATAATATTATTGCATATACATTGGGCTGGTAATTGATTGAAATTAAATTGATGCAGCCGTGGATCATTCGATGATGGATCAACCGAGTACGATGAGGTGCCAAGGCCCAATGCTTATAAGAAGGTGTTGTCTACCTGGGCCCAATGGGCAGAAGAAAATGTGGATCCAAACCGGACCCAAGTGTTCTTTATGAGCATGTCTCCTCTTCATATCAAGTAACCTAACAATTTCTTTGTTAATGCCTCTCAAAAAAGACTTCATTTTTTGGTACATAAAAAATAATCATCTTGCAACCCAATTTTTTTGGCAACAACTAATTTGTTTGACTATTAACCATATAAACAATTTTAATTTAAGAACATGTACTCCCTCCGTGCCAATTTAGATTGTCTATTTACTGTTCACATGGTCAAACGTTACTCACTTTTTTTCTCTAATTTAGTTAGTCATTTGATAAAATAATAGGAAAATTTATCTAAATAGGACTAAAACATAACGACTTTCTCAATATAGGATCATCTATTTATTGCAAATTTTTCAAAATAATATAGTCATGTCACCGCTATTTTTATACCCCGGAGAAGATCTTTTCATCTAAATTTTAAATATGCAATTTTATTTTTTAATTATACACCATTTTTCATATAAAATGATGTGAAAATAAAAAGGTTATTGTTTTACTTGATAGGAGCTTGGATTGGGGCAATCCTGAAGGTATAAAATGTGCAAGTGAAACAAGACCAATTCTAAACACAACCATGCATTTGGACGTTGGAACTGACAAGAGATTACTTCTGATAGCATCAAACATAACTCAAAACATAAAATTGCCAATTCATTTTCTCAACATTACGGTTCTCTCCGAATACAGGAAAGATGCGCATACGTCGGTCCACACCATCCGACAAGGAAAAATGTTGAGTCCAGATCAGCAAGCGGACCCCGCCACGTATGCGGATTGCATACATTGGTGCTTACCTGGACTTCCCGACACGTGGAACGAGTTTTTGTACACATATATAATGTCTCGCTCTTGACACGTGGGGGTTTGTTGTCTCCCTCTCCGCGGCCTTATTCATGACAATTAATTTTTGTTTTGATCCAATTGTAAAAAAATTATTGTTTGATTCAAAGAAAATAACAATTTATAAGAAGAATTTTATTTGTTTGGGTCGTGAAGAAATATTCTAGTTCAATATAGCTTGGGTATCTTTTTTGTGCCGTGCTCTAGGCTCTGTTCCATTCAACTTATTTTTTCTGATCTAATCTGATTTTTTGTAGTTCTGATCTGATCTGATCTGGTCTGGTCTGAGGGTGATTTCCCAATCAGTGCAGATTTGGGAAATCCATTCCCAAATGGTGAAGGGGGGTCTGACATTGCGCAGGATGTGGGACTTAGGCTTTAACGGGACTACCAGTACCGTAATATGTTTTTTTAGATTAACGGTACTGGCTCTACCGTTAATCAATGAGTTATTTAAATAAAATTTTCCCTTTGTTAAATATTGACATTAAATTAGAACAATAATAAAAATTTTATTCATTTGATGGACTACTACTGAAATTAAAAGCATACAAATAAAAGTTACCAAACATATATAAAAATCCCACATTGAAATTTTTTAATTTAGGTGAATTATATGGTGTAAGATGATTAGTGATATTAGATGTGAGATATTTTTTTTGTTAGGTGGATTGTATTGTGTAGGATGGTTCGTAGTGTTATGTGAGATATTTTTTTTGGTTATGTGGATTGTATGGTGTAGAATGTTTCGTGGTGTTAGATTGGATATTATACAAATTAATATCTACCGAAATTAATACAATAATATAGATTTTATCATCCAAATTAATAGAAGAATAAAAAAAAATTATCATCCAAATTAATACAATAATAAAAAAGTTTAAAGTACAATAAATACGTTCAATAAATGTTTACGAATCAGATTCGTCATCGTGATATTGTCCTGGGACAATGTAGTGACTTCCTGTACCGCACCGCCGGCCCCGTATCTGTCTTTGTGGCCTACGTCGTGCCACGTCTGCTCTCTGATCCTGGAGACCTTGTAGATTGTCCTCTTGAGTCACCTTGTTACCCGTCGTGCTAGCAAACAGAGCACCACCCATAATCTTCAACATCAATGCCCGAACATGCTGCCGAAAGTCGACCTCCGGGCTATGATCACCAATAGGAATGAGTACGATCGCATTCATTTTGATCTGCGTCTTAGTCACGTCCTCTAAAGATGGCCTAAACCCCAACATATCTAAACACAATTGGGCCCAATACTCTTTGGTGTTGTCACGCGAACCAACAACCGGGGTGCCATCTACGGGGAGACCAAGTAGGACCTCTACATCTTGTAATGTGATCCCAACCTCTCCAAACGGAAGATGAAAGGCGTGCGTCTCCGGTCTCCACCTCTCCATTAAGGCGGTAATCAAAGCCCAATCTATTTGTAACTTAGAAATTCTTTCAACTCCGTAAAATCCATATTCACGCAATATATCCACAACTCGTGGATGACGTTCTACACCAAATCCTTCCCTCAAGCTACCAAAAAATTTTACACATTTCACCGGTACGTCGCCAAACTCACGGTCTTGCCACACTCTATCACAACGATGTTTGCTGGGTGCAAAGACTAGTACATCGGGAACAATTGGTCCCGGATGGACCTCCGTTCTTTCAAAATTCATTTTTCTACAAAATTAATATTTTTATTTTATGAATATGAAAAATCAAAAGTATGTAGTGCACTACAAAAAAATTCCACAAATATTTCACACAAAAGATTCGAATATCTCATAAACATAAAATTATCAGATTTCTCAACATAGATCTAATCTAAATTTTTAATTTTCTAAATTATCAATATTTCAATTTTCTATATTCTCATTCTAAATCTAATCACAAATATAAATCATAAAATTTTCAATCATCAAATATAACTTCAAATTAAAAATTTGGGAAAAAAATTAAGAAAAATGGTACAGTTTGTACCGTTAACCTGGGCGTACGACGGCGACGGAGAGGGTAGGACGGCGTGCGACGGCGATGGGTAAGACGGCGTGCGACGGCGACGGCGACGACGTCGAGCTTGAAGAGGATGGCGATGTTCCCTGCTGCTTCTTCGAAAGTGGGAGAGGGAGGGCTGGTTTCGGATAGAATATGGATGGTTATCCATCCATTCAATTTTTTTTAGGCATTACGGTACAAGGAGTACCGTTAATATAAAGAAATTAATTTCTTGTACTTTAACGGTACAAGCTCTCCCGTTCACCTATTTTTTCCTGAGCACTGATTGGGAACGCTTTTTTGGTTTCTTCACCGAATGGGAATTGATTCCTGGTCTGATCTGATCTGATTGGATCTAATCTGATCTGGTCTGATCTGATTGGATCTGAGCTGATCTCATCTGATTGGATCTGATCTAATTAATTATGATTTGATTTAAAATTCAAATCAATAATTTGATTTGAGTTTATAATAACGTTTGAAAATTGGAATGATAATTCATATTATAATATAATCAATATTTTTATTTATAATTATTTTTTAATAAAATAAAATTAGTTAATTTATATATTGGAATAATCATTCATATTTTAATGTAGTAATATTTTTTATTTTATGATTATTGTTTGTGAAATAAGAATATTGATTTAATATTTTAATAACTAGTTCATACATACATTAGAATAAATATTTAATTTATGTAAATCAATACAGGTAGCAATAAAAATATATTTTAAAAGTAGAATTAGATTGAATTTGTCAATGTATTTTAAAAATAATTTTTTCGACGTTTAATAATTAAGGATTAATTTCTTAGTTTTCTATTTAACTTGTTTCTAAAGTTTATTCTTTTTCATTGTTAAGAATAATAATAATAACAACAACAACAACAACAACAACAACGATAATAATAATAATAATAATAATAATAATAATAATAATAATAATAATAATAATAATTCTTTATGGGATCTGATCTGGTCTGGTGTGATTGGATCTGATCTGGTCTGATCTGATCTGATCTGATTGGATCTGATCTGATCTGATTCGATCTGATCTGATCTGATCTGGTCTGGTCTGATTTTAATAAGAATAAGAAAAATAAGTTGAACGGAACATGGCCTTAGTCATTTTAGGTCATGAATGTTAATTAGATTTTAATCTGTGCATCAGGTGAGATATTTACTTTAAAATATAAGATAAATACTTGATGGAAACCGCTTTTTCGGCGCGTCGACCCGATGAAATCGGTACCGGGTCGGCACCGCACCGAATAGCGAAATCCGGAAATTAAATAAATAAACAAAGCAGAGAGAAAGTATTTATACGTGGAAACCCAAATCGGGAGAAAACCACGGGCCTTTTTAGGCGGTGCCATGCCAAAGGGGAGGAACTTTTATTAATCTCGGGGGAATTTACATTTACATCACTGTAGGAGCTTGGAGCCATTAATGGAGCTCCAAGCTAAAAGAAGAAGAAGAATGAAGAATTGTAGGAACATGTTGTAGGAATCTGGCCTCCCTCCTCCCTCCTTCGTAGCCTGCATTTTAAAGGGGAGAAGGAAATAATTGATGGAGACAAGAGGAGACATTGTCCATGTGAAGCCCATGTGCGGCATGTGGTTTCCATGTGGCAGTGTTCCACGGGTCCCGCCAAATGTCTCCACATCACTTCAAATATATTCTTCTGTCCATATATCTCTGGTTCTGTCTTGAATAATTTATCTGATTTATATCTTGGGCCAGATAAAATTGGGCTTTCTTGTACTGTTCAAATAATATTGGATTAGGAAAAATCCCCAATCCATCAATACTTATATTTATTTGTTAGATCTTTTGATATATTACTCTCTTTGTTCCACAAATTTTTTTACTTTCTTTTTTCATCCGTTCCAAAAAAAATCTTTCTCGTTTCTATTAAAAAGTCAATTTTATCAATAATATAATTATTAACTACATATCACATCATATCTATTCACTATTAATCTACTCATTTCATCATACTTTACTCATCACATCGAAGGATACTTTTGGAAAGTCAATATCAAAATGCATTTTCCTTAAATTCTTTAAAAGTCAAAACAAAAAAGGAGTTGTGAGACGGAGAGAGTAGTTCCTAATTGTGTATGTTTTATTTTTAAATTTCATATCAATTTTCAACTAATTAAATTGATTTGAAAATAATTTTAGTCAAAACTTGTAAATAACACAATTTTCAACTAATTAAATTGAGTTGAAAATAAATTTAGCCAAACCTCATAAATAACGACAGATGGTTCAAGTTATGAGGGAAAGAGTACTATTTAAATAAATTAAAAAAATAAAAGTACGTACTCCAGTCAAAATATCATAACGTATTCCAAATGGAGGAAATAATTATTCCAAGGTAAGTTTAAAATGTCGGGCTTCTTTTTTTCAATTAGGGGATAATCTACCCATTGTTAGTAGTGTTTTTTAGATAGGTAAATGTTGACTATAATGAGTAATGACCATATTCAAGGAAATGTTGACTATAGATTTGTACTTCTATTATTCAATTTTCTTGTCTTCAATTTATTTTTAATTCAGTTGCGTAAAATAAAGAAATCATTTCATCAATTTAATAAATTTCAATGAAAAATATAATCAAATTATATCATTTACTCCGTAGTAATTAAGAAGAGTCATCCTTTTCTACTAAAAAAAGTCCTTTTGTTTAAATATTTAGATATATACAGTTATTAGAAATTACCCCGGTGTATTAGAAATTGTTTCAATTAAAAATTTGTCGGAATTTTTTAGTTAAACTTATATTTAGTTTATCAAAATTTAAGTAATTTTAGGATAATTAATTTGTTTAGATTTTTTTTTGTTTTAAAAAAAGGTGGAACGCCCACCCCGGCCGCCCTAACAATCTGGCCCGACATGATTGTGAAGGGGTAAATTAAATTATGGTATAATATCAATCTAGTAAATCGCAATATAATATCAATCTCGTAAATCATGAGATAATTTCAATATGGTCTTAAAAAAAGTAGTCCGTATAGGTACGTGCATGAAGATGTTCATTTCGATTGGTGTGAATTAAAGTACAGAGTAAACAAATTTGAAAGTGAGGTGTAACTCTAACTAAAAAAATAATGAACTCAACATATATACTAAAACAAAAATTTCTGAAATGATCAAAATGTTGTACTAAAATCATAACAAAAAGAAAGATGCAGATATTGTCTCAAACATAATTTCCCATTGATATTAGCATTTAAATAAATATTTAATAGTTTAATTGAACTTTGAAAGCATTTTAACTAAATGTTACTCTTAAATACTTTCTCTGTCTCCTTAGATAATCGTTTTGATTTGTTGTCCATAGATCTTTTCATCACATTTTTCTAACATATAAAATATCACAAATATCTCTATATATTTACTTTATTTATTACACCACATTCATTTCATTTAATATGCTCTCCACCCTTTTCATTAATGGTATTTTGGTAACTTTTACATTTTTTTTCAACTCTTCTTAAAAATAACAAAAAAATTAAAACAAGAACATCTTAAGGAGATCGAATTTTAAGCGCTAACGCCAGCCAAATTAAAAGCTACCATATGATAGTTTACTTAAAATATACTATAGTTTTCATTAGGGACCTAACCAAGGTGACAATGAAGAGATGCAAAAAGAGGTAATGTTTCAGTTCCAACGACGATAAATGACGATCATATTATTCATGTAACATGGAGCGCTCACACATACGACGAACAAACTCTTTTCAGGCCATGTTTGGAAAGAATATTTTCATCAATTAGAAATAGTATTTTAGATAACTTTTTAATGGTGTGGTTTGAACGCTTGCAACAATTCCAGTGTATAACTTTAACATTTTGAAAAGATTATCTAACGATATTGGCTAGTTTTAGCATTTTCAAAAATAATTAACAATATTAAAAAATTATTCAAAATGTAAACACTATTGAAAAATGTTAATCTAAAATAAGATCTAACTTTGAAAACGTCATAACTAAATTGGATAATTAGATAAGAACATTTTCAAAATATTAAAAGAACAATTTATTTCTTTTGAGATAACTATCTAATCCATTTTGAGGAAAATGTTTATCCTTTACTTAAACATAGGTGCAAAAAATGTTAATTTCATTGTTAAACTCAATAATCAATCACGGGCTGGAAAGCCGTCAATTATGCGCTAAAGTTGTTACTTTCTCTGTTTGTGTGTATATATATATTCCCTATAATGCAACGCTAAACCCCCATAGTAATTCTAAAATTCTACTCCTTTATCTCTTTTAATTATTCTTCTTTGAACAATTCTTTTCTCATATATATCTTCATAAGTTTTTTTTATCTTCATTTTCATTTTGGAATAATAATACGTATAATATATATATATATATATATATATATATATATATATATATATATATATATATATATATATATATATATATATATATATATATATATATATATATATATATATATATATATAGACAATGTTTATTAATTATGATTTGGGGCTTCACTGTCTTGTTGACGGAATTGATATTTGTTTCCGATCAATTCGTAACCATGAAGCTATATTATATATATTCAGCTCGCCATTGATGGATATATATATATATATATATATATATATATATATATATATATATATATATATATATATATATATATATATATATATATATATATATATATATATTATATATATATATATATATATATATATATATATATATAGATTGCAATCTTTACGTTGGTTGCAATTATTGGTGGTTGAAAACATGCCTTCTTAGCTTTCATAGTCTCAAATTAATTGATATGTTTATTATTCGCCAAGTTAAACTTTATTTATTTTCTTTTTAGAAATCACCCTAAATAGGACTAAAACATAGAGAAAAGTACTAAAATAGGACTTTCATGTTTTTTTCCCCAAAATAGGACTTTGCACTGTGGTAATAATGTGACTTTGCATTGTGGTAATGTGGCAGTGTACATGTGCACATTATTATACTTTTTTGGTAATGTATATGACCATGTTTGGTAATGTAAGTCCTATTTCGAGAATAAAAACATGGAAGTCCTATTTTGGTATATTTTCAATGTTTTAGTCCTACTTTGGTCTTTCTCCCTTTTCTTTTCATATTTTTGTTAGTCATTTGATAAAATAAAATAGTTTTGTTATCACTAGTTTTGCATGAAGTAGATCTTTTGATCTAGTTTTTAAATATGTAATTTTTTTAGTTTTACACCATTTTCATATAAAATGATTTGAAATTAACTTCAGACCACATCGTAAACTGAAACAGACGATTTAGATTGGAACGATGGAAGCGTAATTCTATACATTTGTTGCAATATACTCCATCGGTCCCCCAAAAAAATCACAATTAGTGTTTTGGGTCTCTGGATAATTTTTGTTTGTTTATTCGTTTTGGTTGACCTTATGATATTATAAAATTTCATTATGGTATCTTATTTTTTAGAACTTTTGATGTACTTTAAACATTGTAATTTTTATTTTTTTTATTTCTTTACCAATTTCTAAATAAAATTATTGTAAAAGTGATAATATTTTGCACGTCGTTCGAAATGTTGTAAATAATTTGGGATGGAGCGAGTATAACACTTACACTTTACCAAATTTTTCAACAAAAAAGAATTTACAACTTACGGAGTAATATCTTTCCTTAATAGAGTATCTTTCATGTATTATTTTAATATCACTTCTGTTCGTCTTGGGTGGGGCGTGGGCGTTCCATCTTTTTTTAATATCACTTCTATTATGTACAAATCTTTGATCCCTCCATTTTTCCCTAACGGTGGTGGCGCCACGTTAGGGCTAAGCCGGCGAAGAAGAAGAGAGACAATGGTGGACCCCGCCTAGGGGTTGTTGGAGAGGAGGAAGAAGAAAAAAGAAATAGAAAAGGAAAAAGAAAAAAAAGGTTAAATTCTTTTTCTTGACTTGAATGACAATCAAAATGTTTTTGTTGTTGAAAGATTTGCTAAATTTTGAATAGGCATCTTCTTGATACAAAATAAAGTTTGCATATTTAATTGAAGTAACGTTCAAACTTTGACTACGGTGAAATTTTTGGTCAAAGTTCCCAATATCCATAATCGATGAAGATAGTTAATTTGTTCAAATATTCAATTCGATACCGGGCCGTTTCTTAAAAGCCTGATTTCTTATTTCAATAGTTAATTTGTTCAAATATTCAATTCGATACCGGGTTCACTTTGTCACTGTACTTATATTTGTAAAAGTTGATTTATTTTTTAAAAAGTTATGTTTTGTTGCTCGATTTAATGGTTAGTTTGTTGTTGTATCATTAAATAAGTTGTAACATCCAGTCAGTTTTTATACATACAAAAAAATGATTTACTTTATTAAAAGAACATTTTAATAATTTTACCTACTTCGTCTTAAAATTTTCTTCCAAGTTACTATTTATATGGTCAAATATTAATCACTTTTTTATCTATTTATGTTAGCTTTTTATAAATATTATATTTATGTCGCCTCTAATTTTGTAGATCTCTGGATGTAATTTTTAAATACATACTTTTTATCTTTAAATTTTACAGATAAATTCAAATAAATTGAAGGAAAAAAGACTAAAATAAAAGTAAAATATTGAAAATATATCAAAATAGGAGTTTTATGTTTTTAAAAAATTAAAATGAAAAACATATTTTCTTTAAATTAAATTAAAAATAATTGTAGTCAAATCTTAAAAAATTAAATAAAAAAAATATTTTAAGACGAAGAAAATATTAATATTATTGAGTCAGCTCAGGCCGACTCTTGCATTTGGCCATAAAACCTTTACTCTGGCCCACAAGATAGAAACCCTTATTTTTAATACTAGTTGTTCGTACTCCAATTAGATTAAGGCCCAAACCCATTTTATTGCGAGTGTATCCGGGGAGGTACTCCAAAAAATTAAGCCCAATTTCATATATTGTGAGTGTGTCGAGGACGTGATCTTGTAATGGTGATAGACTATTATACGAGCGTGGGTCGTGTAGATTTTATACTCCTTTCGTTCAAAAAAGAATGTCACAGTTACTATTCTGATATCTCGATAACTTTTTGTTGTTTACTCATATTGGTTGATCATTTGCTAAAATAAAATATTTTTGTTATATCTTATTTTGTAAAACTTTTTATGTATTTTAGAACGATGTAATTTAATTTTTTTATTTTTCTAATAATTCGTAAATAAAATAATTTTAAAGGAGATGATAGTTTACATGTTTTTCAAATGGGAATTGATATTTGAGCTCCACAAATTGTTAGTTACGCTCCACTTTTTAATTTATTCTAAAGATGGACAATGTTGTCCTTCCAATGAATTCCCATCTTCATCTTACCCCATAATGTTTATCATTTAACCCCCATTCCTCCCATCTATTTACTTTTTTATTTTTTCAAATTTTTTTTATCCTGAAACTAAAATCTAACTTTAGATTTTAATAGTTGATTGAATTTATTTTAAAATTTTAATTTATTTAAATAGCATTTTGATATTACAAAATAAAAATTATGTAATTAAAAATTATATACACAAACTATGTTTTATTCAACTTATGTTTTAATATAAACTTTTTATTTCTTATCAAAATACCAATTTGTAAATAAAATGATTTCAAAAAGTGAGATATTTATCCTCGTAAACCCCAATTTGTAATCAAGTTGGGGACAAAAAGAGTATAATAATAATAATAATAATAATAATAATAATAATAATAATAATAATAATAATAATAATAATAATAATAATATCAACAACACTATTCGGGTCGTATTAAAACCATCCGTTTTATCTTTTCGTGAATTAAGAAAATTGTAGGAATGATATTGAAAAATGTTAAAGATTAAAAAGTAAATGTTTGATGTTTTTAGAAGAGTTCTAAAAAAGAAAGATAAAGAGTAATCAATTTTTTGGGGCATATACAAATAAAAGATTATGTAATTTCATAGACTAAATAAACCTAGAATAAATGTTATTTGTTGTCTTATACTACATCTGTCCTTGAGTATTTATCAAGTTTTGAATTCTTCTATCAATCATGATTGACTTTTAACTTAAAATTAAATAAAAATTACATGATATATTAATTTAATTAAATAATATTTTGAAGATATTTAGTAACATGAATTTTATTAAAATATTCTTGTATCAATATGTAATATAAATTTTATACGGGATAGAATCAATGGTCAAATTTTATCAATTTTGGTTGAAATAAATCAAAACGGGATAAATAATAATGGAGAGAGGTAGTATATATGTTGATGAATTAATTAATAATAGAGAAAAGTGCACGGATTACCCCCGAACTTCTCTGAAAGTGCACGGTTTACCCCTAAAAAATTAAAAGTGCAGCAATCACCCCTCTAATATGCAAAGCATTGCACACTTGCCCCCTTTTCTCTTTTCCTAGAAAATAATTATAAAAAGTAATTGTAAATACTAAATTACCCTTCCCTTCATATATACTCAGTACACATAAGATATTTCAACTACAATAACCACACGAGTTCTGGAGCGAAATCTGGTGGCACGAGGTAATTTCATTTGATTTTTTTTCTTTTAATTTTATGAAATATGTTAGTTGATTCAAGTTTTGGTTTTGTTCATATAAAATTCCTAAAGTTTGTTCAAGTTTGGGTTCGATTGAAATCTGTTTTGTTCAAGTTTGGATTTTGTGCAAGTTTGGGTTTTGTTCATATAGTATGTATTTAATTGCAGAATGGATGATGGAAAAATGGATTTGTTCATGTGGCATGGTGGTAAGTTTGTGGATGAACCCGTCTTATGCTATGTTGGTGGTAAAAAGCATAGATTTACAGGGATTGATAAAGACCTAGTGAGTCCATTTGAGCTGAAATACTTGTATGAGGGGATTGAGGGCAATATAAATCCTGTTAGTTTCTTCTACAATGCTCCAGGGAAGCAGCCATCAGATGGGTTAATGGAGATTAAATGTGACTCAGATATGTTGACATTTTTAAAAGCTCATGAAGGGTTAGGGGTTGCTACTGTCTATGCCGAGAGTGACCAAAGTGGAAAAGTACTTGCAAGTAAAACTTTGTTGGTAATTGGGGATGAATCAAACAAGGCGTCAAGAGATCTACAGGTCAAACATGGTGTAATCTCCAAAGAGCCAATGAACATCCAAAATGCTAGTGGGGGACTACTGGGTATTGTTGAAGAGGAAATTGATTGGGAGGAATTGATAATCACTGGTGATAAATTCTGTGACTTTGAATATTCTCGATCAACCAGAGGGAAAGGATTTACCTATGGACAATCAGGTGAGGAAGATTTCGAATCTGAAATTGATGATAATGAGGTCCCTGATGAGGCATACGAAGGGATAGAGGGTTCGAGTGATGAAGATTGTGTTATAAAAAGGTCAAATGATGAGAGCACTAACAGGGAAATATACAAAAAAATGAAGCAAAAATGGAGAAAAAAGTTGAAGTTGAGAAAGACGTTCATGCAGTTCCTGGTAAAGATGACTACGTTAGTGGAAGTGGGCACATCTTGAACCCACCAGATGTACCCAAAAAAAGAGGTAGGCCCAAAAAAAATAGAAGAAAGGGGGTAGATGAAATCAAGCATGGTGCCATCAAAAGTAATGAACTTGTTTCTACTAGGAAGGGAGGGGGAATCACCTGTCGGAAGTGCCTTCAATCGGGGCACAGCTGCATTCACTTCATTTTGAGCTCCACGTGCATTCTCATGTAAATAGCTCTCCTCAAATTCTCCATAGTTTCGAACAAACCGACCCATTACAGAGCTATCAATTGGCAGTGGGTCACCTCGAAATTCAGCCTTCAGTGGATGGCACCAAAGAAAAAACCCACAGTGATCACAAGTATAAAAAAGCCTACCTTTGTTTGGCTTCTCATGGTCAGTCACAACTCGAATTACACAATTTCTTGATTGAGGCAAACAATCACACTTTACTGTACCATAACGTAAATCTAATTCAGGCCTCGCCATCTTCAAGTTGGAAGAAATTGCTTCATATTGTCTCCTTGTCTCCTTCTTCACACGGTAGTTGGAAGTCGAAGAGGAAGATGTCATGGTCCGAAGAAATATCCAGTAGATTGAAAAGGGCAACTTCTTCACTTCTTGGCTAAATCAAGAAGATAATTTTAGGGAGGGTATTTTTGACAATTCCAATGGGCCGTTGCAAATCACAGTCGCAAATTTGGTGCGTGGGAGAAACGCATGTCGGATCTAGGGTTAGAGGACCACCTATGCAATGCTTTGCATATTAGAGGGGTGATTGCTGCACTTTTAATTTTTTAGGGGTAAACCGTGCACTTTCGGAGAAGTTCGGGGGTAATCGGTGCACTTTTCTCATTAATAATAAGAAGCCAGAACCACTCAGATGACAAACTGAGCACAAGAGCTAACATAACTATTAAAGGGCAATATTGTCCCATTTGTGTAAAAATAAAAAATTTGGAGCGCCACAAGCAAACTTTGGAGCGCAGATATCATTGGCCTTTTCAAATGTAGCAAACAGTTTGAGATAGAGGGAGTACTTTTTATTTTGTGCATACTGCAAATTAAATGCCATAACACCCCGCAAGGCATACACTTCTTTTTTTTGGATGAACGCATATGCTTTTGTGTGTAAATTGGAAAACTCATACCAATATTCTTAAAATTGATTCGTTAAATGACACTATTGCATTAGAACCTGTTTGGGAATAGCATTAGCGATTAGCGTTAACGTTTTGAAAAACGCTGTCTACGGGCAGCGTTTAGCGTTAGCGTTTTCAAAGTAATTTGCACCGTTAAATTTTTACCCAAAACGCTAACGCTAATATCTAACGCTATTCCCAAACATGATCTTAGTACTTCTCTCAAAGTTTTCTCAAACTGATTTTTTTATTTGATAGACATAGAATGCGAAGTGGTAGAAATTGTTTTAGAACATTGTTATAATTTTCAATTTTTATTATCTATTTTTATAACTTTTATATCAAAGTAGGTGTGTGTGTAGGGGTGGGTTGGGAAAACTGAAAACTGAATCGAAATCGATTGAATTGTGCCAAAAAATAAATTGAACTGAAAGAACATTAACCGAATACAAAAAACTGAACCAAACTGTTTCCAAATTGTTCCATTTTTTGTTTTGGACTATGAAAACCAAACCGACTAAAAAAAATGTAAATTACAACCAAGAGTTCCAAGATGAGGAAAAAAATTAATCATTTTTGTTATGCCAAGCCTTCAATTTTTGTAGGTTTAGTTGTTTAAGTTGTTTCGTTATTGCATATTTAATTGTTTTTTTTTTAATTTAATTGTTTTGGTTATGGTAGGTCTCCTTTTGCCTTAATTTATTTTTGGATGTTAAAAATAAAATCAAAAGGTGTTGTGTATAGAACTCTAAGTTGCTTTGTTTTTTACATATTTAATTTTGAAGATGCTAGTTGAAGTTCGGAAATAATCTTTAGAATTTTAATTACATGTTGACTTGACTTTTTGGATTCTTTTTTATTATGAACAATTATGATATTACGAGGGCAAAGAATGTCGCTTTTGAACGCCTCTACAAGGATATTGAGGAGAAAGGCGGTGTTAATACACTGTTCCGGCTTGCTAAGGTGCGTGAGAGGAAGGCCCGGGATCTGGACCACATGAGATGTGTGAAGGGGAGCGATGGTAGAGTGTTAGTTGAGACTGCCAAAGTGGCTAAGCGCTGGAGGGAGTACTTTTGTGAACTCTTAAATACGGGAGGAGACTAGAGGCTAGTTCTTGATGAGCTGGGGCAGTCCGGGGCGTCTCGGGTGTATTGCCGACGCATTTGCCTGGGAGAGGTGGTTCGGGCTCTCCGAGGGATGCGTAGTGGGAGAGCTTTGGGACCAGATGAGATTCCGGTGGAGTTTTGGAAGCATACGGGCCGTGGTGCGTGGGTTTGGTTAACCAAACTCTTCAATGTTATCTTTCGGATAGCAAGGATGCCTGATGAGTGGAGGGAGAGTCTATTGGTCCCCTTGTTTAAAGGTAAAGGTGACATTCAGAGCTGCGAGAATTACAGAGGCATTAAACTCCTTAGCCACACCATGAAGGTTTGGGAGCGAGTCATTGAGTATAGGGTGCGGAAAGGGGTATGCATCTCTGAGAACCAATTTGGTTTCATGCGTGGCAGATCGACTACAGAGGCCATTCGCCTCGTGAGGAGGTTAATGGAAGAGTATAGGGCTATGAAGAAGGACCTTCATATGGTGTTTATTGATCTTGAGAAGGCGTACGATAGGGTGCCAAGGGAGGTCTTATGGAGGTGCCTAGAGACGAGAAGAGTTCTCATCGCGTACACTCGCGCGATCAAGGATATGTACGATGTGGCTATGACTAGGGTAAGGACCTCCGGGGGCGACTCTGAGTCATTCTCGGTAGGGATGGGGTTGCACCAGGGGTTTGCCCTTAGCCCTTTTTTGTTCGCTTTGGTGATGGACGTCCTAACTCAAGGTGTTCAAGAAGGGGTCCCATGGTGCATGCTTTTCGCGGATGACATCGTGCTTATTGACGACACACGTGAGGGACTAAACGATAAGTTGGAACGATGGCGCCTTGCCCTTGAGACTAAAGGATTCAGAATAAGTAGTAACAAGACTGAATACATGGAATGTCGTTTCAGCGGCCGGGAAACAGAATCAGAAGTGGAAGTTAGGATTGACTCTCACGTAGTACCTAAGGTAAACAGGTTCCGATATCTTGGCTCGGTAATCCAGGCGGATGGGGAGTTAGACGGGGATGTTGGACATCGTGTTGGAGTGGCTTGGGCCAAATGGCGGTTGGCCTCAGGGGTGTTGTGTGACCCGAAGATTTCACCCAGGATGAAAGGTAAGTTCTACCGATCCGTAGTCAGACCTGCTATGTTATACGGGGCAGAGTGTTGGGCGGTTAAGAAGACTCATGTGCGTCGTATGCATGCGGCGGAGATGCGGATGTTACGATGGATGTGTGGGAAGACAAGGTTGGATAGGATTTCGAACGAAGTTATTCGATGTCACGTAGGCATGGCGCCGGTGGAAGATAAGTTGCGGGAAGCGAGGTTGAGATGGTTTGGGCATGTGAGACGGCGGGATGCTGATGCCCCTGTACGGAGGTGCGAGAGGATCACGGTTATCGGGGGAAGTAGGGGAAGGGGTAGACCTAGGAAGAATTGTAAGGAGGTGATTATGCAGGATTTAGGACTTCTCACCCTGACTGAGGATATGGCTTTAGATAGGAACCTTTGGCGGACTAGGATTAAAGTAGCTGGTTAGGAGCTCGGTGCTGCAGAGGTTTTTTGTAGTGTGTTGTGTTTGATTGGAATCTTCTACTTTTTCTTGCTGGACTTTCATTTCATTGTACTTGGTGCTTTATCCTGTTATATCCTGTTACCCTGTTATATTGTGTTCCTACCATATTTTTTGTGCAGGTTGAGCCGGTGGTCTCTTGGAAACAGCCTCCCTACTTCCGAGTAAGGGCAAGGTCTGCGTACACACCCTCCCCAGACCCTACTGTAGTGGGATTCAACTGGGTTGTTGTTGTTGTTGTTTGTTATGATATTACGTTGGTTATTTTAAATGTGAGCAAGTATGTACTCTATGAACTTCCTCAATTTGGGATTGCAATTGAAGTGTTAGGATAAATATTTGCAAGTGTTTGTAGTTTTTTTACAATTTTTTACCGAACCGCCAAATAACTTCTGTTTTGTCTTTAGTTTTAGGGAAAAATTAAATCAAAAAAACCAAATAATGTTATAGTAAATACCTTTTTGTCCAATTTCCAACCATAGCTTGTTATTTCATTTTAAAGTACTGAATTACTATAATTTGAGGACTTTGTTATAGTTAGCAAGCCAAATCATTTTTTGACATGCTTCGTAAAATATAGCACACCTTTGAAGAAGAACAAAATAGTTGACTTGCTATACTATAACTTTTAGCAAGGCAAATTGATATGGTTGAAGATACTCTCATGTAATATATCAATCCATATCATAGTTCAATTGCAATTTTTAAAATTTTTATATTTCTCAGTAATAATATGAAGTAAAATTGTGCATTCTCACAAAAAAATCTATTGCACTCAACTTAATGAGAAATTTAATTTCATATTTCGCTCAAAATATTATAACATGAAAACTATTGTAATAAAAGCTCAAAGTAATCAAGTAGACCCACACACATTTCCTCATCTTTATGACCATCCGGATTAATTTTAGATACATTTTGAACCTGATTACTTGCCTGTAACAAAACAAACACACACAAAAACACTTAGTAATAACGCTAAGTGAGAAATATCTGACATTCGGTCATACATATGGACATAGCATAAACAACATAACATACATTTCATAGGTATTATGTTCTTGCTTGTTGCTTTAGTCACTTGAGCTATATACTCAATTTAGGCGCATAACATATTTTAGGGTAATGTTTGTTTATTCACAACTTACTTAAGAGTAATGACCTTCTCTTTTGGAACGAAGGTCACGCTCCACTAATGAAAGAGTTCATCGTTGGGTGGATGAGATCCTTATCCTTTTGGAACAATAGTTCACAGATTATCGTACATACATTTTTTACTCGGACTGTCACTGGCCTTAACAGGCATCACATGACGCAAGAATTTATGGCATAACGTGTCTCTATATAATTCAAGTCAGTCATAAAGTTCTTCTACGTGGACTAAGTTCCATCTTACCATTCTTCATCTATCTCATGCATAAACATTTATGAATATCAAACCATCATCAATATAATACACAAAACAGTCCAGCATTGAGTCTAGACACTCATACTTACAGTCATAGCATACACAAACTCTTAGATTCCATCATTGACGTGAGAAAATAGACAACATCCATGTTTTCAATATCATGACAAGAGCGGTATATGGGAACCGCCATCCAGTAGTAGACTAAGAACCCTATTTTGTCTCCATTATGCTAAATGTTGTCTCTCTTATACTAAACATCAAACGTGCGTGTGTGTGTGTGTGTGTGTATATATATATATATATATATATATGGAAATGTTATCTTTATTATATGAATCATGAAAAAAAAGAAAATTTTCGATGATTATGAGAAACTTGATAATCACATACTTATGGTCCTCCAATGTAATATCCATCACCCTATCATGACCTCTTTTATCATATGGGCCTCTCTGGGTTGTTCGACTAACAACCTTTCCATTCACATCTGCAAGCATCGAAACATTAGACATAAGGTTTATGTCATATACCATATATGCGAGTTAATACAATAAGCAAAATAATGTAAAATATGCACACCAATTTATAAAACATCGTCAACAAAAGGCAGTGATTGTAATTCGTTAAATCCCATAGAACATGTGTTTCGATATATAATATATTCATTTTGGAAAATAAAATCATTGATCATCCATTGGTCAAGTTTTCTCCTACCAAAAGTTTCCCGAAAACCAATTTTTTTTGGGTAATTTACCTAAATAGGACTAAAACATAATGACTTTCCCAATATAGGACCATATGTTTTTATATCTCAATGTAGGACCTTTGGTCATTATCTATTAGTCATTATTCAACTAAATGTCCATCATTACTGGATATTATTCCTTCCACTAGGTCATTATTAAGTCCTATTTAGGGAATAAAAAAGTTTAAGCCCTACATTTGGAAAGTCATTATGTATTAGTCCTATTTAGTACAAATTTCACAAAATTTTTTGTACATGAAAACTTAAAGAGAAATGGAACTTTAAACTTATTTAAATTTAGATAAATGTTTTTACTAGGATGCGCATGATACAATATTTAATTTGTACCTATGACGTACAAAAAATTTTGATTTGGTATGAGATTTTACGTTATACCGATTTCAGTCCTAAAATTTTACTTATAGTTCGAGATATATGGTTTTCTATGGGTTTTGGTACAAACTAGTATAAATACATTATTACCTAATTTATACTTAAAATGTAAAAAAATCATTTATTTTTGAAATAAAGAAATATAAGAAGCTAAAATAAACTCAAGAAATATTTGTGAAACTAGATATATATTGAGTGGGCACTACATATATATTGCGCCCGCACACTGCACCAGGGATCAAAGACCTCAACAATGCCAATTTTCTTTAAATTTTTTTTTAATTTTTGAGATATAGTAATTCTATTTGAAGATTCTGTTTCAGTTATCAATTTGATCATTTATCACGGAGCATTATCATCACTCACATTATTATTGATTAATTAATCTTATATATACTTTACCAGGGAGATGACAGATTATTACGCTCTCTAACGTTATTTATCACTCTCCCCATTCAATTTTTAGATCTCTCTCTCTCTCTCTCTCTCTCTCTCTCTCTCAGAGAACGAAATTTATTCTTTTGGAGGGTTCGCTTTTTCAGCGATCTATCTCCTTGATTGCGATAAACCGCTCCGCAATCACATTTCCCGAAACCGTTTGTTGCGGCGGTCCACGTGATTTGCAGGCCGGGAGCTCTGATTTTGCTCCGCCATGGCGGCCGCCAACGCTCCGATCACTATGAAGGAGGCTCTCACGGTAACGAATTATACTACTATTGCCATAATCCCGGATCACATTTCTAGGTTATGCTATTGAGCATGAACTGATGATTTTCATAGCTATTATGATTGCTCGATTTGTGCTGCTAGTTACTTTAGAATTTTGAAATTGCTGGGATCTGTGGTGTGTCATTATTGACAGATCTGTGAACTTTAGAGTAGGAGGTGTGATGCTGTTTGTATGGAGTTTGATAAGGAAGTTTGTATTTTGTGATGTGTGTAATGCAGTTATCGAGCATAGGGGTTAATCCACAGTTTATCACATTTACAAATGTCACTATGGAATCGGACAAGTTCATCTGTGTCAGGGAGACTGCCCCTCAAAGTAGTGTCGTGATCATTGATATGAACGCCCCAATGCAGCCTATGAGACGACCTGTTACAGCAGATTCAGCTCTTATGAATCCTGCATCCAGAATATTGGCTTTGAAAGGTATCTGATATTGGTTTCTGGTCCAGCAGATTCTTCCTCTGGCATCTATACAACTATACAAGTATGGGAACTGCATATAATGCGCATACATCAATATATACTTGAGATATTGGTTTCAGATTGTATGCAATTTATGCCTTAGTTGTCCCTAATCATCTCCTTTATGTGTGGGAAAAACTTAGAGTTAGTGGAAAAGAAGTCATTAACATGTGGAAAGATCAAACCGAGAGAGCTGAGAGGATTTGTTTTAGGTTCACTAGATGGGACTGGGGGAATTTAAGCATCATTTCATTTTGAAATAATGGCCTAATAGGGAATTTTTGATTAAGGCATTTTGAGTGCTTTGATTTTTATATACGCCTAAGAATTCTTCCTCCTTTGTGAAGCCCAAGTTTCAGGAACTACTCAAGATCATTTACAAATATTCAATATTGATGCAAAACAAAAAATTAAATCATACCAGATGCCTGAACAGGTACACATTTGCCACAACAAACAATTTGGTATGTGTTTTTTGAACTACATGTTTTGCTTACTACTGTTCTTCATCCTAACTATTGTGAGTGTTGTGGACTTGTGGTATGCTTTCAATACACTTTATCTATAGGTTGTTTTCTGGAAGTGGATTACACCAAAGCTGCTAGGTCTAGTCACACAAACCTCTGTTTATCATTGGCCAATTGAAGGTATGTTAGATTTATGTCTCGTTATATTGTCCTCTTGGGATTTTACTGGGTTTGTTGTTGTTGTTGTTGCTGTACATTGTCCTCTTCCTCCCTTCTTTAGTTATGCTAAATTTACTCTGGCTTTGTTAGGTGATTCTGAGCCAGTAAAGATGTTTGATAGAACGGCAAATTTGACAAACAACCAGATAATCAATTATCGATGTGATCCTACAGAGAAATGGTTGGTTTTGATTGGGATTGCTCCAGGTTCACCAGAGGTTTGTGTTCTTATGATTCTTTAGAAATGTTATCCATGATTTGTAGCGAAAGTTTTGAATGATTTGTATACATCTAAAACATTGCCACTTATTTTTTCAATATTCAAATACTGTTTGCGTGAACAGAGGCCTCAACTTGTTAAAGGGAACATGCAACTATTTTCAGTGGATCAGCAGTGCAGTCAAGCTCTTGAATCCCATGCTGCGGCATTTGCCACTTTTAGAGTGAGAAATACACCTTGCAATTCCTCAAATTTTGCATCTGCCTCCACTTTTCTTGTTGACTGGTGTGCATCTTGTACTCAGGTGATAGTAAATGACAAGGACTCTATTCTGATTGCTTTTGCAACAAAAAGCTCAAATGCTGGTCAGATCACATCAAAATTGCATGTCATTGAGCTAGGAGCCCAACCAGGTTCTTTTCTTCATGTCTCAATTGTAATCTCTACGACGTCAAGCATTGTAATTTCTAATCGTGAGAGCCTTTTTGGTATAGTTTTTTCTGACGGACCTTCCATCTTTGTACCCATCTCACCTCATAAAAATGCTTGGTGATGAAATCTTAGAAGGCTAAGCATTTACTGTTCCATGCATTATTTACAATGTTTTTACTAATTCTTATGTTCATTTTCTGTGTTACTGTTATGATCAGGAAAACCGTCCTTTACAAAGAAACAGGCAGATCTTTTCTTTCCTCCTGACTTTGCTGATGATTTCCCAGTTGCGATGCAGGTATTCTTGATTTTTCTTTGTTATAAAAGCCATATTTTCTTGCAAGTGTTAGCAGACTAATTATACAGTAACATGTTTTTGTGCAGATATCACATAAATACAGTTTAATTTATGTAATTACGAAGCTTGGACTTCTATTTGTCTATGACCTTGAAACGGCTACTGCAGTATACAGAAATAGGATCAGTCCAGACCCTATTTTTTTGACGGCAGAAGCTTCATCTGTGGGGGGTTTCTATGCTATCAATAGGCGAGGCCAGGTGTTGCTTGCCACAGTGAATGAAGCAACACTTGTGCCCTTTGTTAGTGGCCAAGTAGGTGAACTCTTTCTCTGTTATTCTAGTATTAGAAATATGATACAAATTTTAACGTGAAATCTGTAAACTGATATGTATTTGCAGTTGAATAATCTGGAACTTGCTGTCAATCTTGCCAAGAGAGGAAACCTTCCTGGTGCTGAGAATCTGGTCAGTTGGTGTTTCTCACCTTGAGCTTTCTGTACTTTGGAATTTCATCCCCATCCTTTAAAAATAGTGGTTTCAATGGGATAAGACATTTACACATCTCAATTTTCAGGTGGTAAAGCGTTTCCAGGAGTTATTTGCCCAGGCTAAGTATAAAGAGGCAGCCGAGCTTGCTGCAGAGTCTCCCCAAGGCATCCTTCGCACTTCTGATACTGTTGCCAAGTTCCAGGTAATTTTCATTTGCTCACCCCAAGTTCAAGTGTGACATTATTTAAGTTTGTGTTTCAGATTTTGTATTGCCATTCGATCCTATTGAAGTGCTAAGTGCCCACAACCAATGAGGTAGAATAATTTTTCATGATAGTCTTTATCTCAAGTAACTCGGGTTGGCTACATGAACTAATAAGAGAATCATGTTTGGTCATTCCCAAAAGCTCTCTCTCTCTCCCTCCATTTCCTTCTATCAATAGCCACACCCTTATCTAAATTCACATTAGACAAATCACTCCTAATCACTTCTTTCCACGTCCTGGGTCTTCCTCTCTTGCAAAAATCATTTCTCCATCCATGAAGGTCTTTGTATTTGTCCAAAGTACCACCATTCAATTCTATCACAATTTATCTGTGATAGATGCCACTCCACCCTTTTTTTGAATGATCACTTTCCTTATTATATCCTCCATAGTCCCTAGTATGCCCAAATATTCATTGAAATATATGCATTTCAGTTACCCACATTTTCGTAATATGACAATTCTTAGCAGTCAACATTTTGAGCCTTTCAAGGTTTGTTCTCCGAGGCATGTTTTCTCCGGACTCTAACCTAACACTCCATGCTTTAGATTTCTATTCTAAAACATAGTGCCTCTGTCCCAGAGTAGGGGCAAGGTCTGCATACGCACACCCCCACAGACCCTACTTTCGTGGGGGTTTACTGGGTTGTCGTTGTCCTTGAGTATTTGTCCAGTTTGACTTTTAAATTGGACAAAGAGTGATCATCAATTAAATAAAATGGTATAGGATATTAGTTCAAAAAGGATTTCATTAGATTTATCTTGCGGAAAGTTATTAGAAACTTATTTCATTGTATTAATATGCAATGCAATTTTTCTGTAATTGATGATTAAAGTCTTTCGGAGTTTGACATGAAAAAGCCAAACATGACGAAGACTATGGAACGGAGGGAGTACTAATTTAAGACTTCCCACTTAAGACTCTAGACTTCACTCAAGAAATAAGTTTAGAGAACAAACCCATAATGGTGCTGGTTGAATTGTTATTATGTAGAACTTTTCTTTTAGCTTTAATGTTATATACCACGGCTACAAACTACTCCATTTGCACTCCACTTCAACCAACCCACCTTTAGGCGATGTTCATCTCTATCTAATTTTCCATCTTTTTGTTTAAATGAATCAATATATGTGAAATGATCAATACCTATGAAACAATTTCTCATGATAGTATATTATTTTTTATTGTGTTTTGCTCTGTTTGTCTAATGCATCTCATCACTACCATGCTGTCACCCTATTAAACTGGCCATCAGTGAATCTACATTGAAGTATTGATTATTGAACATATCTACAAGATCCTAATTGTTTCTCTCTAGGTTTGTCCTAAACCAGCACCACGATGTGTTTTATTTTTATCAAAAGTATTTCTAGCGTGGTCCATTGTAGAATATTTATGATAGGGCCCATTACAAGGTTCTCCCTCTGCTATCTTCATCTTTCCTTTTTGGTTTGTCCCTACTCCCTAATTAGTATTCCTGCTTTTTAAGAGAATAGTTGTATGGTCCATATTAATTCCACTACAATCACTCGAGGTTTACATCACCTCGAGATTCATACAACTCATTCTACGATTTGAATCCTTAGGGTTAGTTTTTGTATCGTATTGAATTTCATAGTCTATGGACAACATATGATTCTTTAATTTCTTTATAAATCTTAACCTTACACCTTCATTTGTTTAACTCCGTGTAAAAAGAAAATAGGAGCATTACAAAGCGACGGAGGGAGTATTTATTAAATGGCTTATTGGCTTTTATTGTAATCTCACTAATCTTTGATCTTGACCATTTCAGTATCGTACTCCTTTTTCAGCACTTATTGTTCAGCTCATAACTTCTCAATTTAGCATGTTTCATTTTGTAGTTGTTGGATACAGTTTGCAATTTGCATATCATGTATAGAAGCTGTAGGAATTTTCATAAATTTCTGCACTATCGTGGGATCCAACTGGGTCGTGGTTGTTGTTGTAAATTTCTGCACTATAATCTATACCATCAACTGATTATTCCTGAAAGAAATAGGATCAATGTGATTAGTAAACACTTACAAATATGTTTTTCTTGTTTGTAGAGTGTTCCCTTTCAAGCAGGACAAACACCGCCATTGCTTCAGTACTTTGGGACACTTTTAACTAGAGGAAAACTTAATGCATTTGAGTCATTGGAACTTTCACGCCTTGTTGTGAACCAAAATAAAAAGAACCTCCTGGAGAACTGGTTGGCAGAGGATAAGCTGGAGTGCAGCGAGGAACTTGGGGACTTAGTAAAGGTTATTTTAACATCAACAATATACCTGGCTTAAAGTGGTCTCGTCATTTTAAGTTCAATTTTCTCTGTTATGTTTTATTATGCTTAATTGAAACTTTTTTTCTGAACGTGACATTTTTGTTAATCCTCAGTTATTCTAATATTAAAACCTCTGTAGACTGTGGATAATGCCCTGGCATTGAAGATATACATCAAAGCGAGGGCAACTCCAAAAGTTGTTGCAGCATTTGCTGAACGCAGGGAATTTGACAAGATTTTGATATACTCCAAGCAGGTTAGCACCATGTGGTCATACATCCCGTATATTCCTCTCACATGAATTCAGCATCTCAAAATTTTTCATTGAAGAGCTAAATTCTCTCACATCTAGGGATAAGGTGGACATAGTCTTTCTTCAACAGTCAGTGATAAGAACATAAAATGTACCATAAAACTCTGGTTTCTGCTGTACAGGTTGGATATACACCTGACTATCTTTTCCTCCTGCAAACAATTCTCCGATCTGATCCTCAGGTAAAAGCGTAAAGCACTTAGTGTGATTTTTGCACCTGATATGCATATCTATTTTTCTTAGTCTGTTCTCCCCATGAAGTTCTCAATGTACCTTTTCCTAGTGTTGTGTTTACCCAACTTAAATTGCTTTGCTGATTATTAATGATTCTTTGGCACGGTTCAGAACTTAACCATTTCTCTTCCTAAGCAAATGAATGAAATGTAATTACTGTGTGAAGGGTTCCTTATGCTGATGTAGCTAAACTAACTTTATATCTCATAATTGCAGGGAGCTGTAAATTTTTCCCTTATGATGTCCCAAATGGAAGGGGGCTGTCCTGTTGATTACAACACAATAACTGATCTGTTTCTTCAGGTTTGTACGTTTATATTGTTTTTGGCATAGAAGACCGATTTTTTGTGTTAGAGAAATGCTCTTATCCTGTAAGGGATGAACAATGGTCATTTTTAATGAGAAGTTTTTATCAGAGGAACATGATTCGTGAGGCTACGGAATTTTTACTGGATGTTCTGAAACCAAACCTTCCAGAGCATGGTTATCTGCAAACAAAGGTTGTATCTTGTGCAATAATTGCTATGAAACTTGTCTTGTTTTGGGTATGTTGGGTTCATCATCATAGTGACTTAAAATCTTGATTCAGGTGTTAGAGATAAATCTTGTCACTTTCCCAAATGTGGCGGCTGCAATTTTAGCAAACGGAATGTTTAGCCACTATGATCGTCCACGAATTGCTCAACTTTGTGAAAAAGCCTGCCTTTATGTGCAAGCTCTCCAGGTATATTCTTTCCCATCTTTAATTGTTTATTTATATTTCCTTTTTCACTGCAATTGGCTTGTGGGTCTTATTTTATTTTCTTTTTTCTGTTTTGTTGCTTTTCTTCAAATCTAAACCATGCAGTTCGGTGCTTTTTTTTGCAGCACTACAATGAACTCCCCGATATTAAGCGCGTCATTGTGAATACACATGCAATTGAGCCTCAGGTTGGGAATAATTAATATATTGCACATGCTTCCATATTGTGGCAGGCTGACAGTTATTAAACAAACTAACTTTATTTTGTTGAGTAGTCTCTGGTCGAATTTTTTGGTACACTATCACGTGAGTGGGCGTTGGAGTGCATGAAGGATCTTTTACTGATTAATCTTAAGGGAAACCTTCAGATTATTGTTCAGGTATACACTCATATCCTCTAACGTGCTTTTACATGACATTGTTGTTGAATAACGCAGAGACTCACAAACAAGTGAGGTACGTCAATATACAAAGTGACTTTTCTTCATTCATTGTAGTGATTGTGCTTGTTGCATTATGCAGGTTGCAAAAGAATACTGTGAACAGTTGGGTCTTGATGCATGCATAAAACTTTTTGAGCAATTCAAGTCATTTGATGGATTGTATTTCTTCCTAGGATCATACTTGAGTTTAAGGCATGTGTGTTGCAAAGAGAAATCTGCTACTGTCTAAAATGTTCACTAGTAGTACTAGTATTTACTTGTTATTGTATGTATTTGCATGCAGTGAGGATCGTGAAATTCACTTCAAGTACATTGAGGCGGCTGCTAAGACGGGACAAATCAAGGAGGTTGAACGTGTTACAAGAGAGTCCACTTTCTATGACCCCGAAAAAACAAAGAACTTTTTGATGGAAGCCAAACTTCCTGATGCCCGACCTCTGATTAATGTATGTGACCGCTTTGGTTTTGTTCCAGACCTCACTCACTATCTATACACAAATAACATGCTAAGGTACATTGAAGGTTACGTCCAAAAGGTACTATCCTCATACCACACTTATTACCAACAGATTTTCGCTTTTCTATTTTTTCAAGTTTTGTTCATTGTAGGTAAATTGTTGTCCATTGGCAGGTTAATCCCGGAAATGCTCCATTAGTTGTTGGACAGCTTCTGGATGATGAGTGCCCTGAAGATTTCATCAAGGGTTTGATCCTATCTGTACGATCTCTGCTTCCAGTTGAGCCCTTGGTTGAAGAATGTGAGAAAAGGTAAAGATGTCTTCTCTTCATTCTTTATTCACAGTCTTTGTTAATTTTCCCATCTTTGCTTCTCATGACTTTCAGGAATCGTCTTCGGCTGCTTACTCAATTTTTGGAGCATCTAGTGAGTGAAGGGAGCCAAGATGTGCATGTTCACAATGCACTGGGTAAAATCATAATTGACAGCAACAACAACCCAGAGCACTTCCTTACAACCAACCCATATTACGATTCACGTGTTGTGGGTAAATATTGTGAGAAGCGTGATCCCACTCTTGCTGTTGTTGCATACCGGAGAGGGCAGTGTGATGATGAGCTTATTAATGTAACTAGCAAAAACTCATTGTTCAAGCTTCAGGCCAGGTTCAATGTTGATTCAGTTATTACTCCGTATTAAGTAACCAGTTCCTTGATGACATTTGGATTTGATCCCCATCTATTTTTTTTGTTTGAAATTCACTGTTTCTTTAGGTATGTAGTGGAAAGGATGGATGGTGATCTTTGGGAGAAGGTTCTGAACTCTGAAAATGAATTCAGAAGGCTGCTTATCGATCAAGTCGTATCGACTGCTCTTCCTGAAAGTAAGAGCCCAGAACAAGTGTCTGCAGCAGTCAAAGCATTCATGACTGCTGATCTTCCACACGAGTTAATTGAGCTTCTTGAAAAGATAGTTCTCCAAAACTCTTCTTTCAGCGGGAACTTCAATTTGCAGAACTTGCTTATCTTGACTGCCATTAAAGCAGACTCTTCTAGGGTTATGGACTACATAAACAGACTTGATAACTTTGATGGACCTGCAGTTGGTGAAGTGGCTGTTGAGGCCCAACTGTATGAAGAAGCTTTTGCAATTTTCAAAAAGTTCAACTTGAATGTCCAGGCCGTGGGAGTTCTTCTAGATAATGTTAGGGACATTAACCGGGCTGTGGAGTTTGCTTTCCGTGTTGAAGAAGATGCAGTGTGGAGTCAGGTTGCCATTGCTCAGCTTAGAGAGGGATTAATTAGTGATGCTATTGAGTCATTCATTCGTGCAGAGGACGCCACCCACTTCTTGGAAGTTATCCGTGCTGCTCAGGACGCGGATGTTTATAATGACTTGGTGAAGTATCTGTTGATGGTAAGGCAGAGAACAAAGGAACCCAAGGTTGACAGTGAACTTATCTGTGCATATGCCAAAATTGATCGGCTGGGTGAGATAGAGGAATTTATTCTCATGCCGAATGTTGCTAATCTGCCCAATGTTGGTGATCGTTTGTTTGAAGAAGGTTTATATGAAGCTGCAAAGATAATTTTTGCCTTTATTTCTAATTGGGGAAAACTGGCAAGCACGCTTGTAAGGTTGAAGCAGTTCCAAGGTGCCGTTGATGCTGCTCGCAAGGCAAATAGTGCAAAGACGTGGAAAGATGTCTGCTTTGCTTGTGTCGATGCTGAGGAGTTCCGATTGGCTCAGATTTGTGGGCTTAACATTATTGTGCAGGTATTGTTTTATGTCCTTGTTAAGGCACCTTTAAAATGAATCAATGGTCC
The DNA here is from genome assembly GCA_003260385.1 of Cuscuta australis. Classification (NCBI taxonomy): domain Eukaryota; kingdom Viridiplantae; phylum Streptophyta; class Magnoliopsida; order Solanales; family Convolvulaceae; genus Cuscuta; species Cuscuta australis. The sequence goes on along the minus strand of NQVE01000217.1, from coordinate 53,208 downwards.
TTTTCATAAGGCATTATTTTTCGAATGAAGCATTTATTTTTTTTATTTTCAATCCTTTGGCCCTAATAATTTTTGTGTTCATATTTATTTTGTTAAAGTATCTGTTTACTTGTCTTAGTTACTACTTGTTGGTCACTGTGTCTGCCTCTTTTGTATTAGGTTGTTTTTTAAAATATTTTTATTACCTAGTTTATCGTTACTCTTTCCTTCTTTCACCCCATAATTATCACTCCTTTCTTTTTTATGAAAAACAATGTGGTTCACGACTTCACGCTATTTCTCTCTTCCAAATGAATTCAACTCCATATTTCATCATCTTGAATTAATTTAATACTTTTATAGTTTTATAAGATTTGTGATGTTTGTGTTTCAATATTCAAGTCTTTTTTCTTATATGAAAAAATTAGAGAAAATTGCAAGTATCTTTAGTCTTTCCTGGGTTGTGTCTTATATTAAGTATTATTTTCTCGTTAATTCTCATCTCAAAACAAAATCTGGATTTCTAATGCTGAATCTGTTTTTGCAGGTGGATGACCTAGAAGAAGTGAGTGAGTACTATCAAAACCGAGGATGCTTCAATGAATTAATATCTCTTATGGAGAGCGGGCTAGGATTGGAGCGTGCACATATGGGTATCTTCACCGAGCTTGGTGTATTGTATGCCAGATACCGACATGAGAAGCTGATGGAACACATCAAATTGTTCTCAAGCCGTCTAAACATTCCTAAACTTATCCGAGCATGTGATGAGCAACAACATTGGAAGGAGCTTACTTATCTCTACATCCAATATGATGAATTCGATAATGCTGCAACTACTGTCATGAACCATTCACCAGATGCTTGGGATCACATGCAGTTCAAGGATATTGTCGTTAAAGTTTCCAATGTTGAGCTCTATTACAAGGCTGTTCACTTCTATCTGCAAGAACATCCTGACCTGATTAATGATCTTCTAAATGTCCTCGCCCTAAAGGTGGACCACACACGTGTGGTAGACATTCTTAGAAAGGTAAAATATATTATTAATTAACCTTCCTACTTCCTAGATATGTTTTGTGCTCAAATAATTATTGGTGGATTGCTTTTTTGTCCCTCAAACATTTAGCTTTAACAATTCTAGTCCATGAAAATATTCCATTTTTGCGAGACTTATTAATTCTACTGTTGGTGCACGGATATGAATTTTGTTTGTTACTGTTGGTTCGTCTGATCATTTATTTGGTCAATTTACGTACAATTTCAGTTGTTAATTTACTGGACAAGTGACCAAAAAGGACCACAAGTGGAAAAAATTGAATGCTAGGGACCACATAACTGAGATTGACCTTAGAGTCATGGACCAAAAGTGGAAAATATTGAATGCCAGTGACCATAGATGGGATTGACCTAAGAGTCACGGACCGACTAAAGTGGAATATTTTCTTGAGTCCATTGTTAATTCTTGCAAAAGAATCCTGGTTATACCACGTAAGACCGAAAGTTAATGACTACCCACAAAAGTTGCTAAAGCTACATAATTGAGGGACTAAAATACGACGTAACCAATTTATATTGATTTTGACTTTAATGCTTAACTATTTGTGATGTTTTTAAAATAAAAATAGGCCGGCCACTTGCGTCTGGTGAAGCCATATATGGTTGCTGTTCAGAGCAACAACGTTTCCGCTGTTAACGAGGCCCTTAATGAGATATATGTTGAGGAAGAGGACTATGATAGACTACGAGAATCTATTGAATTACATGACAGCTTTGATCAAATCGGCCTTGCACAGAAGGTGGTGAAAACTTGATGTATCATTATATATCTTCTACTTATTAATCTGTTCAGCATACTAAATCAGTAAAGCTTTTTTTCCCTCTGCTACCAGATTGAGAAACATGAGCTTCTTGAGATGAGGCGTGTTGCTGCTTCTATTTACAAGAAGGCAGGTCGGTGGAAGCAATCCATTGCTCTTTCCAAGAAAGATAATCTATACAAAGATGCCATGGAGACGGCCTCACAATCTGGGGATCGTGAACTTGCTGAGGAGTTGCTTGTTTATTTCATTGATCAGGTAACAACATTAACCTTTTCTTTTTCATTTCACATGTTAATAAAATCTTCCTCTATCTCAAAATAACCATCTTATTTCAACTGAAGAACATACATTTCAATCAATTTAGTTGATTTTTTCAAGAAAAGTCCAAAACATATTCAGTATGCTAAGTATGTTAAATTTAATTTTGAATCCATAAATATAATTAGGATTTGTAATTTACAAGTATTGTACCTTACCAATACAACAATGCTAGAAGACTGCCTTGATGAAACAGTATTTGCTTCAGCAAAGGACACTAGATTACTGGAAGTTAAATAGTTGGATCTAAGCAATGTGTTTGCTACATTTTTTTGCAGGGAAAGAAAGAGTGCTTTGCCTCATGCCTCTTTGTATGTTATGATTTGATCCGCCCAGATGTTGCTCTTGAGCTCGCCTGGATCAATAAAATGATAGACTTTGCCTTCCCTTACCTGTTACAGGTCACTCATTCTTTTGCTCTCACCTCCCAGATTGATTAATTTTGAGTTATTATATTCTCCCTTTGTTGCGCTATTTTTGTCCCTTTTATGCGTTCATCTGTTCATATCTGTCCCACTAATTTCATCTCATACCATATTTACTAACATTTACGTGACTCACCTTTTTGTTTTCACCTCCCTTTGCCAATGAGTGCATTGAAATTAAATTCTGGACATATTCAGTAATTTGCCCTAATTTTAAAGGAATGAAAGAGAACCTTTTTGCCAGCATCTGAACAGTCTCTTGGGGTTGTTTCTCTTGCAGTTCATTCGTGAGTATACAGGCAAAGTTGATGAACTAATCAAAGACAAAATCGAGGCACAAAATGAAGCAAAGGCAAAGCAAAATGAAGAAAATGATATTATGAAACAACAGGTACTTGTTTTTATACATATATTTCTTTATTGGATTTGCATTGTAATAATAAAAACATACAATTTGTTGCAGAATATGTACGCTCAGCTGCTCCCGCTTGCTTTACCCGCGCCACCAATGCCAGGAATGAGTGGGGCTTATGGTGGACAGCCACCACCCATGGGGGGTAGTGTGGGGATGCCACCACCATTTGGCATGCCACCCATGGGTCCATACTAACCTGCAGGCATATACACTCTACACGATTGTTTACCAAAATATGATTATGAGGACAGAGTCGGAAGCCAAATATTCAGGTCCTTTTTTCCTTCAATTTTTTCCTAGATTTACTTGCTCAATTTCCTGCATTGTATTAATGGGAGACTACTTTAGAAATAATCTCTGGCTTGTGCTATAGGGTTGTGTTGATATATATAATGCATTTTGTAATATTCGTTTAGAAGAGGCAATTTTTTTGCAGTTAGGGGACAAGCTGAGGATGTGATTGTCTTTTTGCTTGCCTGATTATTAGCCCAACTTTGTACTTAATTTTGTGGTTTGAGACATTGAAAGCCTTTTTCTCTTTGTATATATGATTGATGGTTGATATATATGTCCCAGTTTCTAATTGCTCTTCTATTTTTGTAGCTTTGATCTCATTTACTTTACACTTCCCCTTTTTTAAAAGAACCTGAAAAGAATTCAGGTTCTCAGACGTTTTTATTTTCTTGAAAATAGTTGATAGCATTTCGCTATCCCCTGCGTGTGTGGATAGGTCACGTTTGGCAATCTCGATTAACTACTGTTTTTAATGAGATTATGTAACTAATATGAAAGTAATGCTAGAGTCATAAACAATTGAGAAAAACTACACAAACTTGTTATTTGTATGTACATTTTTATTTTTTAAATATTTAAAATTAATTTATTCACTTGGAGAAGTGTACAAATGTCAAGTTTGAATAGTTTGTGTTCTAGTTGTTTGTTGTGTTAGTTTGATGGCAAAGTAGTCAATTATTACAAAACATATTCTTCTTCTATCTTTAGGCAAATGAAAAAAGACTTGATCTTTATGTTTAAAAGACATAATGATTATTTCAGAATGACATATGATAAATGTTGGAAATTACATTATTAAAAAAGTATAGATAGTTTTAATAGTCATTTTGTTTTATTATATTTATAATATAATTCAAAGCCAAGAAATAGTGAATCTTGGGCTTCATATGAGATGATGGAAAAGAAATGTCAATTCTTATCATAAAATAAATTACTACAAAAATGTGAAACAGCTAGTTAATTCGTGTTTCCAATGATCAATTGTTTTTGACCTGCAAAAGGGTAACTTTTTATAACATTGCGTTTGTATATGGGGTTATTTGAAATATAATGTACTTCGTATGTTTGTATTTCTGATTTAAAAGTAATTAGTTTCTTCATGTAATAAAAAATTAAGTAATTTGTTATTAAGGAGATTAATTTGTTCCATTATCGTTTGGCAATCATTTAGAATTCACAATTCTAGACTTCCCAAATTGGAATCCTACTTACACCGCTCGAAACGGTGAAACCATATGAAACGGTGAATTTAGGACATAATGCTACTGCCTTCTCACTCTCCATCTTCATACTCCCTCCCTCCTAAAATTAACCTTCTAGTTTGATTTTTGTAGTCAAACTTTTTAAATTTTGACCGTATATTACGAAAAAAATACATTGAATTTTCATATAAATTTATTAGCAATACATTCATTTTGAAACATAGTTTTGAAATCTATAATTTTTATAAAATATATTTATATAAAAATTGAGATATTGATGGTCAAAGTATCGCATTGAAGACCATGAAAAGTCAAATGGTAAGTTAATTTTATGACGGAGGGAGTAATTTTTAATTATGAACTTATATGAATAAGAACAAAACCTTTATAACTAAAATAAAAATGCTAATAATGTCACTTTTTATTTTCTAAAAAAATACATTTATTAATTAAAAAAATTATTTAATGCCGGAATTATCTATTTTTCCGTCTCAAAATTTCTTCGATCAAGTCGGCTTAGAGTGTAGCCTGATTTCATTCCTCATGCGTAGTAGCATGTCGATTTCCCAATTCTTGTCATTGGAGGTGGTCATTGAGTCGGTAGACCTCGGGCAACGGTCATCCTAGAAGTAGACATGCCATGTGTCCCCCATCATCTCAAAAACGAGTAATGTTCTCTCCTCCGTCTTCGACTATCATATTATGCAGTATAATACATGTAAATATGGTGTTCGAGATGAACGATCAGCACTACGAGGTGCAACGTGAGGCTTTCACTATTGCTCACCGCGATTAGAGGACTTAAGACTCACGCTCCACATCTCTCCATGCCGACTCTTGTTTCTATATGAACAATGTCCTCTTTAGATTTATAAGACACATGATAGTTTTCACAAATCCTAGCTACCGTAAAAAATTATATGATTGGTATTAATTTTAGAAAGTAAAAAAGTACTCTGAATCTCACCATTTTTTGTACAATCTTTCTTATCCCGACTAAAATTCCTGACTATTTTCTCTCATTGTTAACATGTTACATTAACTTGCTTATAATCCCCAGAAATTTTGTTCTTCCCACACGCTTAAGGTGCATAATGACCTACAAGGAAAGAACCCTGTGTGATCAAGAAGTAGTTGATTAAAGAATTACTCATATATTTATCTTTGCAGACAGAGTGTTACTCAAACCTTCATGAAGTCATAATTGTCATTTCATTCCCATTGTTAAATGTAAGAACTTCTAACCGATCACCGAAATGTTCAATTCTTTTGGAAGATGTTGATGTAAAACGGCTTCCATAGTTATCAAACCTCCAACAAAAAAACTTTAATAAAGAAATCAACCAAAGAAAGCATGAATCGAATGAAACTAAGAGTTCAAATAATTTACATAAGCTTTACCGTTCGAATTGATCGAATAAAAAATGCAAACCGTTCGATTTGCAAGCGAACACCTTCTTGGAGGTTGGTTCATAGCCCTATTCCTTCGCCTTGTCCTAGGTCTCAGTCGAGTGTTGATGTGTGTTGACGCGATTGAGAGCCAATCGTAGATATGTGAGGTATGAAGAAGTTTGCAATATATAAAAGTATATTATTAGCCCTCCATTTAGCATCGTTGGAACACACAATGATAGCAGAAAGAATAAACGTGAAATGATAATTAATAACTTCAAATATGAAAAAAGATTAAATTAAAAGTAAAACATAAAAAATATAAATAAAAAGCGGAGCTTAGAGCTTGTTTGGGAGTGATTAACTTCTGGATAAAGTGATTTTCACAAAAGCTGAAAACAAAAGCACCTCATACTTGCTTCTCCAAAACGATGTTCTTTGTATAAAATAGTGGTGGTGAAAAGCAAAAGCTGACATACAAAACAGAATAAAATCACTTCTACTCAAACAGAAACTAAACTACTAAAAGCAACGCACTGCCAAACACCCTTCTAATGTTTTTACTTTCAAAATTAGAGTTAAAATGTACTTCATATACATACCAATCATGCCAATATATAATACGGAGTATAAAAAATATATCATGATATATCTGTATATAGTGTAAATCTTTATTTTGTCATAAAGATATGAAATTTTTATTTTTATTCTTTCTTTATTTAATTTTACTTTTATTTAGGATAATTTTACTTAAAAATATTATATTTGGTAGCCGAAGACTAAATATATAAAACCATAATTTAAAAAATTTACTAGAAAAAATATTCTAAGAATTAGGGGATAATTGTTACATCCTCTCCGCGCCGTTCATTCATTTGGGATTTGCGAAGAAGAACAGCGCAGCATATGGTTCCGTTCGATGGCTATTTCTTTCCCCAGCTTCAATCCAATCGTACGCCTCCTCACCCACACTTGCTCGTTTTCTTAATCTACGAAACATTTATTTATTTAATCACTTTTATCCTCTGGTGATTTTATTCACAAATATGATAGATTTGGTCATTTTGGTGTTTGTGAATGGAAAAAGATTTGATTTTTCCCCATTTTTGGGTAGGAAATTGGGTTTCTTGATCTTGTTCTTCCCCCTTTTCATATGGGTTGAGCTTCAATTAGGATCCCATGAATCTATTTGCAAGACTTGATTTTTTGCTCTAAAAGAGGTTAATTTACTCATTCCCAGTAGCTAATTTCATCAAGATTATGCAATATATCATTCTTAATTTCATTGGTTCAGATGATTTTGATCCGTTGTTTAGGCAATCATTGTTTGTTTTAAGTTGGTTCAATGCTTCTGATTAAAGTATCATCTCTTGCCAATCAAAGCTGCAGGGAAAGGGAATGAGTGTCCACAAGTTTCTTCGTTTCACTTATCCCTCGCATAAGGCGTTGTTTGGCAGGGATCTGAAGGAGAACAAGAGGAATTCAAATTCAAGAGTCGCAAATAACGACCCTTCGTCCGGAGAGAACAAACCGACAACCGACTCGTCACCTTCTTCCCCTGCAAAACCATCCTTTAAAAAGTCTTCTCCTCTAACAGTTAGAGACAAACTCAGGGCTGCTCGTGTTCTCAACCGTTACAATGAGCCAAACACGGCCTTAGATAAACCGGTGATGGGAAACAAACTGTTTGATGTTTTGCGCGAGGCTGAAAAGGGGAAGAAGAGAGGCCTCCCGGAGGCGCCAAATAATCTATTCGACGATGAAAACCGTGGGCTTCCGAAGCCAGGGTTGACTTTCGACTTCCCGGGAGGGTTTGACCTTTTCCTTATTGCGTTTTCGTTTGTTTTCATCAGCACGGTCATGTTTGGCACGACGTACATTGTGTGGAAAATTGGTGCCATTCATTTCAATGAGTACTAGTTGAGGTGTGTTTGTGATACATATCTTATATAATATGGATTAATTAACAACTTTTAGCTATCATGTAGCATTTCAATTGAATTTAGTTTAGATTAGTTCAGTAAATTTCAAACGAAAAAGAGCTCTCTTTTGTTGTCTGGGTAATGTGACATTGCACTCATATATAGTTCCTATGAAAAATCAAAAGAAATAAAATGTCCCAGGGACTCTTAACAAATGCCTCTTATGTCACACTATTCTCAATTGTGATATAAGTTCCAATTTCCAAATTGTAGTTTCAAACCATACTTGGTACAGAGTAAGATACTCCGTATGTGTTAAGATCAATTGGTACTTTACAAATTCAACATCAACAGTATGAATTCAGAAATATCGTAAAGTTTGTAATAGAAGTGAAAAAAATTGTAAGAATAAACACAACTATTACGGGTTATGCGTTCAATCTTTCTCAAATAGTCACGGCCTCACGGGTACGATGACCAAGCCGACCCGTACCCCATTGTTCCGGTCAAACAAAATTCGGCAATATTTATAAGAACGAATTTCAAAACGATTATCGACCGGTTGTTTTGAATCATTTAAATTATTGGTTACTTCATACAAAACTTGACTGATCGATTTGACACAGCTAACTGAACTTTTTAATTGGTGATCAAAAGTAGTTTTTGAAGGTTCACAAATGGAAAAAAAGAAATGAATAATTTGAAAAAAGGACTAAAAGTGAAGAGATAAAAAAAAGGAATCATCGAATGTGCAATACTTATTGGAGCTACATTAGTAGTCTGTGTCAACATTTGTCCACTCTTAATGATATGATGCAACTTACAATAATGAGTGTGTGAATGAGGACCTACAACTTGGACTTATTGAACACATTTTGGTCATGTTTCACATTTCTTTTTTATTTTACTTTTTGAGATAAGTAAAAAAATTGTTCTAAATTTAAGAATAGAAAATAAGAAACATTCATATTTTATTAGAATGAGTTAGCCTAAAGTTTTAAAAATCAGTTCAAATGGTGCTTTTATAGTAAGATCGTCAGACGTGTATGCGAGTTCCCGATGGCCACGTTGGCCGTTGCCGACCACGTGAGAGATCTTCCTTGTGTGCACCGAGTACAATATGATCTTTTTTTACAAGACTAAGATTAGAGCACGGGCAATAGCAAATAACGAAATGTAATGACACACGTTGATGTGACACATTTTAACCAATAAAAGACAATCCAATCAGCGTGTGGCAAGTGAGTGGAGTGGCATTTCGTGCAGTGGCAAGTCACTGTTTTTGTCAATTTTTATGATTTTTAAATGCATTTTAATTATTAAAAATTATTTCATTTATCTTTTTTAAATAGATGTACTCTTTTTTTAAAAAATTATTTCTTCTACAAAATAAAATAAAATAAAATAAAATAAACACCTAGACTGCCTCGCGCCTCACACGCTTGGCGTGGAGGAAGGCTAAGCCAGGCGAGATAATTTTTCCAAATCAGCTGATGTGGCGCAGCGAGCGAGGAAATGCCTCGCCGCTGCGCATGCTCTTATACCTTGACTTATGATGTTACCAATTCTAAATATATACTCCATCCGTCCCAATTTTGATTACAATTTTATTCCCTCTCTCTTCTCGATAACTTTTACGGAGTATTTATTTGTGTTTTTTCATTGATTATTTGATAAGATAAAATATTCTTGTTACCTCTTGTTTTGTAAAACTTTTGATATAATTTTTTAATGTATAATTTTTATTTCTTATTGATCTATCATTTTGTAAATAAAATGATTTAAAAAATCTTATAATTTTACCTCGTAATTTCTATTTTGATTACAAAATGGGGACGGAGGGAGTATATATTTTTGTGCTATTAAACAGTAGAATTGAAATTCAACTCTACAATTTTACATTTTGATGGTCATAATTCAGTGTACTTAATGGAATCTTAGGGTCCGTTTAGTGCACGGATTGATGCCATTAGAATTAAATTGAGAGTTAAAACTCTATTGAATTGATTTAGATGAAATTGAACTCTCCAATTCAAATTTATTTTTGGCACTATCAATTTCAAATCTACATATTTTTGTGCTTCAAAACATCAAAATTAAAATTATTTTCTTCAATCCTAATTCGATGGTTTTAATTATATAGTACGACTTGGGGTCGTCCTGTGGCCCAATTGCATAATTTCTAATAGCTATCAAAACATAATTTCATGTTTAATTGTGACAATGGATGGGGCCAAATTATTTTTTGCTCTCTTTTTTAGGTATTTCTTCCGTTCTAAAAAGATTGTAATAATTTAAAACTTTTAGTCAAACTGTGTAATACTTTGACCATAGATTAAGAAAAAATAATTAGATTTATTTTAAAATATAGTTTTAAAATATCAAATCTTTATAATATTTAATTATTTGAAACTATGTTAAATTTGTGATCAAGTGATATGGTGTCATAAATTGATCAAAAGAAATCAAGCAGTGACACTCTTTTTGGTATATAAATTTTCACCATACAATTTTATTTTTAATAAAAATTTTGTGAAAGTCAAATCAAGAGAATTATTTTGAAACAAAATGAGAATATATGCTTACTCTGGCAACTTTGAAAGTGAGAAAGATAAACCTACTTTACTTCTGCAATTTGATTGTCAGGTAGGGAGCCTTGTAGGGCAGTCCGTTATGAATGCTGGCCCCTCTTTCTATTGGTTATCACTCCCTTGGTCCCTAAACTTGAATACACTTTGATGCCCGAGCTTGTTGATTCTATGATCGAATTCTAGCCTGGCTCTCAATGTATGAGAATTTTTTTTATTTGTAATAGCTCTTTGAGTGCAACAGACACGAGGCGGCCTCTCTAAGGATTTACCCTCTTACAATCCTGTGTGGCTGGGGTGTGGGGGCGCCCGAGGTGGGCTTTCTACCTTTGAACACACTTTGATGTTGGGTGTTGTAGTATGTGATGAGTAGATTATTAATAAATAAGTATGATGTGATAGGTAGGGTAAGATTTAGTAGGAGTGAAATGTTTTTTTAATAGAAAAGAGAGAGTTTATGAGATAAGAAAAAAAGGAAAGGAGAAAGAGTTTAAGGGACGGAGGAAGTATATCTTAAGTTGCATTTCATTTGCCTGATCTGTTGGGAATCCCTGTGATGTCCCACACCGTACAAATCAAATAAAATACACTATAATTTAAAAAAAAGATGAAGCACTACACATTAGTTTAGGTTTTTGGATAGAAAAAGGATCTGGATTTTATATGGGTCGTAAGTGGTCAAATCTCACCCAATATTTCACCCAGTTCACACGACCCACTGAAATTCTAACATGGTAGCATAACCAAGTTCAGTTTGAATTTGATTCATCCTAATATATTCATCGTGCTAGCTATAAAGGGATATTGACATGCTAGAGCTAGACTCACTCATTAATCGATCTAAGTAGTAAGTAGACCAAATTAGTTACCACTTGAGGGGGTGTTGGGAATTCATCTGGTGGATTCAATCCCACACTGGACAAATCAAAACACTTCGCCTAGTTCACTTGGTCTACTGAAATTCCAATATGATCTAAATTGATTTTTTGAAGATCTGATCTGATCTTATTATATTTATATTTAAAATAGTTTCTAATTTGATCGCTTCTGGTGTAATCTAATTTAGTCTTATCTAATCTGATTTTAATAAAAATGTGCAATAAATTAAAAAAATAAATAGAATACAACGGACCCTTATTTAATTACATACATACTCCCTCGGGCCATAATTTATTTTCCCACTTTTCTTATTTGTATGTTCATAAATTATCTTCTTGTTTCCTTTGTTGGAATTTTTTTTCTTTAAACCAGATTAGTACCCTCACATTTACCCATTAATTACCATCCATACTTACGCTTTTTTCACTTTTTGCAATTACCCAAGAACAAATATGAAAAGTCAAAACTTTTTTTATCTCTTAATTTGCGTATAAAGTAAAAAAAAAGAATTATTTTTGGACGGAAGAATATCTATGCAACCAATCATGGACTTACTCAAAATTCACTTATCCCAATATACCTTCACTTTATGCAAAAATTGTTCCATATAGAGGTTAAAGATGTTAATTAATTTAAAAAAATCCATTTAAAAAAATACAAATATTACTCCAAATTTGAGAGAAGAAATAAAAATATTTAAAAAAAAAAAAGAAAAAATGGGAAGAGGTAAAAAAGTACCGGAGTAATTAACTCGTTTATACGGAGTAAAATAATAAGAGGAGCAGGAATTACGTTTCTGGTGATAATCAAGCAGAATCATTCTTTATATATTGTGAGCCAAGGAAAACAAAAAACAAAAAGAGAGAAAAAAAAAAGAATTAGAATACATAAGAAATGGAAAATTCTTTATTGAGCTGTGAGTGGGGAGAAAATAATAATAAAAATGGATCTTCTTCTTCTTCTTCATCATGCTATCCTTCTGAGTATTACTATAGCTCATCTGCAGCTACTGCAGGGTTTCTCTCATGGCTGCCCCCGCCGCCGCCGCCGCCGCCGCCGCCGTTCGAAGAAGATGAAGACGAAGAGATGATGATGAGATCATGTGGTGGCGGAGGAGGTTCAAAAACCGCCTCGAAAAGCCACAGCCAGGCGGAGAAACGCCGCAGAGACAGAATCAACGCTCAGCTCGCCACTCTCAGAAAACTCATCCCCATGTCTCATAAGGTATTCTCATCTGGGAGTATATAATGACACATTCATTAAAAACACTTTGCCAAAATAAGAAACGAGAAAAAAATTTGACAAAATAAGAAACGGGGAAATTTTTTTTGGACAACCTAAAGAAGAAACTGAAAGAGAAATTATGGACAGAAAGAATATTTTTATGGAATTTTAAAAAAATTAAAAAAATGTGACATTAATTTCTTTGGGAGAGACGATCTAGAAAGAATTCTATGGAGTTTTGGGAACTAAACCTCTCCAAAATTATGGCTCAACGCCTTAAAGTATGTTAATTAAAAATATCTGGTCAAAACAGAAAAACGAAAAAACAAGTTTAAAAATATTACTTATTTTTCCTGGCTTATAAACAACTTACAAGTCAGATTATAAGAACACATAAAATATCATCAGCTGACTTATAAATTAAAAACGGGTTATAAAAAATATTGGCAAATTTCTAAACATAGAAAAACACATCCTCAATGTTTAATGAATTTCATCGAAAAAGTCAAACATACACAATTTGGCAGGCAACTGGTAAAAATTACACAAGGTACGTTTCATTTGGGGAGGAAATTATAGAAAAAATTAGTACCAAAAAATTGGTTACTCCGTCTTAGAAATCATGATATATTCCTTTTAACGCTCCGGGGCTAATAAGATTATTCAAATAACCCTTTTATTTGTGGTTTAAAAAAAAAAATAACCCTTTTATTTGTAGTTTTGTGCACATATAAACGTCATTTTATCTGCCAAAAGAAGGCTAGATTTGAACTTTGATACCCAAAGATTCAATGGGGGCAACCCTAGCACTTTCACAAAAGGAAATAGATACCCAAACAATGCATATACTCCACCAATTAAGAGTGAAGAAATGGTTGTCACAAACACAATAGTAAAGAGGTAGTATACTTTGTTTCAATTTAAGTTGTGTATTTTTTTGTGTAGAAATATTATTATAATTGAACTTGATTTTTGTTAAAAATATAGAGTCTACTAGTCTAACCTAATAGTGAGTCTATTTAAAACGAGCCCATTAACTTAAAACCTAAAACATATCCTAATACTTCCCCTCAAGTTGAGAATAAGGATCATGAATAAAGACATAGGACAATAATAAAGCTAAAACTTGAAATTAAAATACCTCGATAAATAACTTTGATAAAACTTCGATTTGTCATGCTAACAACGATTTTAATGACGAATGACTCTTATGTGAGACGACTAACAAACGGACAGAATGTTGTTGGACTGAGGTTCGCCTACCGATCCTAAAACTGACATGCCGTACACACGGTTGGTTGGACCACATACCAAAAAGCAACCAAAAAACGATGTCATAAAGACGTCATAGAAAAGGTTCGGTTTGATAATGAAAACCTTCTTCCATGGACTATAGCCAAAAGCAAAGTCAATTCAAATCAAAACTAGACTTCTTGTTTTCAATCGGCACAAATTAAACTCCAAATCTTCACAAAGGGTAGTGGATTAGCTATAGCGGTTGTTGATTTTGTGAAAGAACATATCGGCGATATTACATCCAAGATTCTTCAAAATAGATTATATTGTTTTTTTAACTGCACCAATGAGAAGTCAAGTAGGAGAGGTTTGTGCACCACCTAGATTGACGAAAAACGCCGCTGTTGCGGGACAAACCACCGGTGACGGTGACAACAAAAGCAACATATTAGAGCAAACTAGGGTTTATGTTCTCAAGTTGGCTCTGATATCATGTAGAAATATTATTGTAACTGAATTCGATTTTATTAAAAATATAGAGTCAACGAGTCTAACCTAATAGTGAGCCCAGTTACAATGAGCCCATTAACTTAAAACTTACTCCATACGTTCTCAAAAAGAGTTCCTGATTTGACTAAATGTAAAAATAAGTTAAGGAAGTATTAAATTGTAGTTGACTTCCAATTTTACCCTTAATTTACCTAACATTTTAAGAACGAAGGAAGTGTTTTTCAGAACGGAAGGAGTAATACATATCCTAACATTTTAGTTTACGATTTTAAACCAAAATTATATTCAATATGATTTATTTGAGAATCAATGTGAAACTAAAAAAGTTATACATTTAAAAGTTACAAAAAAAAAAAAATCTACGTAGGGTGATGCAAATGAAGACCATTGTCGCTCACTGATTTTTTTTTACTGACATAAGAGTACTTGGCTTAGGTATTATCCGCATACAATTCTCAATAGTACTAACTCAACTTTGTTTCCTTTCCTCCGTATCTTAGCTAAAATTACTAGTATGCCTCTTTAGGAGTCCTATATTTGGTAATAGTTCTTCAATAAATTTTAATAATATCTCCAAATATTTATCTAGTTTTTTTTTTTTAAATCAAAATTGACAAACTTTAAAATAAAGTAAGTAAAACTGATGTTAGATAATACTCCATATATATTAATACAAAAACAACTCATTAGATTTATCTTGTAAAATATTTTTAAAATATTATTTTATCTAATAAACACAGAGCATACCACATACTCAATTTTTACCAAAGTTTTAAATTAGAGGTCAAAGATTGCGCTTGATTGGCCGATCAAAACCAAACAAGTAGTTTGAAACATAGAGAGTGTCATTTTCGTAATTTCCATAATCGAGATTTTTATTTAAAAAAAGAAAGATATATAGTTTTACCCAGTATTATGAACATCTTAAAACAATTCTTTTACTACGTACTTCATGTAAAAATACCCGAGCAATTTTCAAAAAAATACGGCGTATTAAAATAAAAATTAGGGAGTATATGAACGTATGATCGGTGGTTGTCAAGTGGGGGTGAGAAAATGGGATATGGCCGAAATAGTGCCAGAAAGACGTACGAAGAAATAATAATATGTGATACCAAATACACACCCACTTCCGATTCAAGTCCAAATCGTTATAAGACTACTTTTAATTATTTGGGTTTTAATTCTTTTTAAGAAATCACCCTACGTAGCACTCTAACTCATATAATACTACGCATTTAGCACTGCTTATTGTTTATTTACCAAATTAGCTATTTATGTTGTCAATCTCTTCCAATCATACCCTTTATGTTATCAATCCCTTTTATCCATCCCACTATCAATTATTTCAATTTCCCTTTCAACTCCTATATCAAATTCGGTCTCACATAATGTATACTTTGTGCATAGTGGCATAATACTCTTTTTTATCAAATTTTTTCGTCAATCAATTAAATGTAGTTTTGAATAAATATATATAATAAAAATATGATATATCAAAATTATATCATAAAAATATGCCAATTATAAATACTTCTTTTATCCCAAAACAGGGCTCTTATTCGATTTACGATGTTTGATTGAAATTATTTTCAAATCAATATTAGTAAAAATTATTGTATAATTAAAAAATAGGAATTATATATTAAAAAAACTACATAAAATTTTTTATAAACAAGTGGTGACAATGTGACTTACATATAAAACTACCAATTTATAAATTATTATTTGATTTTCATATTGTGCAAATAGCTTGTGGTTGATTTTATGACAATAGAGTTTTACCATGAAAGAGATTGTTATGAAATGTGTTACTCAATATGGTGACTATAAATATATGGACAGTACAGATTGATCATGTTATGCAAACACTTTTTGGCAGTGAATATGTCTTCTATATATAATGTGGCAGACAAGAGTGAAAGTATGATAGTGTATAAAAGTTAGTGACCTAAACAAATTTGTATGTACTTTATTAACTTCCATTAATAATATGGCAGTGAAATTAGACATACATATGAAACTGCCAATGTCATGAATTATGAATTGAATTTCATATTGTGCAAAAGCCATGTGCTTTGTTCTATGACTATTGGGTTTGAACATTCAAGATTTCGTTATGGAAACGTGTTACAGAATAGGTGCTGATATTTTTTTGACAGTGTGGAATAATCAACTTCTAGCTACACTTTTTGGAAATGTCCTATGACCATGCTTGCCTAGTGTGTTTTGGTCGAATGGGATTTATATCTAAAAATCACAATGTAATAAATTATTCATTGAGTTTCATTGGAAGCGGACACAAAAAAATCACCAAAATGACAAGTGCTTGAATAACTTTAATAAACAAAGTATGAAGTGTAAGCTCAAAGATTTTTGGCAGTGTGGAATGCTTGTGATCTAGGTATACTTTTTGACAGTGTGTTGTGTCCTATGTTTTGGCCAGTGTGCTATGTTGCACAATTTTACATAATGTTGCAGTGTATGCTGCTTACAAAGTCTTAAAATTTACAACATAATACCTTCATTATCCGTTTCTTTTCACTACCACATAAATGAAATTCAACATATGTCTAATACTAACATCTTCTAACATTATTCAAAATCAAGAAAGATCAAAAAAAGCCAAGCCCATGTTTGGCCAGTGTGTTTTGGTATAATAGATTATTCATGAAATCAGTCATACATTTTTGAGCAGTGTGAAATTCATAAATGAAAACAATCATATACATTTTTGGCAGTGTGGAATTCATACATGAAAATAGTGTGGAATTCATACATAAAAAGAGCTATACATTTTTTGGGCAGTGTGGAATTCATAGATGAAATTAGTCATACATTTTTTGACAGTGTAGAATTAATACGTGAAATCACTGCCACATAAATCAATGGACATTACACTACAACATGAAATTAAGGAACACAATAATACATTTACACATCGCCGTAAGATATAACAACATATATTCATTCTACACTGCCACATAAAAAACTCACATATAAAAAACTACACTGCCCACTACACAATTACGAGTGAACAACCACACTGCCCAAAATAATCATATTTTTTGGCAGTGAATAATGAACATATACTGTTTAATTAAAGGACAAAATCGGAATTATATGTATGAAACATATAGCACTGCTATTTAGAGTATTTTAATGCTCTTAGAATGCTATTTTGGTTTTTCTCCCTTAAATAAATATTACTCCTATATTACTTACTCCCTCCGTCCCCTTGTATTTGTCCACTTTCATTTTTACACACCATCCAAATCACTTCTTTAATCCATTTTATCTTGTAATTTGTATATTAAAAAATTATAGAAATTATATATTAATAATCTATATGTTAAGACAAATCAAATAAGATCACACATGACTATATTTAGGCTTACACATTGAGAGAATTTGATGAGTCAAAATGCTTAGATGAACAGTTTCAAAAGTCAAATGTGGACAAATACAAGGGGACGGAGGGAGTACTAGCTAATAAATGAAATACATGGTACTTTTTAGAAATTTTTATAAGATACATCTAATTAAATTAATTTATACTGATTTTTTTGTTTAAATTAGATTGATACTAATATGTAATGTACTTTTATTTTATTAATGATCAAAATTCATATGCATAAAATGTAAAACTCAATAAATATTAATTTTTTGAAGAATTTACCTAAACAGTACTAAAACATAATAACTTTCTCGAAATCGCATAATATGTTTTTATTTCTGAATCTATCATTTTTAGTCAATTTTCATTCTTCATTATTCAAATAAATATTTAGATATTATTCCTCACTTTAGATATTATTATGTGCTATTTATGAAATAAAAATATTTAAATCATTTATTAAAAAATGACTTCTATTTTAAAAAAAATTAGTGCAAATATTTCTAAGGTTTTATGATCACATGTGTGATGCATGGGTCGTTAATTACGTTGAAGATGGACAAGGCAGCTCTGTTATCCAGTGCAGTTGACCACGTCAAAGAACTCAAGATAAAAGTCGCGGAAACCCGCGAACTCCTCGCCGACATTCCGGCGGACACCGACGAGGTGGTGGTCGTACACGGCGGCGACGACCAACAACAAACGGGCTCACCACCACCACCAATCGCCGGGCGGAACATCCTGAGAGCTTCTGTGTGTTGCGAGGACCGGCCGGAGCTGTTCGCGGAGATAAACAGCGCGCTCAGGGAGCTCCGGCTGACGACGTTGCACGCGGAAGTGTCGTGTTTGGGGGGCAGAGTTAAGGGCGTGTTTCTGCTGCTGTGTCCGGAGGGGGAAGAGGGGATTTGCGTGAACACAGCCAAACAGTCCCTTAAGGTTGCCTTGTCCAAGGTTGTTATGCCTTGTTCTACCAACAGTTATCGCATCAAAAGCAAAAGGCAAAGATTTTTCTTGCCTCCTACTCATTATTATTATCAATGATATAATGAAGTTGTCACATTCTATCATAATTTAAATATAATACAAATAAATAAATTTAATAAAATTTTGAGATATCAAAACAATATTTAAGATCAATCCAATTACATTAAATTTATGTTATAATTTAATATATTTTTCTCATAATTTTAGGTCAAAGAGTGTCATTGTTTGACAAAAAGTTCAAAATAGGAAGAGTTTTCGTGGAGGAAGAAAGTATGTCATTTTGGCTAGAAAATTGTTGCTCCATTATTTTTGTTTCATACGAGCTGGTATTTTCCCCTTTTTTTTGTTACCACAAGAAAAAAAATTATGTACTCGGCCAAAATAAGCAAGATACGTGCAATTCTAATAAACAATTATGTGCAGGAATGGTAAGGTTTGTGAGTAAGGTTGTGTTCTGTTCGTCTGATCTCATCTGATTTTTTGAATTTCTGATCTGATATGATATGATTTTAATAATAATACTTTCTCTGTCCTTGAAGCATCTTTCCTTATTGTTTTTTTAAAGATTTAAGGGAGAGATATTTTTGTGTTGACTTTCCAAAAATTTCTTGATGTGATGGGTAAAAGTAAGATCTAATATGTTGATTATTTGTAAAAAAGTATGATGTGATAGGTAGAGTATAAAAAAATAAAGGATAAAAGTAATTTTTTTAATAAATAAGAGAACATATTTTGGGGACAACAATAAAATGAAAGAGAAAGAGAGAGTGGAAAGAAGCAAAGGGTGAAAGCGATTTTGAACGGTTTGGAAATGGCTTATTACGAAGTATTATTATTGGGGGGTTGTTTGGTCTCGACCGTTTCTGGCATTCCTTAATAACGCGCCCCTCTTCCGTTTCCTTGTTAAAAATAAAAAACCGTTACTTTGTTGGTGCCTCATAAGAGCGTTACCAATTCACGTTCCATTCATTTTTCATTAGTTGAAAGGTACATCTTTTTTTAATTTATTTAATTTATATTCCATATCATTTTGATTTTAAGAATAACCCTCTAGTCTCAAAAATTTTTATGTTTGACTTTTTTGATCAAACAGTATTACTTTTTCACCACATTAATTTTTGATATATCAAAATTATATTCTAAAATGAATCAAATTATATAAAATTTCTATTGTAACTAACTACACTTTTCTTACAATTTCTATTATAAAAAGAAATATTTGCACTAAATAGCACTAAAACTTAAATCATTTTCTTAAATAGCATTTAAATTATTTTATTCCTTAAATATCACTTAATAATGTCCAGTGATGGCGAATATTTGCTTGAATAATAACTAATGCATAATGACTAAAAGTGCTACATTGGGAAGAAAAACACATATGGTGCTATTTAGAGAAAGTCATTATATTTTAGTGCTATTTAAATAAATTTCTATTATAAAAAAAATGTCTGCGTCCTAGATGAAGAAAGTCTAACGATCCAACTAACTAGTAGTAACAACCAAAAATAAATAAATAAAATGGGTTTCGTAAAAAAGGAAAGAAAAAAAAATTAAAATGCGAGCAGTTTACGGTTCATGCCAACTTCTTCTACCCTTTTTTTTCCTTTCGGTTACATATCATATCCGTACCTTCTTTACCCTCCCAACGCCCATTATTATACTCCCTCCGTTTGGAAAAACACTTCCCATTTGATTTGGGGGCAAAAATAAGGAAGTGTTAAATTATAGTTGATTTTCAATTTTGCCCCTGATGTGATGGATAAAAGTAAGATGTGAATATCCTCCAAACCCTTATGCAATTGAAAATGAAAGATAAGTTGTGAATATTAATTTCATTAATTAAAAGAACAAAAAAGTACACATTGAGCAAATTCGGTTGCAGGGGGTTTAATTTCATCATCCCCCATACTGCAAGTTGTTCAATCACATACACGAATCTAATTATGGAGGGAAGTTTTAGTGCCAAATTCATTTTTTGGTAAAATTTAAACTTCCCTCCAATTACAATTTCATATTCTTAATGAAATTCTATAAATAGAAACTAATTAGTGCATTGAATACACATTTAAAGCACTTGCTTCCTGACCCTTCTCCTCGATCACCATCTTCAACCTTTCTGTGTTTCATTCTTCTGCCCTTCCTTGCTCTGTCCACATCTTCATAATGTGCTCCGTCTTGTCCTTTCTTCTGTCCGATACTCTCATGGTCTCCCCCCACCCACCATCATCGCCATCTTTCTCAAAAGCATCTTCCTTGTCTTTGTATTCTTCATTTCCATGCAGTATGAACCAGGCACCACTAGTCCAGGGTTCCACTCCTCAATCTTGCATTAAAACAAGAAACAAGTAGTTTGCGGGAAGAAGATGGTGGGGAAGAACATAATCGTAAAGGTAAAAGAGTATTGCATTGACAAGTTACTACAATTCTGTACAAATGGCAAACTTCAGCGGGGCTGCATGAAACAGTTGAAAAGATATGGAGTATAGCTAAGACTCAAATGCAGGATAAAATAGTATGGGAAGCACAATTTTCTGAATATTTAGTAAACAAACATGAACCTGCATATTGTACGTAGTTGAAGAGAAAGTAAGATAATGGGTTCTCCATGTGCAAGGTTAAAAATTAGAAAATGTATGGAAATACACGTTATATTAAAAACATGTGAAAAAGACAACATGTAGAATGTTATAGACATTTTTATAACATGAAGTAGAGAAGAAGTAAATTATTGAAACCAAGTATAGAACATGTTTTCAACATATGAGCAAAATCTTGATAGTAGGAACCCATCTGGAGAACATTGCATTATAAATAAATATGTAACACAAATGAGTAGGAAAGAAGAAACAATTAAAAAAATAGATCTCCAGTGAGTCATTCAAGGCAAAAGAGTTATTAATTTATAATTCAACCCTAAAGATTCTTCTTTGTTTCTTCTATGCATTGGAACTTTAAGTTCACTACAAAAAAAAAATGCGGTTTTGGCACGATTTTTGGCACGGACGGTAGTTTTAATTTCCCGTGACAAAACGTTTAGGCATGGATAAAAAGTGCTGCCAAGATACAGCCCGGCCAGATGTTTTGCACTATGATGCAACCCCAATGAAACAATGTGCAATTAAGCCGGTAGATCAAAATAACGGGGTGCTTCAGGTTTTATACTGGAAAAAAGTACCTTTAGAACTGAATGGATAAAAAAAACTTTACTGCACTGCAAAGTGACGAAACATCTGTGAAAAAAGGCTGCTTAAGTTTTTCTTTTCATCATGTTTTTTTCGCCATTCATAAGAGTGAAGAGCAGGAGTGTAAAAGAAGTCTAAGAGTGACAACAAAACTAATTTTTCATTTTTTTCCCCCACTTTATCAAAACTTGTTTTCATTTTTTATCCAAACCTTGGAACATCATTGATTTTCCACCGAGGAAAGCTACCTTATTTCTGGTAAATCCAAGACGACAAATTCTATCTATTGAGGACTTTTTAGCGAGTGTACATGTACACCCGGTTGTACGGTATCTTGCTTGGATATTTTTTTTATACTTGATAGAATAGAGAAATTAATTAACTATATTTGTGTAAACATATAATGCAAAAACATGGATGGAGTTATTATTGTTTCACTAATGAAATATCTAATTTATTTTCATCCTTAAAGAAAGAATTTCGCATGCAAGGATTAAAAATTACTCTGTTATAAAATAAAACAGTGAGTAGAAGAATATTGTTATAAGAGAAAAAGTGTGAAAAAAATGTTTAAAGCTGAACAATAAAGTGCAAAAAAAGAAAGAAAAAGAAGCAATGTATTAAAGCTCGTACCGGATCGGCGGGTCTGAAATCGCAACAAAAACCTCTTCCACTTACCGAAAAACACATGTTGATGCTTGCCCATAATCCAACATACAACACAGCATACAGTGTGCACTCTAGATGCCTACATATTCATAGAAGAAGAAGGAAAAAAAAACAAAGGGCCCATAGAATCACATACATACATACAGTGTAATTTTTAATAGTCATCATCTCAAAAACACATTTGCTTAGGCAATGAAGTTCTCATCCAGGCATATCATCTTCCTCTCCTCTCCACCAAATGCGCTCCCTTTCATGACCTCCGACTGCACCTTGGATATGTCTCTACCTACCTATAATAAAGAACTCATCATATACATACATATATATATATATATATATATATATATATATATATATATATATATATATATATATATATATATATATATATATATATATATATATATATATATATATATATATATATATATATATATATATATATATATATATATATATATATATATATATATAAACATTTCAAAAATGCTTCTTTATAATTGGATAGAAGTTGCATAGTAATACACTACGAATCAAACAAATACTATTAACGCAGGCATTAAATCACAATGCATCAGTGTTCCAACCAACAGATATATGCTACACTTCTACATGACTAAATATGATTTCTTGTGGGTACTAATGAAATGCGTTGCTAAGATCATGTAACTATCATGGATTTAATTATATGTTTCAGAACAGAATTTTCATTGTTGGTTTCTAGTTACTGCCATGCTTTTTCAATTAATGGCATGTCCTCAGACAACAACATTTCTAACCAAAAAAATTCAAACAAAACTTGTAGAAAAAAAAAACCTGCACATCTCCAACACTGAAACAGCTACACTTCTTAGATTCACACTGCCAACACCGCCGAAACTATGGCCTTCAAACAGTGCGTTTTGATAACACATTCCAACCGCCACATTTAAAACAAATTGCCTAGAAACTCAACCAAACTTCTACACCCATAGCCCCCCCCCCCCCCCCCCCACCCCCTCCATTCAGAAACTCAACCAAACCTGCACATCTCCAACACTGAAACAGCTAGAAAGAAGAAATTGCAGGTGTGTGTGTGTGTGTGCAACTTGAAATGCAACACAAGGGGAGGAGGGGATTACTTGTTACTGAATGGTGAAAACGTCAATTTGAGGATTTGCAAGAACCCAAACAAGCAGGTTAAAGCAAAATGGAGGCAGTACAAAATTGAAAGGTTCTGGATTCCATCCCCGTCTTCCTGTGCTTCACTGAGCCTCTGGGTTGGATCCAAATGATCAAGGATACCAGAACGCAACGCAGCATCATTCACCTTCATCTTCTTCTTCGGAACCCCAGAAACAGAACCTGAAGCTGCTCTCTTCTTCCTAGATTCGAAACGCCCTGATTCTTGCTCAAAATCCATATCTTCAGCTGCACGCCTCGTCTTCTTTGAAAGATCAGCAGCAGAGCCGCTAGAACATGCCTTTATCTCTTCGGCGTCCTTAGGAGCAAATTCATTAAATTTTGAATAATCTGATACAATCTTGGCTCTTCTCTTGACAAGTTTGGATATTTCTCTGTAAACTTCAATCATCTTCAATATGCCAATGAAAATCCCCAGGAAACATTGAAAGCACATCAGGAAGGAGATGGATGAGGACACCCTCCCACTCACTCTACGGTTCAATACTTTATCAAGAAACGGCTCGATCATAGACAAGGAAGTCGCCGTTGTAAGCAACTGGCCCATAGTGTTTTGAAGTGAGTTGGAAATACCGTCTGACCTGTCAATCAGAGCTTCATGGTGGGATTTCAAAGATTGTATTTTCTTCTCGTAGATTTTCAGAAGAAATTCGGTATCAGAGTCAGGGAGGGTGACAGGAGTGTCAAGGGACCCAGGAGTCTCTACAAGAATGTTCAAAAATTGAATCTTTTAATGTATGTGAATCCTAAAAAGAAAGAATATAATGAGTAGATAGTCTAGATACGTACCAGAGCATATCTTTGTCACAATCTTTGGTGGGCTCTTCGCATCCTTATCCAATTCTTCTATCTCCGACTCAGTCCGCCGCTTAAGGGCTTCATCTCCCATCTGCTTAACCGGAGGATCCTCCGGGTCATCGTCGTCGTGGTCGATAAAAGGCTGCTTTTCCTCACCGGAACCCATGGCGGGCGAGAACGGCGAGAAGGAAGAGGGTAATGCCGATTGCGAATGCCGAATAGATTCTTGCGAGGGTAACGCCGCCGAATTTATAGTCATACCCATTCAATATACCCATTCAAGAAAGCTAACTGACTTAAATCTTTCGTCCGTGAGCGGCGCTTTTGGGCTAAAACATGTGGGCCTCTAATCATCAATGGAACATTGATGAAATTTTACCATTAATTAATGGAATGAGTTTTATTAGTTGGAACTGTCGTGGGCTCGTCAACCCACGAGCAGTTTATACCCTACAAACTATTGTAAGGGATATCAAGCCATGTTTTATTTTTCTTATTGAAACCTTGTGTGATTTCAAGCGGATAGATGAAATAAAAATGATCTTGGATTATGATTATTATTTCTCTGTTGCTGCAAACGGTCATAGCAGAGGTTTAGCATTTCTTTGCAAATTTCCTATGCAAGTATCCTTATTGTCTACATCTCGTTTTCATATTGATGTTGTTACTGATCCCACCCTTGGCAGTTGGAGATTCACAGGTTTTTAGGGCCATCCAGATCAAGCAAGAAGGAATATCACTGATATTTATCCCGTGCCTCGCAAGTATAAATTTGGAAAATAACTCAAATAATACATTCTTTAAATACGTAGTATTTTTTTATGTTCATAATTTTATATTTCCATAAAATTTATCTCGTGCCTCACAAGTGTAAATTCGGAAAATAACTCAACTAATACATTCTTTAAATCTTGGATTACCGTTTAAGTTTCAAAGAAAACAATTTCCAGTACCTTTGTGATTTGGCATGACATTCAATAAGAGTCAAGGCCAAACATTATCATTTGTTGGATTATTCTTGACCAAATCGGTACTCACTTACGATCAACTTTATGTTGCAGCTTCACGCGTGAAAACTAAGAGAGGATTGAAATTATTAGTTTTAGATGACAACGGTAAGTCGGTAACCCTTGTAATTGTACCAAAAACGTGGTTTACCCTGAAGTTTTCCAAAAAAATTGGATTTAATTCATAGATTTGTACATTCTTTTCCATTTTTATATACATGAATTTTAGTTAGCATACTCTATTTATGTTGTATCTAACATTCTATATTATATTTATTTTTATTTTATAATTATTTATTTAAAACAAAAAATAAGCAGAGTTAAAAATAACATGCGTCCGATCCCGTGCGTTGCACGGGTTAAATACTAGTTTCATAATATTACCATTTCATGTAATATAATTATAATTAAATAAATTAAAGCATCACTCTACTGCTCCCACAAGGAATAGAAGCGAGTCGCTTTAGTCTTTTCATGCGTTCGCCAGAATGCCTCTTTGGTTCAAAGGTATGTGAACATAGTGAAACCAAGCCGATACATATAATAGGCGAAGGATTTCATAGCGCCTGGGGAACGCAAGTTGAATCGAACTTCTCGAAGAGGGAGAGTAGATGTTATCGGTTACTATATATATTGATGGGACCAAATTATATCTACCATACTCAGCACCATTATTATATATATTTTGCTCAGTAAATTTCTCCACGATTACAACAAACTTTGGATACTTTTTATAATTTTATAAGAACTGTGAAAATTAAGAGTTTTTGAAATCATATATATGCTATATTATGAAATATAATATTGTAAAAATAAGATTATAGTTATATAATTTTACTACTCATTTTTAGTGTATAATTTATATTTTCATAACATTTTTTTAGTGATATTGCATAATTATCTTACTTTTTTCAAAACATTGAAAGCTTTTCTAATTCATTATATTTTCATAACCATTTTATAATTTTACAATGGAGAAATAAATGTTACTTCGAATTTGTAGTAAAAATTATATAGTATTTAACTAATACCACATCTAATATTTACTGGTACATATGCTACATTATAACAATTTTTAATATACATTGGATTGTTAACTAATTGTCATATTAGTAATTATGCATTGTTTTTATGTGTCATTTTGTTTGTCACTAAATAAAATTCTCGCCGTGCATCGCAGGGGTTAGAATCTAGTTCAAACTAAAGACGTCATATTTACTTCACGACAAATTCTTACATGCATCTAATGTTAATGGTAAAACTTTTTTACATTAAATAAATAATTTTAAATGTTAAAATAAGCACTTTTAAAATTAGAAAGAATGAGGAGCCAAAGCTTATTATTCAAGTGACAAGGTAACACAGCCAAACAACTAACTACTCACGTGAAAAGAAAAAACAAACCAATAATTCTACTACTCATGATTCACTATAACCCAACTAATAAAAATCCTTTATTTTCTAAAAGCACATATGTAACTTGAGCAATTAAAAGCAGATCGACTTCTCAGAGAGTAAAGGAAAGAGGTTCAGTTTGGTGGTCCCAAACGAGACGTGGCGCTGCGAGCGTGCTCCTGTAAGCAACCCAACGAGGATAGTGATATATGTTACTATATGGCGTTTTAATTTTTGTAACGGTGTCATCCTTCAAGCTGACCAGAAATAAGAGCAGAAACCAAGACACTAACAACTCATCTTTTCCGACGCTAAAGATCATGCACCGACTAATCACAGCCATTTGCACCCATTCCCAGTTTGCATGATCCTCCAAAACATAAATGCCCAGTAGCCCCAATTTATGGTTACGGCGGCACAGGCACAGATGGCCATCGTGAACAAACAAATACATGCCCATCCTACAAACTCCGCGGCATTCGAATTCTGGATGAGGCAAAGTGCCGAATGTTCCAGAATCCGTGTCAAATACGAGCACCGACTGTATGCAATAATGCCTTGTGTCGTCCCTCTTAGCAGGAATCACCATCAAATACAAAACTTTGCCCACGGTGACCGGGTAATTAGTGAACGCGTACGACCTGCACAAAAAAGGGGCACGTGCAATTTCCTCCTCATCGGCACGGGAAGCTGCTAGATTGTACACACGAAACCGAAACCCTCTCTTCTCATGGTGTGCACGTAGATAGTTGTATTCGTTCCTCGATTCATTAAAGAATACGCCGCTCACATAATGATTCAAACCCTTTTTCATGGGCGCTAGTTGTCGAGTGATGGGGTTGAAAACAATGTTGTGTTCATACTTGGGCGCGTAATAGCGACCGTTGTATGACACCAACGTGCGTCTCAGATGCTTAATGTGAAGTAGAGGGCCACAAGCACCGTATAGGCAAGGTATGCCACCGTCTAGTTGGAACCTTGACGACTCAAGAGAAATTTTTCTCAACTTTTTACCAAGTGAATCATAAACATAATAATTTCTTTTGTGAAGCGAACCATGTAGGGATAGATGGCATTGCAGCATAAGAACGGAGGGAGCCCTTTCGTTTTGCACCGCGATAAAATGATTGGATGAAGTCAAAGTGTTCCAATGCCTGCACGCTTTACGACATTGTAGAATCGCATCAGCGGGAAGCCTGCTCAAAATATCAATTAAGATCTCGTCTGGAAAATAGCCAAATCCTTTGTCTCCAAACCGGGAACGCAAGAGATGAAAAATCCATGCGATGCACTGGATCATCACCATCATATCAAGGAGCGAGCTGAGGTGATTTTTGACCTATGCACAAAAAAAACAATCAAACAAAACCCATAGTTGTTTGTACGTTATTTGATCATCGATAACATAAACATTCAAAAAAAACACATGATATATACGGTCATAATTTTGGAACGAGGGAGTACTATATTTGTTACAACAGCAATATGAATTAAAACATGACATGTTTTCTTATTGAAAAATTTATCTGAATCCAGAAAATTAATTTTAAAAAACCATGTATTTAATTAAAATAATGTCAAACAAAATTTAATCATATTCATAAATACTACTCCCTCCGTCCCAATTTAAATCGCCCGTTTTGACTTTTGGACATATTTAATGAAAATAAAAAATAGAGTTGATTTTTCAAAATTGACATTATTTTTTAATAGGAGTGATGATGAATGAGAAGATAATGTGCAAAAGAATGACTTATTTTAAGGGTAGTTTAGGTATTTTATTTTTAATAGTTTACGAAAACAACTAACAGGCAATTTATTTTGGGACGGAGAAAAAAGGCAAACATGCAATTTAAAATGGGACGGAGGGAATAAAGAACAAGAATCCGTAATAAGAAATTAAAAGGCTTCGTATGATTGGATCGGAAATTCAGATAGAAGAAGTTTGAAGAACCTTGAATAAAAAACCTAAATAAAAAGAAAAAACAATCTAAAGAATCTCACCCCTATGGACGAATCGTCGATGAAATCTAAAAATGAAAAAAAAAAAAAAAATCAGAACCTGTAGAATCGGAGATGCGAGATTGGGGGAAAGGGGATCTCCATTCCACTCTGTACGTATTAGGGATAACTAGACCCTACTCGTGCGATGCACGGTATGAATATTACACTAATAAATAATTTAAAAATATAATAAACACAATATTAGTAATTTAAAAATGCCTCTACTCCATTTAACACAAAGTTGCTATCAATTTAAATAACAATGTGTGTAATATTTTTCATCGAACAATAGTGTCTTATAAAAATAATTCTAAAAAATTTTACACACAAAATAACTCCAGGCACTCCTAATTAAAAACTAACTGAAGAGGTATTGCATTGAATACTTTGAAGAACATTTTCTAGGGTAATACCTAGCTAACAATTACTTGTTTCCAAAAATTAGACATAAAATATATAACGATTCGTTGCACCTCTATCAAGTAGCTTGGCATCATCATGGAATATGAAGATAGCTGTGTCTTTGGAGTTTAGAATTTACATCATTTGCTTCCCAATGCTAATTTGAGTTGACTCCTTAGTAGCATTCTTAGTTCATATCATTTTTTCTACTTTATTCGGATGATGAATAGAATGCCACATATTTTATGAGAATGGAAATAAATAATTAAATAATAATGAAATTCATAATTTAATAAATAAAACAATTTAAAAATGGGCATAATACCCTTGATTTGTTTGCTATGCTTGAAGACGTCCATCGTCAAAGCTCGCAACCCAAGCAATAACGTCTTCAATTCTGATTAAACATATCATGTAATAACAAATAAAATGCTTCTAAGAGCATCTCCAACCATTAGGTTTTGACTTGCTAAATGCCATAATTTGGCAAGTCATGTCAACTTTTATGCTCCAAGGAGCTTTCTATATTATAACACACTTGCATTATTTTAACTTTGGCTTGTTATATAAAGCAAGCCTATCAAAATATAACAAGCTATGATATTAATAAAATAATTAATTTCTCTCTCTTCTTCTCTCATTTTTCTCTTCTCAAAATATTTTGGTACTTCTACTTTCTAATTTTTTATTTTTTATCTACTCTTTACTTGATATTTATTAAATAATTAAATTAATACGTAGTATATTTTATTATTTTACCTAAAGTAAAAAAAATTAAAATTATTATATTTAAATTACATGCTTATTACTTACTTTTTATAATATAAAATAATATAATTTAAAAATTGTTATAAATAGTGTAGTAGTGAAAACAATTATAATATATTTTTTTAGCTAAATTATAGCAAGGAAAGACTGGACATGATAATGCAAAATGGTTTGCTATACCACTATTTACATGCTAAAAAAGAGTTTAGCAAGTCATGCTTAGCAAGTGTGGTTGGAGATGCTCTAAGTAGACTCTAATAGGAGGGGTCTCTTATCTCTCTTATAACTAAACCAACATTTTATCTAGTTGCTCACCAAAAATCCTAAACTCAAAAAACGAAGAACAAATGCTAAAACTAACATTCAAAATGAACTAAAAGCACCTCAAAACTCAAAAAGGACATACTTCCATAGAAAAGTATCTACCATGGTCGGGGGTTAAACAATGAGAATGACACCACTCTCCCGATCACATTCCCCCGAATCCCAATCTGAGCATTTGATGAACAAACAATTTATCCTTCCTTCGATACAATCACAAACATGGAAGTAGTCATCCTTAAAAACTTGACATAACAATATGTAACCCAAACATCTTATTACAATGTGTCGCTCACAAAATATCAGATTAACATAGACAATGTAATCATGGTATTAAAGGAAATATATGAGTCTACCTGAAATTGTTTGGTTCTTGACATGTAATGATTTACTTATGTACTGAAGTTTTTTTTTTTGAATAACTTCAAAAAGAAAAATAATACGATAATCTCACACTCCTTTGAGGACAATAATCTCACATCCCGTGCTAATTGAAACTTGCAGCATTGGAGTCTTTTCCCAACCCAATCTTCACCCGTACAACCGTTTAGTTAGAGTAACAGGCTGCATCATCACTTTACTTCCAACAAAACACTTCTACTTTATATTAAAAAACCACTCTTACCCTTACTTTTTCATACCTTACCTATCACATCATACTTTATTTCTAATAATCTATCCATCACATCTTACTTTTACCTATCACATCAAGGGCAAAATTGGAAGTCAACTACAATTTAATACTTCCTTATTTTTACACAAAGTCAAAATAGGAACACTTTTTCCAAACGGGAGGAGTACATATTAGTGATCATATATTTATTCTCCTTTGCATTAATTTAATAAATTGGATTACCAACCCTATAATAAGAATATGATTCTTCTATCCCGCATTAATTTTAATTAGCAAAATAAATATTACTACTTCTGTCTCTGAATATTTGTCCAGTTTTGACTTTTTTCGGTCAACTATTTTCAACCTTTGACCTATAATTAAATAAAATATACATTGTATTCTTATTAAATAAAATAATATTTCGAAAATATTTGATATAATAAATCTAATAAAACTCTTTTGGTATCAATATCTAATATCATTTTTATTTAATTTGAGGTAAAAGTTTATCAATTTTGATCGAAAAAAGTCAAAAGTAGACATATAGGGAGTATTAATTTATCCCTCTTGATTTATTATGACTAGTATTTAACCCGTGCAATGCACGGGGTCGAACACATGTTATTTTTAATTCTGTTAATTTTTTGTTTTAAATAAATAATTAAAAAACAAAAGTAAATATAATATAGAATGTTAGATACGATATAAATAGAGTATGCTTACTAAAATTCATGTATAAAAAAATCGAAAAGAATGTATAAATGTATCAATTAAATCCAAATTGTTTAGAAAACTTCAGGGTAAACCACATTTTTGGTGCAATTGCAAGGGTTACCATTGTCATCTAAACATATCACGTTCAATTCTTTCTTAGTTTTCACTCGTGAAACTGCAATATAAAGTTGACCGTGAGTGAATATCAATTTGGTCAAGAATAATCTAACAAATGATAAAGTTTGGCCTTGACTCTTATTGATTGTCATGCCAAAACATAAAGATATTGAAAACTGTCTTCTTTGAAACATAAACGGTAATCCAGAATCTGACGGTACCAAATGACAGGTTCTTGGTATGTAAACTTTCTCA
Source organism: Cuscuta australis (assembly GCA_003260385.1). Classification (NCBI taxonomy): domain Eukaryota; kingdom Viridiplantae; phylum Streptophyta; class Magnoliopsida; order Solanales; family Convolvulaceae; genus Cuscuta; species Cuscuta australis. The sequence goes on along the minus strand of NQVE01000217.1, from coordinate 21,187 downwards.
CCGACATTGTTTTCGGATACTCCGTACAACAATTGCACTGATAATGTTTCTTCGCAACTCTTCAACTATTAACCTTGTATCATTACACAACCTAAATGTTTGATCAATGCTTCTATTCCAAACTTTGAATAATAAACATGTTTAAAATACCCATTGACATAAGAATGTTTGTCTAAATACACCTTCATGTTCTCTTTTTTGTTTGCGGAGTTCTTTTTGTTGTGCTCCAGTATCTTTCCCCAAACTCCATATCTAATTTGTTTGAAACTCCATTGCTGTAATTCAATTTTTTTATTTAAACCTTGGGCCTTACAATTATAATCCAACAGGAGACTAAATGTTTCATCTTCAATTTTGTCAAACAATTTAAAGAAAGATCAAATAGTATTATCTCCATGAAAATCCATTCTCCTAAGGAATTACTCATATAGGTAATATTTTTTTAAAATTAAGGACCAATAATCAACTCAATATGTTCTTAATGATGCAATTTTGAATAAATAAAATTAGTAATATCTCCATGAAAATTCATTCTCATGAGGAATCACTCATACATTTTTTTATATAAAAAATAATAAAACAGAATGAACGCAATATGTTGTAAATGATGAAATTTTTCCTATAGAATGTTACAATAGATAAAATGATAGTTAAAAAAATGTTATTTCTAGTAAGGAATGGAAGATGGTACGAAAAGAATTAAACAAATATTTAAATATGAGTTTGAACGAATATTTTCTATATTTAGAATCTCATTAATCCATTTGGCTGATTAAAGGATCTAAATATAACATGAATTCAGTTTTGTCCTCATGAATCATTATGGTTAAAATCTAGGTTAAAATCTTAATCTTCCATTCACATTACAAAGAAAACAGCTAACCCATCAAATGAATCTTAAAATCTTATACTAACCCCTTAGGGGTGCAACGTTGCCTGGGAATTGGGAAGGCGACGACATCTCTGTAATTCTCACGATAGGGAGAATTAAAAGAGGGCAGAGCTACTGGGAAGATTGCGCTATGGTGAATCCGAAACAACCAAGTTTTTCGTCCATAAAAACTTCCATAGGTTTATTTATTTATTTAATTATTTATTTTGAAAATAATCTACAATTGAAAATAAAAGAAAAGTATCAAATATTTTACTTCCCTTAGTTATTGAATTCCCGAAGTAGAGCGAAAATATAAAACAAGAAGAATAGTATATATTGAATTAAAAAATCCGTATATTATGCAGTATATAGATATAAGTGCCCAAAATGGAAGTCTCGAAGCCTTTAACCCGTTTTAATTACTACGTATAAAGTAATGGGTGATGCTAAATCCACCCCAAAAATGGCTATATTCACCCCTTTCACATAAATTTGCTAAATCCACACCAATGTAAACTTTATATTAATGGGTGTGGATATAGCAAATATTGGTAAAAGGTGTGGATATAGCCATTTTGGGGGGTGGATTTAGCAACACCCGTAAGTAATGCATAAACAAACCCAACAGTTATAAATCATAAATTGTCTAACGCAAAAAATAAATAAACACATATTAAATAAAGAGACGGATCCGTTGAAACCGTAAAAAGAAATATATAGTCTCTAGTCTTTCTCTATTTTGATATCCTCCATCTTCTTGCTCGACTCATCCCCACTTCCATGATAATGTTCCATGTCTTTCATTCTTTTATTGAGAGTAGAATCAGTGATAACATCCACATCCCCTTCCAAGCAATCATCATTAGATTCCCCAAAGGCTTCAATCAAACTCTGCATGATAAAGAGTAAAAAAGTTTTTTAACTTTCATCAAGAAAAAATGTTGCTTCCTTAAAAATATTAGTTACAGGCAGTTTTGTTCCATAAAATGAGATAAGTTTATGAACTTTTATCTCTAAAAAAGTTCCAGTCCTTGTTCATCATTCAAAAAAAAAAAAAAACTGGCAGGTTTAGTACCACAAAAGTACCTACACGTTTATTGTTCTAACACAAGAAAGTTGGTTATAAAAAATGTGTGTGCAATTCTGACAGAAGTACCGCAAAACTATGGTGTCAATGCCTATCAAATATTGAGCATGGACAGAATGTTACATCATAAAACACATTAAGTCCAATCTGTAAGGTCCCCAGTCAGTCATTCTAATTGATAGACCAAATCATAATGCAATTTTTCCAACATAAAATCCCCAGCTGCACAGTCTACGTTCTGCCTAGCAAAAGAGACCAAAAAAATGGGTTTTCATTCATAAGTGTAGTGTGTTTTCAGTAACCGCATTCTCCATTTCAAATTGGTTTGTGTTTTCCTTAAGTCTTTCATAACCAAGTTGGAATTACTTTTTAAGAGAAGAAACTATCAAGAATAAAAAAATAAATCAAATGGAAAGAAGCTATTAAAATAGACGCAAACTAAGAAACCTAAAAGTAAAAAACAACAAAACGAAAGGATCCATACAAACACAAAAGATTATTTTGAAGATGAATTTAGAACAATGCCCATCAATTGTTCTAAAGTTTCCATTGAAAAAGAGTTGTTTTAGAATTGTGTCATTTGCCCCAAACAAACCTCGATGTGGATCCTGCCATTTTCCTATTCATACGATTAATTGAGATATAACTTCTTTAGGAAATAGTGGTCAACAAAGACATCGATTCATTCATTGATAAACATAAAGCATTTTAGTAATATCAAAATATGGTTTACGAAGCATATATGCACCAGATTCTAGCATTCATCATTTAACTTGAAAGTAAAAGTTGAAAGAAATAATCAAGAAATAGATATATTGATATCGGCATCACCAACGATGCCAACATCATTTTGAATTACCCGAAGCATTGGATCTGAATTACAACTTATGGTTGCATTGTTGGGAGCTTAGCACGGAGAGACAGGGTGCACAATCCATCGGCAAGTACAACATAAAACGGGCAAATGTTCATAGGACAATTGATGTATAAAGGAGTCATGTTAATAGTAAATTCGCAAAAAGTGTGTGTGATAAATTCTGATTGTAAAATAATAAAAATAGCTAACAACACTTGAAATAGATCAAGATACACTCACATATTGGGAACACACCTTTCTGAGTACAAACCACTGGCATAGTCAATACTACGAAACATAATTGGGATGACATCCATATTATGCAAACTGATGAAAGCTAAATGGAAGTTTATATTGAACCTGTAAAAACGAAAGAGGAAGGTGTAAATGGTCAAAGTTTGTATGACAGAAAAGCTATGCATTAAACCTGTAAAGTTTACATTCAACCTATAAAAATGCTAATCTGCTAGTGTCAAATCCAAAGCTAGTGATAAATACATACTCAATTACTCACTATGATGCATGAGAGTTAAAAAAAGGAAATAAGATTTTTTGGATGGGAAGTGACATTCATAGCATTGATTTAGGTAGTCAGTTTCCGAATTTATTTAATTTTACTTTTTAAATTATTCCAAAAAAAAGGGGAGGACCCAACCAAAGGCCATTGAAATGAAAAAAAGATGGAAAGATCCAGTCGAATCCCCTTGAAAAAAATAAAATTTAAAGAACTAAGAAAACATACTTCAAAAGAGAACTGCAGGTAACTGCTTGAAACCATTAGTCACATGAATTCCACTTAAAATCTTGCATTAATCAAAATGAGAACGAACTAACTTCATATAAAAAGGAAAAAAAGAATGGTGGCTTCTAGGGTGACACTACACCTTTTTCCATACTTAGTAATGTCCCAGCTTCTGTTTCAGCATAAGAATCAAATCGTCCAGCTTCTATTTCTACAGGAACACAATAAATCAATAAAAACACTTTTGAGATAACTATTTCACTCAATGAAACAGACATAGAGCAGTTTGAGCAAAACACAACATTGACACTGTTCATATCATCCTAGTAGGTTCATACCAATTAATACTCCATAGACCTCAGTTTTGGAACTTTTTGGACAATTATCCCAATGTAATCACTCTTAGAAAAAAGTAATTGTCGATTTCCCCAATGTAATTACACGAAATACAATTCTAATCAAGCCAGGATTCATAATTGAGGATTTTAGCGGAAAAAATTTGGGGAAATCGAGAGCCCAGAAAAAAAGGAATTTGAATTTTTTTAGGAGCTGAGACGATTCCTAAATTTTCAGAACATGGAAAACGATGGGTGGTGTGAAATCCAAGATTTGGAAGAAAAAATTAAGAAATATTCAAATTTAGTAAAAATTAAATTCGAAATTTGGAAACAAACTCAATTTGGAAATTTGGAAACAAACCGAATTAGAAATTAAATTGGAAACAAACCTAATTTGGACCTCCCGAGGTCGATTGGTGGCACAGTTCTCAGCAGGTGCCACTGCCTCTGTTGATATGGGCTTCGTTTCAACATCCATAGAAAAAAATTAATTAAGATTAGCTTCTTTCCCGGCTGAATTGAAGGAATAATTTGAATTTGCCAAAACAACCATGATATTGGTTTGAAAAAAGAATTAGTTAGAAACACTTGCCACGCACGGGTCGCACAAACCTAATTGGAAAAAAAACCTAATTCGAAATTTGGAAACAAACATAGATATCTTCTGATCGCGGTTCTCTGATGCTGATTATATGGAATTTTCCTTCGTTGAAGAATCTGCGTATAGCGATGTGTAGATGCGAAAAATCAGTCGATTATTGGCGAAGGATATGCGCGGCGATGGAGATGGCGACGCGCAGAAGACCGAACGGAAATTGATTTCATTGGGAAAGGCTTGGGCGATTTCCCGTAAGAAGCCAAAAGGGGACGCGTGGAGCATTACATGTCTCAAAAATAGAGATCTTGATGTGCCACATGTCAAAATTCTAAGCTATTAACTCTCAAATATTCTTACAACTCACATTAATTAAAAAAAATACGCCGTAGGGTTCTTCTCACCCTGCCTAAGTCAAAAAAATAAATTTTGGTTTAGCAATCCTATGATTCATAAAAATTAATCAAAAAATCAGTATTAATAAAAAAATCAGTAAAAGTCCAATGATATTACTCCTCTAGGTTAATTAAAAAAAATAATACTCCAAAAATAATACTCCTCTTGGTTTAATTAAGAATAATAATAAAAAGAAACATTATTGATCCAATGATTCTCAATAAAAATTTACAAAAATATTTGATAATTTTTTTTTTCAATTTTTTTGCTTTTCCTATTTGAATACAAAATCATTCAAGCTCATGAAAATAAAATCCAAATAAATGAAAATAACATTTTTAATTTTCATCCACCCCAAAAGGGCCTCATAAACTTACTCCGGAACTACTTCTACTTCTATTAGGAGTATTATTCAAAAACCTGTTGTTACTAGGATTAGGGTTAATTAGGACACCTTAGGCAATTACTTAAACCAAAGATTAAAAAGTTACAACTCCGATATGATCTGTGTGTGTGTGTTGGAGCCTTCATCAGTTCACTTTCTTCTTGGCCGTGATGGTGATCCAGTGGGTTTCACATCTCTTTCGTTTCCGTCCAAGTCGAAACAGAGGATTCGGTCTGTTCCCAGATGACATCTTAGTTGACATTCTGAGCAGGCTTCCCGCCGACGCCGTTCTGCGGTGCCGCAGAGTGTGCCGGCACTGGAGGACTCTAACTTCATCCGCTGATTTTGTCGCGCTGCAAAACCAAAGAGCTCCCTCCGTTCTTCTCCTGCAGGGCCGCCGACTCGGTTTGCTCGCCAAAACAGATTATTTTGTCTACGACGCACTTGCCAAAGAGTTGAGAAAGATTCCTTTCAAGTCTAGGCTCGGCTTTGAGGGCCGTGGCAAAACGATGGAAAACGAAACCATCTCCTTACGCGGTGCTTGTGGTCCCTTACTTCACCTTAAGGTTTCAGCATACTACCACTGGACGAGGGGGGTTCACAACTTTGCTTTCAACCTCATTACCAGACAACTAGGAGCTTTAAAAACGAGGAAAGGCGATTTCGTGTGCGGCTTATTCTTTAACGAGGCGAGAAGCGAGTACAATTATCTTAGCTTTCGCTTTCTTGGTGATAAGTCGGGTCGGTTTTACGTCTACAGTTTAGATTCCCGCACTGACGTGGAAATCGCATGCAGCCCTTTCTTGTTTGGGAGATGCTCAAACCAAAGCCCAGTCGTCGCGAACCGAGCCGTGTTTCTTATGGTGGAACGCACTGAGCGGGACGTTAACCGCTGCATGCACGCGATACTCGTGTTCGAGATGGATTCTGGAAAGTTCTACAACATGCCTCACCCGCAATTTGAATGCCCCGGTACGGGTCTTCATCATTTTAGCCCGTACTCGTATTTGTTTGTTCATGATGGCCATTTGTGTCTCGGGCGTAGAGACATTGAACTGGGGCTACTCTACACATGGACTTTGGTGGATTACGCAAACTGGTCGTGGGCCCCTCTGGGTCCTACGATTGCTCTCCTCATCCCGAAAGGCCCTACGGGTGGGGCCCGTTTCACGATCCTTAGCGTGCGAAAGGATGAGTTGTTAGTATATTGGGATCCATCTCTGTTTCTCGCCAACGTGAAGGACGAGAGTGTTGAAGAAATCAAATTGCCGTATAAATGGTTGCCTTCCAGTCTTTCTTTGGTTGCGTACCGGAGCACGCTCGCAGCTCAACGTCTAGTTTGGGACGAAGGAAAATCTCCTCTCTTTAGTCTCTAATAAGTGTGCCAAAAAATCATACCCTCATACTTTTTAATTACTCTATATGCACCAAATTCCAAAAAAAAGATTATTATAGTGAATTATATACAATGAGTAGCTAGTATATTAATATTTTTTTCATATGAGCATTAGTTTTGTTTTGTTGTGATATAAGCTTTGAAATATATATACTCTCTTCGCCCCTGAAAAACCTCTCTCCTTTTTTTTTCATCCGTCCCAAAAAACACTTTCTATTTCTATTAAAAAGTCACTTTTACCCCTTACTTTTTCATACCCTACCTATCACATCATACCTTTTTACTAATAATATACCCATCAAATTCTACTTTTTACCCATCACATCAAAAGACATTTTTGGAAATTCAATACCAAAATACACTCTCCTTAAATCTCTTCAAAATCAAAACATCTCATGTTTAAAGGGACAGAGGGAGTATAATGAAGTTTATATTTGTGGTGCAAGGGAGGACATATGAGACATCTATGGAAGTATTTTTTCTGCAGTAACATAAGTTTCTTGGTTGTTTGGTTGGATGAATTAGGGATAAGTGTGTCTACATGAGCTGGGTTATTAAAGAGTTGGTCTGGTTCGGTGCTAACGGATTTGGATCAATTTAAGTTCCGATAAATATATGCTTGTTCTTTATTCAAACTATCATGTTCGAATCAACCTAACGGGTTCACACACCTATTTTTAAAATTAAAATTTTCTCTTTACAAGTCAACAACTTCTTCACCAAAACAAAAAAATGAATCAAATAAACTCGGGCATAACAATGTCCCAAAAAAATGTTTCCACATCTTGACTTCTTTATTTAGTCAATATTTTACACAATTTGATTACAAATTGTGAATAAGAATTTGTTTATGTAAGAGTACATCCCACATCGGAAATCTAAGAGTAAAATAATCGGTATATAAGCTCTAAAGTTGAACTAACTAATCGATTGGATTCAATCATGGTGTCAGAGTCAGTTTTAGCCCACCTCGTTTGTCAAGGTGTCCGTCTAGACGTTCATTCCTAGCGGCCCGTTTGTCTTTAGCCCAGTTGTCCGTATGGGGTGTGTACCCAACGGCCTGTGGCCTGTTTAACACGATTGCTCGTCTGGAAGTCCATACCCAGCGGCTCGTGGTCCTTTAGGTGTTGGCGCTCAAAAAAAAAAGGCCATGGAATGGGAGTTCATTTGCAAGTGGTCAACCGGTTAGATTCAAAATGGCCCGGTTGTCCACTTGAGGGGGAGTGTAAGAGTACATCCCACATCGGAAATCTAAGAGTAAAATAATCGGTATATAAGCTCTAAAGTTGAACTAACTAATCGATTGGATTCAATCTTTTAAAGTGGTTTAACCCAAGTGTCTTATTACCGAATCCAGTTATCCATATCCCATCCTAAATTCTATCAGTTTAGTTATCATATAAATTAAATAAGATTTAGTTTATTTTAAGTTTTTTTTTGATATATTCCTTCTGTTCAAAAACATTCTTTCAGGTTCGATTTACGATATTTGACTAAAATTATTTTTAATTAAATTTATTTAATTATAAGTGACTATATTGTTTAATCAAATAACTAATGAAAATAGTTATAGAAAGTGATTAAATTTTAACCATATAAATAGCAAATGAGAAGAAAGTTTTACTATAAGAGTATCAAATTTTTACCAAATTATTTTCATACTCTTCCCGTGCACCAAAACACTTCATCTTTCATTTTTTTTCTCTTCCACCAAAACACTCCACTTTTTATAAAAAAACTACTATTACCCCTATTTTTTCTTACCTCACCTATCAAATCACACTTTTTCACTAATAATTTATCTATCACATCTTACTTTTATTCATTACATCAAAGGAAAAATGAAAAATTCAAAGAAAAATTATCTCAAATAATCCCACATTTTCACGCTCTTTCAAAAATAATCTACTTTTCACTGTCACCGGAAATAATCTCACCTTTTCGCATGTGTGCGAGTTTTGGGTCACCGTTAAAAAACTAACGGCCACTTAACGGAAGTTTTTGAAAATGCCTGTTTTTTGCAAATAAATGAAAGGTGGGATTATTTTAGAAAAATTTACTTTTTACTTTTTTAGTTTTGAATTTAAAATTAATATTTTTAAAAATATAACAATACACTCTTGTTAGAGATTTGTCTAACGATTAACAAATTTTGTTAATTGTTTTGGGAAAATATAGTATTGAATTATCAAAAATAATTCAGAGTATCGATCAAGAAAGAAATTACAATAAAAAAAATTGTAGTGATTTATAAAATTTATGGGTTCCGTTTCGGAGAAAAAAATATTGTGTCATTTTCACAACTTTTGAATTACTATTTTGGGGAAAAATTTGTATTGAATTATTAAAAAAATCACAAATTGGGTAGTTCCATTTTAGAAAGAAAATTTTATTGCAATATAAGATTATCAATAAATATTTCAGAGTGTTCATGGAAAAATTGCAATACATCAGAAAATGTAGTGAGTTATAAAATTAAAAGTTCTATTTTAGAGAAAAAAATTGTTGTGTTATTTTCACAACTATTGTAATGTTGTTTCACAAAAAATATTTATATAGAATTATCGAAAAATATTCATAAGTTTTGTAGTGCCATTTTTTTAAGAAATAATAATAATGTAGTATCAAAAAATAATTTGAAGTGCAGCTCAAGAAAAATAAAGTAAATGCAACTTACAATTTAAATAATTTGAAGTGCAGCTCAAGAAAAATACAGTAAATGCAAAAAATACAGTTAGTTATGAAGTTAATAAATTAGCTCTATTGTGTAGAATAATTTATTTTCTAATTATTACCATATTATTGGTTATTGAAAAAAACAATTAGTTTTACTCTAAAACACTTAAATTTGGTATTTTTTCCAAAAAAATAAAATAAAAATACATTTAAAGAAATTAAAAAACGAAAAGGGAGAATTTACCTAAAATAATGCCACCTTTCATTTATTTGCGAAAAATGGACATTTTTCAAAATTTCCGTTAAGCGACCGTTAGTTTTTTAACGGCGACCCAAAACTCGCACACATGCGGGAAGGTGGTATTATTTCTGGTGAGAGTGAAAAATATGATTATTTTTGAAAGATCACTAAAAGGTGGGATTATTTGAGATAATTTTTCCAAAATTCAACTATAAATATATATTATTTATTTATCCCATTAGTCAAAATATGAACTATTTTCCTGAAGGAGAATATAATTATACTTCGTATTTATTAATAACCAGGGTGTGTAGATAGTTGACCAAAAAAATCAAAATGAAAAAATGTTTTTTAGACGATTGAAGTATGTGTGTATTATGAAAGGAAGAAAAAGAATTTAACATTTAAAAGTGTCTAACCCTTGGGTCTATCCCGACCCAACCTCAAATTGTAACGAGTCTTTAATTTCATGTTCGAATAATTTATAGTCAAGATTCAGGTTAAAAATGGATTGGATCAAATTTTGTCTGGTGCAATTTGCATTTTTTAACCCAAAGAGAATGAATTGAATTATTGATCCATTCAAGGAATCAAAGATGGGCTCATTTAATTACTTTTGTTAGATCCCAAGTTTTTTTTGTTTGAAAAAAAACGTGAACGTATTTGATTGGAGTTGTGAGAAAGAAAGAAAAAAAGAGAAAAGTTTGAATTATATTTTTACTCTTTTCTTTCAATTATGCCAATGGCTTCTAAAATAAAAGTAGAGAGTAAAATAAACAGATTATAAGAAGGTACTTCATCCATCCCAAAAAAATCCTAATTTTCTTTTTTTCATCTAGCCAAAAAAATTTATTGCCGTTTACTCTTTTAGAAAACTTTTTATTCTAAAAAGACATTGCTATCCTTATTTACTAGTACCCGTCCATCTTTCATTGTCTTGTATACAACATTTTATGGACTTTAATATATAAATATCATTGATTAATTGGAGTTTTGAAAAAATAAAATATTCCGCATGTCGGATACAAAAACTTTGAGAGAATTAACATTTAAAATTTGTATCTTATGATCATGTATGTGCAACGCTCTTGTATCTACTTTACCTTGTATTTTCTTTGTTAGAATAAGCGCCCTTCACTAGAGGGGGGTGAATAGTGAGGCACGAGAATGTTTATAAATTTTCGCGGAATAAAAATCGCAGGGATAAAGTAAAGAGCGGAATAAAAAGGAGTAAAGGGAGCACACCAAGATTTACCCTGGTTCACCACAACTTGTGGCTAATCCAGCCTCCCGAGAGACTCTCTCGAACTACACTACTTCCGTTAAGCTTACGGGTGCTTAACAAACCGTTACAACCTGAGAACTCGAGTCCCACGAGCCTCAATACACTTGCTTGGAGATACCGCACTCCAAGACTTCAACCCGAAGGAAAATACCTTTCCTTCGTACAACCAAGGGAAACAAGCTTCCCTAAACGTGTTTGCAACACTAAGAACACTCAGGAACAAGACTCTCTTTAAGAGTAGATGTTGAGTAAACTATATACGCTCAAGAACAACTCAAACTTCACAAATTGGCTCTAGAAAGCTATGGAAAATAATGTTGTTTGGATGCAATGATAATATGAATAAAGTGAAGTGAATTGATGAGAAAAGCAGACCCAAACACCCCTTTTTATAGTGCAAAATTAGGCTCCAACGGACCAATGCATTAAAGGAGTGATTAGCTTGATTTAAGGGATTGAAAAGATTTGGGATCTGCAGAATATTGGCTTCCCATCGATGTTTAGACTCAACCATCGCTGGTAAGCCAATTTTCCTTCAGTTTTGAAGTCAACGGTCACCTACCCATCGATGGGTAGATGCTTCCCATCGCTGGGTGGGAGGTTGACTTTCAAATAAGGAAAGAATCATCCTTAAATAACTCGCAACGGTCATGCCTTCCCATCGATGGTTAAGCCTTCCCATCGCTGGGTTCCCATCGATGGGTAAAGCTTCCCATCGCTGGGTAAGGGCATTCTGCCTTGTGGTAATGTTGCACCAAGGCTTTAACATCGATGGGTAGAACTTCCCATCGCTGTTTGGCATGGTTCTGGAAGTTGGTTTGGCTAAGGGACTGCTTACCCATCGATGGGAAGTTCTTCCCATCGCTGGGTGGCATGATTCTGGAATCCCGGGATCACTTACCCATGCATGGGTGAAATCTACCATCGCTGGGTAGATGGCTAGCCCAGAACCATGGCCTAGCCGACCGACGCTGAAACCCGACCGAAAAATGCAAAGTTCTCCAAAGTAAAAACTAAGTATTTAAAACACTTATTTAATGTATTTTGATGTCAAAAAAAGCTTTGTAAGTTGAAAACCACGTTGTTAAGGTAAAAACCACAGTTGACCAAGTCAACACCGTACACGGGTGGTTTTCACCAAAAGACAAAACCGAAATGTGGTTTTCATGATGTTTTGATTGGAGAACCATTTAAATGCATTCAAAAACAATTCCCACAAAAAAAGACTCGAAAACCACTTCATTTAAGTGAAAACCATGGCTAGCCAAGTTTATGCCATTTCGCGTGGTTTTTATCAAACGACAAAAAACGAAAGGTGGTTTTTGAAGTGTTTTTGATGGAAAACTATTTAAATGTGCCCAAAAGTAAAAACCAATCATAAAAAGTTGAAAACCACTTGGTTAGTTCGGACGCCAAGAACCAACGACGAAAACCGAATGCCGAACGCCGGTTTCTGAAACCCGAACACCGGATGGCTTGATTTTTGGTTTGGGCGAACACCAAGTGTTTTTAATGTTTTAAACATGTTTGAAAAACATTTTTATGATGTGTGAAATGCAATGAAAAGAATTTTAGCCTAAAGAGCCAAGGTGTAAAGGTTGGGTCGGTCTTGATCACAATTATGACCGACTCAACAACACTAAGACTACGGTCTTCGTTCTTGGTCTTCTTTTGGGTCTTGTTATCTTGCTTTCTTCTTATATTTATTTCCCGCCTTGTATATTCAACAACTTGTCTCGTTCACGGCGGTTTGGCATTATCAAAACCTGTCATAAAAACGAACATGGCTTTAGTACGAAAACACGATAAACCCGTGTTTCAACAATTTCCCCCTTTTTGATAATGGCAAACAAGATGGGGTTATGCATAGGAGGATTGATTTGTGACTTGAAAAGTGTTCCCCCAGGTGTTCCCCCTTAATAAATGCAATTTTCTTTTCAACAAAATTTATGTGTTGAATAAGAGTTAGTTTTAGAAAAAGTTCCCCCTCAATCTATGCATAACCTTTATATCTTCCCCCTTTTGACATTAACAAAAAGAATTAAAAGTAAACTTTTATTCATTAAAAGGAAAATGCAGAATACAACGGATAAAAATACAATCATATTTAATAAGTAGAGAATAAAGAAGATGTCGTGGCATCGGTGTTGGCCTTCTTCTTTGAAGCCTCGGGTTTGGTCCTTGAGTTTCCTCTGGCCATTGTTGAAGCGTTTAGAAAGTGAGTAGAAAACAAGGCTGCCTTCCCAGCGATGGTAGAGCTCACCCATCGATGGGAAGGTGGCTACTAGAAATCCGAGAAGACGCTTAAAAAAATAATGTCAAACACCCAGCGATGGGAGAAAGTTTCCATCGATGGGTGGGGAGGTTCTGAAAAAAGTTTTGAAACTGAAATCATTCACCCAGCAATGGGATAAAAGACCCATCGATGGGTAGGGTGTTTCTTGAAAAAAAAATTTCGACAAAAGTCCTTCACCCAGCGATGGAATGAAATACCCATCGTTGGGTAAGGTATTTCTGGAAATCCGTTAAAAGGTTTTTAAAAAATAGAGTCAATTACCCATCGATGGGAAGAGGGGTTCTGAAAAAAAGAAAACTTCCCTCCCAGCGATGGTATTGCCCACACATCGTTGGTTCCCCCTGATTTCCAGAATTCTTCACTTTGAACCGTCCCTGCAAAAAAAATAACACTTTGGTACCCAAAGTATGTCTATGGGTCCTTGGGGTTAGTTGACCTTTATTGCCCACACACACCCAAAATTCACACACACACACACAATTAAATGATTGTTTAGGAGTTACCTTGGCCAACCCATTGTCTAGTGGTTGGCGGGTTCCAGTCTACCTGAATGGAGTGCCGATATCTCGGTGTGGTCTGTGTTGGTTCCGGTAACGGAATGTGGACTTTCTTCTTTTCGTCAAAGTAGAATAAATAATACGGTTTCTTTTGTGCACTATCCTGTGGAGATTGTTTATGATACGAATATCTTTTTCTAAAGGATTTCTTTTCGTTAGCACCAAAAATGTTGTGTGCTTCATTATAGGTGGAGTGCCTATGTTTGGTAAAACACACGGGAGCTATATGTCCTACCCTGTTGTAGTAATGGCATACTACGTTTGGGTTGAGCATGTGCCTAGGTTGATAATAGTTTCTAGAGGGCCTAACCATATTCATCCTATTTTGGAAAAATATTGGTTTTTGAAAACTCTCTCTTCTAGGTGTTCTAGCATTATTTTGTCTATTTGAAAAATTAATTTTATGCACAAAATCATTTTGATAATTTTTCCTAGGTTGTCTAACATGTACATTTTCATTCCTAGGTTTTTGTCTAGGTTGTCTAGTGTCCTTAGGTTGACTAGATTTTCTATTATCCTGATTTTTACTTTTCTCATGTTGAGCCTTAGGAGGTTGTCTAGGTGTTTGCTCAACGTTTTTATCCTTAGATTCATTTTTATCAAAACCTATTCCTTCTTTAGAAAAATGCATGGTGTCTAGGAGTAAATTAAGATTTTTGTGCGGAGTATTAAATTTCTTAACCGTACTCTCAAGTTTAGTGACTTGTTCCTTTAAAACTTTACAAGATTCACATTCGTTTGAGAAACTTTCCGGTTTGTTGGCGCTTCTTTTGCCATAAAATTTATTTTCTTGTTTCAACTTCTCATTATCTTTTTCCAACTTTTCAAAATTGTTGAAACATGGGCATGTCACGTTTTCGTACTAAAACCGTGTTTGTTTTTATGACAGGTTTTGATAATGCCAAACCGCCGTGATCAAGTCAAACTTTGAATATAAAAGGCGAAGAAGGAAGACAAGAACAAGAGCTAAAAGAAGACCAAGAACGAAGACCTTAGTCTTAGTGTCGTTGAGTCGGTCTTCATTGTGATCAAGACCGACCCAATCTTTACACCTTGGCTCTTTAGGCTAAAAACCTTCATTGCACTTCTTAAATCATAAAAATATTTTTCAAACATGTTTAAGTCATTAAAAACACTTGGTGCTCGCCCAAACCAAAAACCAAGCCATCCGGCGTTCGGGTTTCAGAAACTGGCGTTCGGCTCTCGGTTATCGGCTATGGTTTTTGGCGTCCGAACCAACCAAGTGGTTTTCAAATTTTTATGATTGGTTCTTAATCTTTGGCATGTTTAAACGGTTCTCCAACAAAAACACCTTGAAAACCATCTTTCGCTTTTGGTCGTTTGACAAAAATCATTCAAAACGGCATAAAACTTGGCTAGCCGTGGTTTTCACTTAAATGACGTGGTTTTTAAAGTGTCTTACTCGATTTATTAGCCAAATACATCAAATAAGTGTTTTAAACACTTGGTTTTTATTTTGGAGAACTTTGAATTTTTCGGTCGGGTTTCGCATCGGTTGGCTAGGCCGTGGTTAAGGCAAAAAACCATGGGTTCTTGACTAACCACTCACCCAGCGATGGAAGATCTTCCATCGATGGGTAAGCGGCCCCTCAGCCAAACCAGTTTCCAGAACCATGCCAAACAGCGATGGGGAGTTCCACCCATCGCTGTTAGAGCCTTGGTGCAAAATTACCACAAGGCAGAACGACCTTGCCCAGCGATGGGAAGCCTATCCCATCGATGGGAACCCAGCGATGGTAAGAGTATACCATCGATGGGAAGGCATGACCGTTGGTGGTCATTAAAGGTTGATTCTTTCCTTGTTTGGAAGTCAACCTCCCACCCAGCGATGGGAAGGTTGTACCCATCGATGGGTAGGTGACCGTTGACTTCAAAACAGAAGAAAAATTGGCTTACCAGCGATGGTTGAGTCTAAACATCGATGGGAAGCCAATATTCTGCAGATCCCAAATCTTTTCAATCCCTTAAATCAAGCTAATCACTTCTTTAATGCATTGGTCCGTTGGAGCCTAATTTTGCACTATAAAAAGGGGTGTTTGGGTCTGCTTTTCTCACCAATTCACTTCACAACATCTATACTTTCATTGCATTCAAATATCATCATTTTCCATAGCTTTCTAGAGCCACTTGTGTGAAAGTTGAGTTGTTCTTGAGCGTACTTAGTTTACTCATAATCTACTCTATAAGAGAGTCTCGTTCTTGAGTGTACTTGTGTTCTTAGACACGTTGAGAGATATTATCTCTCTCGGTTGATTCAAAGGAAGGTCTGTTTCCTTTGAAGGATTCGTTGAGGTTCGTGTGACTCGAACTCTCAAGTTGTAACGATTTGTTAAGCACCCGTAAGCTTAACGAGTTAGTAGTGTAGCTCGAGAGAGTCTCTCGGGAGGCTGGATTAGCCACAAGTTGTGGTGAACCAGGGTAAAATTCGGTGTGCCTCTTACTCTTCTCTTTACTTCTCTTTTAAATTTTTAATTCCTGCGATTTCTCCGACAAACGCTATTCACCCCCCTCTAGCATTGGTCTTTTATTCTAACAATTGGTATCGGAGCCTAACTCGCGACCAAACTTAACCGTTTGAGAGTAAGCGATCATGGTTCTTCTTCTAGAAATCTCTATGCAGGAATTGGAGAAGGTCAGTCTACGTCTAGGCCACCACTCTTTGATGGCACCAACTATTCCTATTGGAAGGAACGTATGAGAATCTACATCCGTTCCACCAACTTCCAATTATGGTTGGTCATCAAAAATGGAGAACAAATTCCAATGAAGAAAGTAGGAGAAACCACGGTTCCAAAGACCGAGGACGAATTTGATGCCGAGGACATCAAAAAGGTGGAGAACTACGCCAAGGCTATCAATATGTTGTACTGTGCCGTCAATCCTGATGATTATCGTAAGATTTCTTGCTGCACCACTGCCAAAGAAATGTGGGACAAGCTAGAGGTCACATATGAAGGTACGGACCAAGTTCGGGAAGCCAAAATTGACTTCCTAACGCAGGAGTACGAAATGTTCAGGATGAAGGAAGGAGAAAAGATCGATGACATGTTCGATCGGTTTTCAAAAATCATCAACGACCTTCACGCTCTCAAGAAGACGTATACCAACAGGGATCTCGTGAGGAAAATCCTGCGAAGCCTCACACCCGAATGGAGATCAAAGGCAGACGCAATCTATGAATCCATCGGAGTCTCAAATGTCACCATCGACGGGCTAAGAGGTAATCTCAAAACTTATGAATCCACTATCCTAACCCATCTTTGGATGAACAAAAGAAGAAGGTTATAGCGCTGAAAGCAACCAAGGAGTCCGTGGAAGATGACTTAAGCGACGATGACAACGAGTTCGGACTCGTCATCAAGAAGTTCCACAAATTCATGAAGAAAGAATTTGAAAGAAAAGGAAGAAAGCACGACGGGCCCCCAAAGTGCTATGGTTGTGGTGAGATAGGCCACATCAAGCCGAGGTGTCCAAAAAGCAAAGGCGGCAAGGACAAACCTGGCTTCAAAAAGCAACGCGCCTACATCTCTTGGGGAGGCGACTCCGGGGATGAGTCAACGGATCAGGAAGAGGAGGAAGCCGCCAACCTCTGCCTCATGGCGCACGAAGATCAAGCCGACAACATTCAAGAGGTATGCTTGAAGGCATCAAGTGTACTTTGGTACCTTGATAGCGGATGTTCCAAGCACATGACCGGAGATGCATCCAAGTTCCTACAAATCAAACCCGCTAAAGGAGGAAACGTAGTTTTTGGAGACAACAGCAAAGGAAAAATAATTGGGGTCGGCTCAGTAGGTAAGTCCGAAGACTCGTCCATAGATAATGTCTTGCTTGTTAAAGGTCTTAAACACAATCTCTTGAGCATAAGTCAATTATGTGACAAGGGAAACCGTGTGACCTCGATTCAAAATCATGCACTGTAGAACGCCTTAGTGACAATAAGGTCATTCTACGTGGTGATAGAATCGATAACATTTATATGGTTAACTTAGACAAATCTCCTTCCGGCTTTGCTAAGTGCCTCATGAGTAAAGAGGAAGACACTTGGCTATGGCACTGAAGGGTAGCTAATATGAACATGAACCTTTTGAACAAATTGTTTCACAAGACTTAGTAATTGGCATCCCAAAACTTAAGTTTGAAAAAGACACCATATGTGATGCATGTCAAAAGGGGAAGCAAGTTCGGGCTTCGTTTAAGTCTAAAAACGTTGTTTCAACGTCTAGACCGCTTCAACTTTTGCACATGGATCTCTTTGGTCGCTCTAGAACGAAAAGTTTTGGTGGCAATTACTTTGCATTTGTGATTGTCGATGACTACTCTAGGTTTACATGGACCTTGTTTCTAACTCATAAAAGTGAGGCATTTCATGTTTTCAAAAATTTCTTAAAGAAAGTTCAAAATGAAAAAGAGACAACCATAGTAGCCATAAGAAGTGACCATGGGGAGAGTTCGAACGAAATCTGTTTTCAGATTTGTGTGACGAACTTGGCATTGATCATAACTTCTCAGCCCCACGTACACCACAACAAAATGGAGTGGTGGAACGTAAAAATAGATGTCTCGAAGAAATGGCTAGAACTATGATCAATGAGGCAAAAATCCCTAAGTATTTTTGGGCGGATGCCGTGAGTACCGCGAGCTACGTGTTAAACCGAGCCGTCATTCGACCGATACTCATGAAAACGCCCTATGAGCTATACAAAGGGAGAAAGCCAAACCTTTCCCATCTTCGAGTCTTTGGCTGCAAATGTTTTATTCACAACAATGGCAAAGACAATTTAGGCAAATTTGATGCCAAGTCGGATGAAGGAATTTTTCTGGGTTACTCATTACGTAGCAAGGCTTATAGAGTCTTCAATAAACGTACTTTGACTATTGAGGAGTCTCCTCACGTTGTATTCTCCGAAGATAACCCTCGCTTGGCGAGAAAGGATATTTGTGATGACCTTGCAGAATCATTAGAAAGAATACATGTTGATGACGATGAAGACAACACCGAATATACATCAACACACAGCCGCAAATTGAGGAGATACCTCAAACGACCAACCAAGGTGAGGAAGAAGAAGGACAAGAGGAACACGAAGAAGAAACAACCGAGCTTCCATAGCTTGGAGAACGCACAGGAACCATCCACTTGACCAGGTAATCGGCAGCATCAACCGCGGGGTAAGTACTCGTAACTCTCTTAGGGACACCGTAGGACACATGGCTTTTGTATCTCAAATTGAACCTACAACCATTTCCGAAGCAATAAACGATGAACATTGACCTTGGTTATGTAAGAGGAGCTAAACAATTCAAACAGAATGACGTTTGGGAATTGGTGCCAAGGCCGATGATCGTACGATTATTGGTACGAAATGGGTGTTCCGTAACAAACTTGATGAAAATGGAATAATCACTAGAAACAAATCTAGGCTCGTAGCTAAAGGCTACAATCAAGAAGAAGGCATTGATTTTGAAGAAACGTATGCACCTGTAGCACGTTTAGAAGCTATTCGTTTACTTTTAGCTTTTGCTTCGTCTATGGATTTTAAACTTTATCAAATGGATGTTAAGAGTGCCTTCCTCAATGGTTTTATTCAAGAGGAAGTGTATGTTGACCAGCCCCGGGGTTTGAGGACTTTGAGTTTCCCGATCACGTCTTCAAACTCAAGAAAGCGCTCTACGGTCTTAAACAAGCACCACGTGCTTGGTACGAACGTTTGAGTAAATTTCTTTTGGATAGTGGTTTCCAAAGGGGAAAGGTTGACACTACACTTTTTATCAAGAGTAAAAACAACAACATCCTTTTGGTTCAAGTTTATGTAGACGACATTATATTCGGTGCTACTAACGAGTCTTTGTGCAAGGAATTCTCAACGCTCATGACTAGAGAATTTGAAATGTCAATGATGGGCGAGCTCACATTCTTTTTGGGACTCCAAGTTAAGCAAATGAAAGATGGAACGTTCATTTGCCAAGCTAAGTACTGCAAGGAGCTCCTAAAACGGTTTGAAATGGACAACGCCAAAGCCATGACGACCCCGATGAGCACGTCTGACCATCTTGACAAAGACGAGAAAGGTAAGGAAGTAGAAGTCAAAAGTATTGAGGTATGATCGGATCCCTTCTCTATCTTACCGCTAGTAGCCGGATATCATGTTTAGCGTATGCCTTTGCGCGAGGTATCAATCATGTCCGAAGGAATCGCACTTAACCGCGGTGAAACGGATCATGAAATACCTTGTCGGCACGGTCAACGTTAGACTGTGGTATCCAAAAGGCTCTTCGTGTCTTCTCGTTGGCTACTCCGACTCAGACTTTGCCGGTTGCAAATTGGACCGCAAAAGTACAAGTGGGACTTGCCACTTACTTGGTAGTTCTTTAGTTCATGGTTTAGCAAGAAACAAGTCAGTGTTGTGTTATCCACAACCGAAGCGGAATACGTTGCCGCCGGTAGTTGTTGTGCTCAAATCCTTTGGATGAAGCAACAACTCGTGGACTATGGCCTTAGTATCAGTCACGTTCCTCTTCGTTGTGACAATACTAGCGCCATTAGCTTGACGAAGAACCCCGTTCTTCATTCAAGGACGAACACATTGACATTAGGCACCATTTCATTAGAGATCATGTTCTCAAAGGTGATGTCGAAATTGAGTTTGTTGAAACACACAACCAATTAGCCGACATTTTCACAAAACCTTTAGAGAAGAGTCGTTCTTCCGCATTCGTAGCGAACTCGGAATCCT
This sequence comes from Cuscuta australis, assembly GCA_003260385.1. Taxonomy (NCBI): domain Eukaryota; kingdom Viridiplantae; phylum Streptophyta; class Magnoliopsida; order Solanales; family Convolvulaceae; genus Cuscuta; species Cuscuta australis. The sequence goes on along the minus strand of NQVE01000217.1, from coordinate 705 downwards.
TGACTCCACGATGATCTAATTTGTGCATTTTATCATCTTTATTGTTACTGGAACGTTTACTAACTTGAGCGTCGAGGGTTTTCTAACTCTTTTTTGCAGGGACGGTTCGAAGTGAAGAACTCTGGAAATCAGGGGGACCAGCGATGGGTAGGACATACCATCGCTGGAGGAAGTTTCTTTTTTTCTTCCAGAACCCCTCTTCCCATCGATGGGTATTTCTCCCATCGATGGGTGTTTGACTCTATTTTTTAAAATTTCTTAACGGATTTCCAGAAACCCTTTACCCATCGATGGGTATTTTATCCCATCGCTGGGTGAATGACTTGTGTTTTAAAAAAAAATTCAGAACCTCCCCACCCATCGATGGGTACTTCCTCCCATCGCTGGGTGTTTGACACTATTTTTTTAAAGATTTTTTATCGGTTTCCAGAACCCACCTCCCCATCGATGGAGAATCTTAACATCGCGGGAAGGCCATGTTCTTTTCTTCGTCAATTTCCAGAAGCCACCTTCCCATCGATGGAAGATCCTCCCATCGCTGGGAAGGCTGGTGCATTTCAAAAATTCAGAGCCGTTGGGCACCACATTAATTGCCCAACAGCCATATTTTTGAATCCAAACGGCCAAATCCTCCATTCCCTATATATTTCCATCATATTTGTTCATTCTAATACACCATTAACATCATACTTTCATTCCTTCAGT